>CM076573.1:573155976-573324023 GCA_034641835.2 Pinus albicaulis | reverse complement strand
GGATGAGGGAGATCCTGGTCGGGTTATTCGGTTCACACTTAGAGCCTACTGTGATTTATTGTGATAATCAGAGTTGCATCAAACTCTCGATTAATCCAGTATTTCATGATAGATCTAAACACATTGACATCCAGTATCATCATATTAGAGATTGTGTGCAGCGGAAGATCATGTTACTTTCATACATTCCTACGGAGGATCAGGATGCTGATATCTTGACGAAGGCGCTCACCAGGAGAAAATTCGAATACCACGGGGGCAGGATAGGGGTGGCAGATAATCCTTATCTTGTTGAGAGGGAGTGTTGAGATTGCAACAAGATGATGAGCTTAGTGGAAAGAAGTCGCCTTCACTAAGTGGGCCCGTAGGGTATTTTTGGCGCAAAGTCTATTTTTAGACTATGTCTATTTTTACACATATGGATCATGTTATATGAGTTGCAGGATGCTATTTGTGGATGGTTGGTCAAGTCGGAAAAAATAGATGGACTTCTATTTTTAGACATATTGGGCGGAATCTATTTTTAGATTGCCAGTCTAAAAATAGATATGTCGAATATTATTAGCTTTTAATAATATTTGGACTATAAACATTATCTTATTCTCTTGGAGCACTTCAGTTAAGTGCACAGATGTGGCACAGGAGCTGACAGAAGGAATTACGCTATTCCTAGGGTTAAGTGGAGCTATTGCATGGATACTTCAGTTAGAACTCATGTGACAGAGTTTGGTGGAGTTGATTGAGGAAGTTAGTGGAGTTGTATTCAGTTTAACTAATCTAAACATAGTTGAGCTATTTGTATTGAGTTTAACTAATTGATACAATTAGTGAGAGTGGTGTGAATTAATTATTAATTAATTCACTAATTATAAACTCATTAATCAACTAAATAATACATCATTTAACTTCAGTGCATGGACAGTTTCAGTGGAGACCAGTGTAGAAATAGGTGAAAGAGCAGGCTAACTATCAGTTGTGACTATACAGTTGCAATTTGCAACACACAGATAGGTGGAGAAGCCCATGAGCATTGTGCAGTACAAGCTAGGTGGTTTATCTATTTAATGAAGCCATCCCATAGCATTGAAAATGCAATAGAGGCTGGATATCAAGTGGCAAAATATTGGAGCATGTGTTTTGCTAGATCTAGCTTGATAGTGTGTAGCAATTGAGGGTGTGCATGAGAGCTTGTGAGGAGCTTTTTACTATGATTTTTACATGATCTCCATGACATATAATATATAGATAGTTGGGGTTTTCAGCTTTAAGCTTTCCCATTAAATACTGTGTTCATATGTGTGATTGTTTGTGGTTTGAATGTGTGCATGCAATTGATTTTATTTCCGCATGTGATGATCAATAGTAGAAGAGATTCTGTATTACGCATGAAGCTAAAATAGTGTGTGATTAAGATAATCTCGATGAATAATATATCAGTTATTCAGATTTCTACAGGGACAACGCAGTTTTGGAGGAGGAGTCTTTGCATGGAAGTAGCATCATAAATGAGTGAGGCCAAGAGTGAGGAAGCTCACCAAGCATATAAGGAAGGGGATGGAATCCATGAGAGGCATTGAGAATATTTTTTATTTTTGGATCTTATGACTTCTTTCATGCTTCATTTGTTTAGCAGAGTTTGTTGTACTATTTAGTACAAGGGTATTTCCAAGCGGGAATCCCACACTCTACCTCGGGGGAATTCGAGTGACCACTCATGAGAGCTACTATGAGCTTCATTTCCACCATCTGGAATTGGGCCAAGAAACTACCTTTAGCAACAATTCAATCTCCTTAAGGAACTATGTTATTTTGCAAGGTATTGTAGTAGAGGGTTGAGAAACCTTGTTTATGAGTTAGTTCCTAGTGAGCGGAGCAGCCCTTCACCCGGAAAGCTAGAGAGGAGAAGCTACAACCATTTTTTTGTCATATCAGACATAATTTAGCAGAGCTCCAGTGATATACTGTGATTTAAAAATAGAGTTGCAGTCTGCACTATTTGCATCTTTTGTATTTCAAGAAACCCTTTCCGGGTTGTCTTGGGATTGTGCTTGAGAGACTAGTTCTCCATTTTCAGCATCCTTTGAGCATCATATTAGTAGATATATTTTTTCCCATTTTCCAACTAAATTAACCCTTACTGGGATTACGTTTTCGTGTACTCTGTCATTTCTCTATAGCAGCAACATTTATGGATTTAGTGTATTTGGGCATTGGAGGCTTGTTTTCCTAGTTTGAGTGATTTGTTCCTCAACATATTGTACATTTTTTCTATTTTGATACATAATATAATGGATCTATGATTTTCTCATGTGTTTGTAATGATATTTGTTGTATACTCCATTTTTATGTTCAATATTCCTGCTTTTCCTAATTTGGAATATTATCGTGGTATCAGAGCGTACTCTTGGCTCAGCCTGTGCATTAAACCAATATGTCATCAGAAGAGGGAGATCCTCTCACAAAAAGAGTGAAGAGGTATCTGAAAATAAACCAAAGATATGATTATATGGATAATAGAGAAGACAAGGGAAAAACTCCCTTATCAAGAGGAGATGAGGAGAAGGAGTTTCCCAAGCTTCTTCTTCAAACTATGCAATATATTGCAAGAGAAATAAAGGAGATGAGGATGGATAGACACAAGGAATCCCCTAAATGGTTTCTACATGGAGAAGGCTCCGGTATTTCACATCAATGTCATGATCAACCAATGAAGAAAAATATTTCCCAATGCTCCACTATGCCTACATTCTTAATAGTGGGAAATGGAGGGCTTCAAGAACAAGAACTTCTTGAAGATTATTTTCTTGAGTATGAGTCTCAATCTTAAAGATTCAAAGATCATTTGAGCTTTCAGGAGTTTTTTCAGATCAAGGAAAATAGGATACCCTGGCATCACAATAGAGGTGGAGGATTCATACAAAACAATAATCCTCACCATACTATGGGTAGATCATTCTTGCCCGCTTTTGATGGGTCATCCAAATTCATAGCCAAATCTTGGGTAGAAAAGCTAGACATCTACTTCCAGTTGAACCAAGTACTGGAGATGGAAGCCATCAAAATAGTAGCGCTGCACCTTGAGGGTGAGGCACATGATTGGTGGTTTCATGGTGTTTCTACATTGGGGCATGCCAATGTGACTGCATGTTCAGAGTTCACCAGGAGTTTGTTGGAGAGGTTTAATCGAAGAGACCCGGAGTCACCTTTCTTTGAGCTAGCTAAGCTCAAACAATCACATAATCCTGAAAATTACATTTCTTAATTTCTAAAACTTTTTGTTAGGGTTCCTGGTTTATCTGCAACTAGGAGGGTCTATAGGTTTATTGATGGGCTAGCAGAACCTCTACATGGGTTTGTTAAGTCAACCAAACCAACCACCCTTCAAGATGATGTTGAAAGGGCTAGAGATCTATAAGATGATTTTCCAAGGGCAAAGGCAACATTTCAGCAAAATCCCACTTTTCCATCAAATGGAAAAGATGAGAAGGCTCGTCCTTCAAAGTAGAACCAAAACAAATTACCTCTTAGTGATGATGTACGAAGAGATTTGAGGAGAAGGAAGCTTTGCTTCACATGCCAAGAATCATGGGAACCCGGACATAAATGTGCAGCAGGGAAGGAACACTATATAGAGGTATTTTCTGATGATGAAGAGGAGGAAGAAGAGGAACTAGAAGGAGATCACATCGCTGAGATAGTGAGAGGGGAACCACCACCACCAAGAGGTGGGAATGAAGATTTTTCTCCAATTGGAGGGGCCCTTGCATCATTGAGAGGAGTACCCGAGCACTTGACCTTGAGAGTTTGAGGTTCCATTTAGGATTAGAGGGTGTTAGTGTTGATTGAAAGTGGGGCTACCCCCAAATTTATTGATTCCCAATTAGTGCACAGGAGGGAAATACCGACTAATGATTTTGAGGGATTTTCAATTTTGGTCCCAGGAGCTAGAATTATGCAATGGATGCATTATGTTCCATATTTATCTATCACCATGGGGACATATACATTGCCTTATCACTTCTTTGTGGTTGACATACCAGACACCAATGTGATATTATGTGTGCAGTGGTTGATTACTTTGGGGAAGGTCACCACAGATTAGGAGACCTTATAGATGGATTGGACAGATAGAAAGAGTGGCAATCATCAGATGATTAGGGGCATGCACACTTATCCCTCTCAGACAGTTTCCACACAGAAAACAGAGCTGGATTTGTGCAGCGAAAGCAGGGACTTAATAGTCCAATCAGTCATGCATATGACTTTGGCCCATGATACATTACTTTTTAGAGGAATTCCACCAGGGAGGCCACTATATCAGGAGTTGATGAGATATTTCTCACAACTAGTTGCACCACTCATAGGTCTAGGAGGGGTGAGGACCTTGGGAGGACTTGGTACAGCGCAAAGAGTTTTGGGTAGGCTCAAGGAGGAGGGAGACATTCTCCCAATATCAGTATTACCCACTTTCACCAAAAAACTTGAGCTGAGAGAGGATGTTTCAGGGAGGGAGGATGGCACCATCATGATGCAAAGAGACCACTCCATGGCCTTGGAGAATCAGAAGATACTTCCACATAGGGAGGAATATTCCACATATGGTAGAGGTTGGTGGCCCCTCATGCATACATTGGCCAAACTCACAAGGTTTTGGATGGGTGATAGCTTCCCATGGAAGGCTAGCCTCCAGAGACTTCAACCTTCACTTGAGCATGAGAAGCTACAGGAGGAGCAACAGAGGTAGGATACAACATCTCAGCATATGAATTTGGCATGGGATATGTCAAAGAAGAGGGCAGAAACATCACAGGAACTTTACATTGTAGATCAACAACTATATCATTACTGAGTATTGATCCTTATTGGAGATCCCAGTTGTTGGTGGAATACTCCAAGGATCTCTTTTCATGCGGGATACTTGATGTCCAGTTATCAGATGGGAGATATACAATGAGAGATGGGGTCATCTATTATCAGAGTATGATCTTCTTGACTAGAGCCTCTAAGCTCAAGGAGAAGCTACTACATACATCATATGAGGATTTTCTCTCTAGCCACACTGATGTCATGAGGGAATATCATTCTATCATGGAGGTATTCACTTGGGGAAGGCTTCCAAGAGGAGATGCACTATCATATCAGGAGATGCATAGGTTTTTTGGAGGTTGAGGAGAGGCCTAACTCTCTGGTAGAGTTACCACATCCACTTCCCTTCTCATTGGGAGTGAGAGGAGGCCCATTTATGAGAAATTTCACCAACTTTTTCAATGTATATGGTAAGGATTGTGTTTATGTGCATAATGATTCACTAACTATGTATTTGTATTTCCTTGCCATTCATGTACAATACATTGCTCCAAAAGGGGGCACTCTTTTCTTTAGATTGCATGATCTACTTGGAGCCATAAGCAGTGATGATGATGGCCACTCCCTAGGAGATATTGGGGAGATGATGTCTTATTCACAGTGTGCTCAATTGGCACCACACATCATACACCTTCTCCAAGTATGTGATAGGATTGGGGCAGCAAGAAAGTGGTTGGGGAACCACTTATCATATCATATTATGAGGCAGTCAGGAGACATATTGCGTTGGTTCCACATGTGGGACTATGATCCTCCTCCAGTATTTCATATGGTAGCTTGTGTGTCTTTGATTTTGATCCCATATATTGATGATGTTTTTATCATAGTTGTGGGCTTGATTGGAGGGATGACACATAGATTGGATGTGTCCATTGGAAATGAGACTCTCCACATCAGATTATGCTCCATGCTTTAGGGAGAACATTGAGCATCACATGATTTCTACATTAGACCTCTTGTTTCCTTATGGGATGAGCCATTTGGTTAACTTGAGCCTTTGGGAGATGCATCTCATGAGCACTTGGGAGGAGCATTTTAGGGATGGATTGGTTGGAGGACACTTGGTTCATGAGGAGAGCTTATCACATGGAGGTGTCACAAAGGAAGGAGGAGAAGTTTTGCAACACTCACTTTTACAGTTTCTTAAGAACAAGAAAAAATTAGACGGGGAGGATTGTAATATTCCCAATTATCTTTCAGCTAGTTGGAATATTAAATTTTGTTTTTTCTTCTTAGTTAGAAGAATAAGTGGGGTAAAGAGACCCTTAAATCTCTTTAGTAGGAATAAAACCACTTCTAGTATGAATGTGGATTAGTTTAGCTAGCTGGAATAAAGAAACCCTTGGTGTGAAAGGGGTCAATGCATGTAGACTGTGTCAAGGTTGATCAAATCAACAATGCTACCATAGGAGAGAGTGTAGCTAGTGTGGACAACATAGTTTTGGAGGAGGAGTCATTGCATGGAAGTAGCATCATAAATGAGTGGGGCCAAGAGTGAGGAAGCTCACCAAGCATATAAGGAAGGGGATGGAATCCATGAGAGGCATTGAGAATATTGTTTATGTTTGGGTCTTATGACTTCTTTCATGCTTCATTTGTTTAGCAGAGTTTGTTGTACTATTTAGTGCAAGGGTATTTCCAAGCGGGAATCCCACACTCTACCTTGGGGACTTCAAGTGACCACTCATGAGAGCTACTATGAGCTTCATTTCCACCATCTAGAATTGGACCAAGCAACTACCTTCAGCAAAAACATAGTCTCCTTGAGGAACTACGTTATTTTTCAAGGTATTGCAGTAGAGGGTTGAGAAACCCTATTTATGAGCTACTTCCTAGTGAGGGGAGCAACCCTTCACTCGGAAAGCTAGAGAGGAGAAGCTACAACCATTTTCTTGTTATATCAGCCATAATTCAGCAGAACTCCAGTGATACAACATTATTCAGCCATAGAGTTGTATTCTTCTCTCTTTGCATCTTATGCATGTATTTCAAGAAACCCTTTTCGGGTTGTCTTGGGATTGTGCTTGAGAGGCTAGTTCTCCATTTTCAGCACCCTTTGAGCATCATATTAGTAGATCTATTTGTTCCCATTTTCCAGCTACCGTTAACCCTCACTAAGACTGCACTGTCATGTACTCTAGAATTTCTGTATAGCAGCAACATTTATGGATTTAGTATGTTTGGGCATTGGAGGCTTGTTTGCCTAGTTTGAGTGATTTGTTCCTCAATGTATTGTACATTTTTGTTGTTGTGATACATAATATAATGGATCTATGATTTTATCGTGTGTTTGTAATGATATTTGTTATACATTCCAGTTTTATGTTGAATATTGCTTCTTTTACTAATTTGGAATATTACAATGCACGTAGGACACCACTAAAAATATTCCCATAACTACAACATCGTGGACGATTTAGCACAATCTACCGCTGCCATGTCATCGTTAGAGGTCCTACAATATTTCCAAAAATAGCAGAAAGCCTTACTTTCTGCATTAGGCACAATCAACCCTTCCGATTTGCAATTAATGGATTTTGACTTACATAAAGCCACCCCTAGGCTTCCTTCATTGGTGGCCTTTTAGATACCAGTGTCAGTCCAAAATATCACCATACATCGATGTATCATTGACAAAGGTGCATCTACATGGATCATGTCCAAGTCCATTTGGAAGAAATTTGGATCACCCAAAATGAAGCCATCTGAAATCATGCTCAGAGCATACGACGGTCGGCCTTCTGCTCCCGTTGGTCTATATCAAAATGTCCATGTTACCTTGGCCTAAAAAACGGTACTCATAGACATTGAATTTTTGGATGCTCAGATTGACTACAATATACTCCTTGAGTGGAGTTACATGTATGCCATGATTTCTATAGCCTCCTCCATTTTACGAGTGATGATGTTCCCCCACAAGGATCGAATCATCACCGTTGACCAATTGACATACTATGATAAGAAACCCATGATGGTTGTTGATGTCATTCTACCTTACATAGACACAACTATGGAGTCGCTCATGTGGTACCAAGAATATGGCCCTGGTCAATTCAAACCATCATCAATCCTAGGATCATTCCTAGTAGATCCCCTTGTCATACCAGAGGCAGCCCTTGATATTACAGTGGCATAGGTGTGCATGATGTTATCGTCAAAAACTGAAACCAGCCTGGATATGAAGACCAGTAGTACAAAAATCGAGGCTGTTGGAATGAATTTCCTACCCTACGAATCTCCCAAACCCAATTCTTATACCCTCCACTTGGTTTTGTGTCAAATAAAGTCTTAGCGACTGTAACATTGCCAAACATGTCTTTCGAAATACCTGTCTGGTATTTGGTCCCACCTGCCATGCTAGGAAGCCCTGGTATCACTTCTATAGGGATAATTCCTATCACTCCTCAGGAGGCAACATTAGTTAATGAGACTCCAGTAGTAGCGCCAGTTAGAGCGACCAAGAAAACCAACAAAAAAGGGAAGAAAATCGAAAACCCCATCATACTGAGGACGTTGCAACCTTGTGCATTATGTGATATTGTAGGCCATCCTACCAATATTTTCCTAGAATTAGATGAATTGAAACCTCTTCTAAGCACCGAAAGAAATTTCATGGCCCCAAGTTCCCATAAAAAGGAACACACCACAAAAAATCAAGGGAAATCACTACGCACCAAAAACACATGTGTCATATACGATTATTATGGGAATTACACTCATCACTTCCTAAAGATGCCACAATATAGGGATGCCTTGCATGCCCTAGAGAAATCATACCAAGAGGATCCCTCAAATCCCCCCATGCAGATGGATGAGGGATAACCTAGAATCATAATGTACTAGAAGAGGCGAGGCAGTCACCTAAACGACCACCTCCCCCTCGGTATCGCCCTCCACCTCCTATCCAACTCTGTGCACTCTATGATGAACGTGATCACTTCATTGCTGACTTTAGAGATGGTATCCTGTTGAATTTGTATACTACGACGACCTACGACCAGTCCAGTATTTCGTGTTAGGTGTGTTCTGGTGACCACCCAGTTCACCATTGCCATTATATCCCTTGCTTCTGTTCAACGTTAAACAATTTACGCATGGCGATAGTATGCCTCGCCGTAGCATACAAATTAGATACATAATCCATGGAAATCTCAGCAACACAAGAAGATGTGACAAGCAGGTCCATTCTCTTCATGTCAGCAGAAAAGAGGCTAGTAAAGGGGCACATCGTCACCCCTGACCGCCCTCCACGGATAAGACCAACCTGTGCATTATGTCATGCATGTAACCATTTGGTCACCCAATGCACGAACTTAGAATTCCTCTGCAAATGGTATCCAATAACTTTGGCAACCTAGAGGGAAGGGAGTACCGAAGAAATATAGGCTTGTATGATCTGTCAAGAAACCATTAGAATTGACACTGTACTTACATCTCCCAGGTGTGCCCTCTAATAGACATCATATGCTTTTTGGAGGCGCAACACTTGGATATATTTGTTCTAGAGCCAAGAAAACCTAACGCAAGGAAACATGCCCCCCGACAATCCGCCCCCCATCAATACCAAAATGTTGGCAGAGATAAATCAACACATAATCCTAGTAGGGCCTAAGACCAGCCAAGAACGACATGCAGGCTATGCGATAAAATCGACCACCGAGTCAATCAATGTAAGGAACTAAAGAACCTTACGAAAAACCTTCACATGGTCACCCCCATCCCGTTGCTCAATCTCTCTAATAAAGAGAAGATCACACACTGATATTGCACGATTCGCTCACAATTCCACCATACGATGAATTGTAACTACCTCCCAAGGCTACGAGTAGCAAGAGCAAAAATAAGTCAAAACTCCCCGAAGGAGCTAGATCATTTAAAACCAAAAACTTGGAATGGAAAAAGTGGAATCATGCCCCAATTACCAATCATTTTTGAGCGTCCACTTGAGGGAAAAAGAGTAGTGTTGGTTCTCATACCATCTACTCAATAACCACCATGATACATGCACCATTTTCACTCGCTATAATCATGAAAAAGAGTCATTCCCCTTAATGGAAAAATTTAGGTGCCTCTGCACTCAGCACAACTTCCAAATATAGGAAAGTGCAAGCACCCTTAGTATGCCGCATGAGGAACCTAAGATTTCTATCATGCAAGCCACCACAATGGAAATTCCTCCACCATCTAACGTAGCTATACCATCGACGGTGAAAAATCAATCCGTTTGCACCCTGTCGATCTCATTTGGTTCCACAACATCAATTATGGAGTCCTATTTGTGTCTATCGACCAACTTCGTTAGGCCCGAACCACCTCCTCATGACCTCACATAAAATCACTACCCCTTAGATACCTTGTTCCATTTAGATGCAAATATTTTGGAGGCCATGACAGAACTAGATTGTTCATGGGATGCAATTCATCACTGCTCATGTTTTCTTCCTGAAAAGACATTCGGCCCAAAAAACCTAGAAAACCAAGAGATATCGCTATCGAATCAAAATATTTCCCTCCATATGGGAAATTTGACTGGTTCAAAAATCCCATCCCAGTGCCCGACACGTTCAAAGAAGGGAACATTTCCAATATTTCACCAGCCATCAAGGTAAATATCTCTAGAAACCCAGAAAAAATCGAAGAAATCTCACTGGGGGTATCATGCTCTCCAAACGAAGTAATATTTTACACAAAATTGTTGCAAGAGTATAGATACATATTTGCATGGGATTATTCAGAAATTCTAGGGCTTAGTCCCACTATCGTAGAGCACCATATTAACACCTGGCCTGACATACCATCAGTATGCCAGAAAAAAATTCAATTACACCCATCTAAGGCATAAGAAATTAAGCGAGAAATAGACAAGCTTCACAAATCTAGGTTTATCTACCCCATAGCTTTCACATCATGGGTTTGGAACCCTGTTCCCATCATGAAAAAACAAGGCACCATTCGTGTCTGTACTAACTTTCGAGATTTGAACAAAGCTTGTCCAAAAGACAACTACCCTACCCTTTCACCAACCAAGTCATCGATGCTTGTGCTGGACACAAGGTCCTATCCTTCATGGATGGTTTCTCAGGGTATAACCAAATTCAAATTCGGCATATCAATCGATACAAGACAACATTCACCACCCCGTGGGGAACTTTCACATACCAAGTTATGCCATTTGGTCTTAAAAACGTTGGAGCCACTTTCCAGTGAGCCATGAACTACATCTTCCATGACCTAGCCCACCTTATCCCTGCTTACTTGGATGACGTCACTGTTCGATCTAATAAGTGAAGCAACCATCTAGAAGATTTACGGTTGGTATTCCAAAGATGTCGACATTACAACCTATGCTTGAACCCTCTCAAGTGCGTCTTCTGCGTCAACGCAAGTCGACTTTTAGATTTTATAGTATCCCAACAAGGGATCAGAGTGGACCCCCTCAAAGTATAGGCTATCAAAGAGGTGCCACCACCATGAACCCTCAAGCAACTCCAAATCTTGCAGGGGAAAGCCAATTCCTTGAGACGATTTGTCCTAGATTACGCCACTTGCATGCAGTGATTCCTACACCTTCTCTGTTAGGATATCCCACTTAAGTGGGATGATCAAGCCAAAAAATAGTTTGAGGCTCTGAAAGACGCATTATCTTCAGCCCCATTGATCAAACCACCAAATTATGACAAAGATTACACCCTATATCTGTCAACGTCAGAAACCGCCTTAGCCAAGGTGTTAATCCAAGACAGATCTGATGGTAAAGAACACACAATTTATTACGTCAGTAAAAATTTATCAGGCCCCACATTAAGGTATGAACCTGAAGAAAAAACTAATACAGATTGTCCAAAATATTCGGCACTACATTATCTTGCAGACTACAACAGTCATTGCAACTATAAACCCCATGAGATACCTACTGACCTGTCGTTTGATGAACCACAAATACGCTCACTAGGTAGTCATACTGCAAGAGTTTGAATTACAGTTAAACTTCACCAAGAGCAAGAAATATTTGATCTTAGCTGAGTTCATCACTGACCTCCCAAGTCAGACTAAAGGATCCCCAGTCAATGACTCACTACCAGATGAACATCTCTTTCTAGTGAATACTGACGATCCTTAGTACAATGATATCCTCTTATTTCTACGAACCCAAAATTTCAATCCAAATCTCACACGTGACAATCAAAGGTGCATACGCCACTAGGCCCCTTGATACCTCCACATGGGAGACGTCATTTATCGGTGAGGCATCGATACCATCCTATTCCAATGCCTCATGCACGACCAAGCTAAGAAAGCCCTCAATGACTGTCATAGTGGAGCTTGCAGCGGCCACCTCTTCAGAATGGCTACTGCCGAAAAATTTATGTGAGCAAGATGTTTTTGACCCACCTTATTTCGCGATTGCATTACAATAGTCAAAATATGTGAGCAATGTCAATGGTTCGCACACAAGGTAAGAGCACTTCCTGCTCCTTTGCACCCGGTCATTGTAGCCGATCCCTTCTGTAAATGGGGGATCAAATTCATGACTTGCAACCCTGTGTCATCTGGAAACCACAAATACATCATCATCATCGTCGACTATTTCACCAAATGGGTAGAAGCCATGCCTACATATGACAACACGACAGAAACCACGACATGGTTTTTGTTCAACCATGTCATCGCGCAGTTTGGTGTGCCGAAAGATTTGTCACTGATCACAAAAAGCATTCTGAAAATGAAATATTCCAGGAGTTGTCTCACCACCTAGGAATCACACACGAATTCACATCACCATACTATCTTCAGTCCAATGGAAAGGTAGAAGTTGCCAACAAATTGCTTAAAACAATGTTACAACGTATGGTGAATAACCATAAGACAAACTGGCACCACATGGTTTTTTCCACCTTGTGGGCATACCGCACGACAGTTAAAAATCAACAATATTCATGCCCTTTCAACTACTATATGGGGTCGAAGCTATCATTCCCATTGAACACGAAATCCCCAACTTGTACGCCACCATTGAACTCCTCGATGATACCCAACCTTTAGAAAAAATATTGGTACAGCTAGAACTCATCGACGAAAATGACGGAAATCGCTCCAACATAACGAGGAAAATAAAAAACGAATAAAAGCATCATTCGATCGCAACATCACCCGTCACTCATTTACTAAGGGAGGGTTAGTCCTCTGCTACGATGTCGCGAAAGATACCCTCGGACCCAAGAAGTTAGAAACATTATGGAAAGGTCCCTACATCATAAAACATTGCCTCCTCAAGGGGGCATACATCCTGTCAGAGCCCGATGGTACATGCCTAGCTAATCCCATCAATGGGCTCTACCTTAAAATTTTTTACCCATAAGGGGCAGGAGGCCTCAACCCTAGAGATAAGATGCATGTAGCACAATCCATTTTTTCAATGATTACAATCATCAAAGACTTGTTCTAAAAGAGTGCTCTGGTGTCACAGATGGATCGTCCCCCCATCCATTATTTTGGATTCCCTGATGGAGCATCACGATGGTCTCAAAATTTAGCAACAACTGCTTGGGCCATTTACTATCCTGAACAATCACCATTATTCACCAACGAAGTATGCATCATATCAGCCACCAATAATCATGCACCATGGGCACCCACCTCCGCATCCGAGGATCCTGACGAGGACCAATAGGCACTGTCACAATGTGTCGCAGCATCACCACCCTCTCAAACATGATATTGCAGAGGATGCTAGCATATGTAAACACTATGGAAGATCCTCCCTGGACCTTCCTTAGTCGCGTCACCATGCCATCGTATACATGGTGCGCTCACTTATAAAAGTGATCGGCCCAGAGCTAGAGCAAGACACTAATCTGAGGCCCTGACACCCTATTGGGTGATGACGATCTAGTTAGGCGAACTATCATAAAAAAAGCACACTGGTTTTCCAAGTTCATCACCGAATCGATAAGGACACACCTATGAGAAAGAGGTGCGCCGCCGCAGTGCTGTGCTGCCTAGTGCCAGATATTCACTCGCCCAGGAGGGAGTGGGTGTGGAAGTGCCTCGCCATGAGGCAGTAGACCAGTCACAAAGTACACATTTTTCGCCAGACAGATGGCGACGTCTCTACGCCGCAGGACCATCACCTTTCGTCTCTTGTTCTAGCAACAGATGAGGAAACAAAGTAGGCTATCCTGTGATCTCAGAATATCGTTCTCTATGAACTTTAGCAAGCCCCACTATGCTAGGAGCCTCTGTGCATTGGAATAATGTGCCACATAAATGCGCAAATCAGACTAATCACGCTCACGCCACAACATCCTGTCACCAAACAAAACAAAATCAATGAGCCAAAAACCAAAAAACCAAAAAATTTTAAACAATTTTTTTTGCCTCATCGTTGCTCCTATTTTCTACAAAGGCACAATGTCCACACATTTGCATCAAGAACATCCGTGTGAGTTATCGCATAAAAACACAACGATGATCGATAACCTCACAGGAAAGTTTATTTCTCGACGAGGTTCGGGCACCTATGCTTTGATCGCCTGCGTGATCAAGGAAAAAAAGAGGCAGATATCCATAAATACCTGATTTTTATAGACCCCCCCTGGAAAAATCTTAAAAAATTGAATGACAAGACGTTCAGGGCCCTACTTGACATTGATGGTGCGAATCCTGCTTACATAGGCTGACTGCAATGGCAAGAAAGGCTTGAAAGCAGGGGTTCAACTCTGACCTCAAGCTATCAAACAACACAAATGAACTGAAATGAGCCATATTGACCCATATATCACCCTTTTCTCATTATTTGACAGACCATAATGGGATCTCAGGACGCCCAATTTCAAAATTGAAAGAAAAACAATGATCATCACCTCATCACGTCCAAAGTAGGCTTCAGACATCCACGTCTCAGAAAAGATTATTTTTTTTTTCCAGTTACGACAGGTACACCATCTCTTATTGCTTTCCATTCAACATTATTTTGAATATGTTTGAATAGAAAATATACTTTCACTTGGGGTATTGGTTGCAGGTATTACAAGCACGAAAAATCACCTATTGCGCCAACCACTAAAGATACAAGAGCTGGTATCATTATATCCCCAACATGATAGGCTCCCCAAAGAAGATTTGCATATCCTGGCATCATTTATCCACAGGAATCAACCATAGGTTCCAGTCACTTGACCATGTTTATCATCACCTCACCTTGCACATGATAAATAGTCTTGTTGGTCGGTAGAGCCTCACCCTCCATGTCGTCCATCACTAAAGTAGACCATACATCAAAAACCTGCTGCCATGGCCATAACATCCAAGTCCGGGAAACAATTCATGTTCATTCATCCATCTACTCGAAAAAAATTCCATACCAAGATTATGCATGTGTGCACCACATTCAACTTACTGTCAAAGAAAAATATCCCCTGAGGGCGTCAAAAACCATTGTCATCAACCAAACAACAAGTCACTACTACACAAATGACACAAATAGAACCTCTATCTTTCAGATATGCTTTAACTAGCCAAAGCATCATGAGCATGGGACATGCCTGCCTTGTAGAAATATCCTATTTTATTTTATCTATTGCAGGTTTCCAATAGAGCATGGTACCTCTTTTACTCATGGAAAGGGGTCTCCAACCTTAGGTTTCACGCAAGTTACTCTCTCTCCCTCTCTCAAACAGATTATATAGAAAATAAAATATAATTTATTTCGACTATAAAATTCTTCCTAGACCTCATAAATTAAGGGGCAACTGTTATCAGCAGAAAATCATACAAGAAAAAGACATTAGGAAATGTCAAGCAGAAGGTAAAAATAAGGACGTACAGGGAAGGAAGACATTACAGGATCAGAAAAATTTAACTTTTCGTAAGGTCAGGAAGGAAAATTTATCAAATAGCACACAGAAAGCACTCACCCTAAGTGATCCATGTGGCCTTTTCTTCGATAGCATGAATATCATTGTGGCTATCCCTCAAATATCCGCGCGGTCCTGGGTATGCAGAAATTCACCATCCGGGACAACTTGGCACACTTAAAGAAGAATATTCCCACTCAAGCTAGCCAAGTACATCCACCTTGGAGCCACCTTGAGGCCTTAGTGCATCAAAAAAAAGAATCAACCTCCCACTCTTGTGTCAACATCCATCTTGTACCAAGAGAGGGAGGGAAAATTTGAAATTTCCCTATAAAATACTGCCATGGGAAGAGGAAGGAAAATTTTTCTGATAACACATACAACAGAAAAAATTTAAGGCAAGGAGAGCAGAGACATAGGGTACTTAACAAGAATAAATCCTATGCCATATTTCTGATGCAAGCCAGCAGAAAATGAAACAGTATGAAAATGTATTAAAAAGAGTTAGAAAAACATCACCAATAGTAATAGACCAGGATCCTGTGAAATGTGCTTGATTAATTGATGCAAAAACAATCACATACACTGAGCTCAATGGCTGTTACAATCCAAAATTCTCCTCCCATCCTACTATAATAACAACTACTCTGCTACTTTCTCCCAAACTGTTCTAACTGTCAAAATTGAATCCATCTAACTACAACGGTAGCATCCGAACAAAAACCTTTATAATACGTTCTTCATGATTCTTATAGGAGAAAATAATAACAGGAGTATATGTAAACTTAAATGCAGCATTAAAACTATGAAGCAGCAGGAGGGCTGAGGCTCCATTCAGTTTAAATTCTGGGCATTTATCTCTGGTACTCATTGGATGATGGAGTGGTCTTCGTCAGTTTTCCATTTACTCCAGGTATGTCTTTGGTGTATGGAACAAAATGCAGAACGATGATGCTAGGGTTTGCCATACTGTATAACTAATGCACTAGTAGCATAGGACTGCTGTCAGGGCTGAAAAATCTCCCTAGAACACGGTATAAAATGCAGACGTTATGGGCACATTGTCCTTTTATGGAAGAACGTTTTGCTGATACGGAAACCCTGATAGTATGGTTTTCTGTGCATTGGACCTTCTGAACGATCCACGGGGTCTTTAATTTTGGTATCTTTGCCTTCTAATAATTGGATTAAGGCTCAAAATCTGCAATTACAGGCCTTAAACGTCTTGTTTTCCCACTGATACTCTTTTCCGCTTCCACGTTTGCATCTGACTGTGAAATATGTACTTTAATGGTGTTGCGGAAGATTTTACAGGGTTCAAACCTATTCCTTTAATGAACGTCTTGTCGGCATACCTACCCAGGCCTTTCTCCATAATTTCAGCTCCTAAAAATTGTCCTTTCTGCGTTTTTTTGCCGCTGTAATATAGACTGGTAATCATGGCGGTTTTCACCCTCTGATAACCCTGCAAAACATGAAAACCTGTTAAGAAAAACACGTATGGAGGTGGTGGATGCAATGGGGATGACGAAAATGGCCATGCAGACTGGTGAGATGGCAGAAAAATGCGAGATTACGGTGAAAATGCAGTGGGAGGCTTGCAGAATGGTGGCGCAGAGGGAAAATGCAGTTATAGGGTGGTGAGAGCAGAAATTTTAATGTAAAACATTAAAACTTGACCTTTGCATGAATATATATACAAGGACGGGCAAAATATGTGATGGGACATGTGGAATGGTGACGTGGCAGGAGACGGTCAACGACGTGCGTGCAAATAAATCTGGACCATCCGATCTCGGGAGGAGATCGACGGCTGAAACTGCAGTGGAAGGTGACAGATGGTGGGCCAGGGGTACAGATACCTTGGGTTATCCACCATGCAACTTCGGGGTGTGACGACTGTTGGATGGGCGATCGCAGATCAGACGGTTTATATGCATATCGTGCCGGATCAAATGCCGAATGATAATGCGTGATGGGTGGGTGGTTTTCAAACAATGCCGCTGCCACGCTTTGTGTGATGAATGGAATCGCTGGCCAAATGAAAATTACTGCCCATCTCCAAACGCGGTGCGATGGAAACCGGTGGTTTATGAACAGTACGCGTTGGCATGGGGACCACCGGGTGGGTAAACTCCGGGCCGTCGGATCAACTGGTGAATGAACGGTGGAGATGCGATGAATGGGCGATGAACGGGTTGAATGGTGGGTGTTGCGGGGACACGATGACCATTCGATCTATACAGATCGATGGTTTAAAATGCGCCCGATATGGATTCTGTGAAAAGCGCCTTCCAGGCTAGCGCGTGGTTCTAGCACTAGGCCACATGAGGGGGGAAATACGGTTCTGGGGCCAGCCGAAGGGGGCTAAGACCCATATACATGGAGAATATGGTTTTTGGCACATTTTAAATGAAATTAAAGGCCAAAAGGGGTAACGATAGAGGGAAGAAGGGGTTATTAAACCACACCAGGGATGTGCGTATGGTTTAGAGGGGGTTTTTTGGGAAAGTTTAGAAGGATTAGGGGAGGGAGACTGGGGTGAAAATGGGGACTTTAACAAAGGGAAAAAGGGTTGAAAAGGGATATTTTATAGGGATACAAGGGGAAAAAGTAGGCCTTTTGGAGCAATTTTTTTTGCAATCAGAGAGGCTTTATAATGGGAATCAGTAGAGGGGATTTTATTAAAGACAAAGGCACAAGAGACTTTCAAGGATGATGTGTTTTCAGAGGAAATGCATTCCTTGAAGGCTCAGAAACATTTTAGCCCCCTGTTTGCTTGTAAAAATTTTATAGGGGGGCTAACAGTGGCTCCACATGGGGATGGCTTCTTCTTGAAGGAGTCAAGAATTCAAAAAATAAATCTTTGGTGTAGGGAAGATGCTTGCTGCTTGAACCACCTTTCTTCTTGATTTTCAGCTGCCACAATTGTGAAGACATGAATTTAGCAGAAAAAATTTCCCAATCAATCTACCTACCTAGACTACAATCCTAGCATTTTTCTTTTGGGGTGCATTTGGACTAGCATACCCTTTACATCATTTGTTTTTTACAAACAAGAAAATAAACCTATTCTACTTCTACCCTT
This sequence comes from Pinus albicaulis, assembly GCA_034641835.2. Lineage (NCBI taxonomy): Eukaryota > Viridiplantae > Streptophyta > Pinopsida > Pinales > Pinaceae > Pinus > Pinus albicaulis. Next base: position 573,305,213 of record CM076573.1, on the reverse strand, counting down.
ATTACTCCATGAGACCAGATTAGACTGTTGGTCTCATAGTTTCTCTACCTAAACTAATATCTGCTAGGATTAAACTGTCTAGCAGACTTCTTCTCTACATTCTAAGATAGAAATTGAAAACAGTCAAGCCAGGATTAGACTGTCTGACTTTCTAGACTTTGCAGAAATTAAAACAACCAACTACATGCTCACAGACTGAGTTTTATTGAGATTTTCCTACCTACCCTACTCTAACTAGAATATTTACAAGTCTAGCTTACAAACATTGTCTTCCAATGCAACCAGTCCATCAAGTGATCCCATGACTGGTCTCTCTTGCTCAACTCCTTGAGCAGGCTGGATAGGCAGGGCAGCTCCCACTCTTTTTTTTCAATAATACCAGCTTCAAAAAAATTTCTTTCTGTTTGCAACATGCTGCTCAAAAAGACCTTTGATCCTTCTTCAAATGTGTGCAGGAAATGTACATAAGGATCATGAAATGATACCTGGTTATGAATATCTGGCAGGCAGGCTTCAACAAGTATTTCCTCTTCTTCCACTGGATCAAGAATAAGACTCTCTTGAGAAAGATAATCTCCCTCATCTTCTTCATTTTTTGAACTGGAGGATTCATCATAGATGGCAGTGTTGTCCTCCTGGAGCTCTGATATATTCTGCTCTGTTGTGTTGAGCTCTGTGAAAATATCTAAGTGTTCTTGAGCAGTCGTTTGTTCCATTGCTTCCTCTTTTTCAAGAGAAAGCTCATTGCTTTCAAGCTGCTCAAAGATCTCTTGTTTTCCTCTTCATCTTCTAATATGAAAGGTTGCTGACCTCCAATCATGTGAAAACCATTACTGATGAGTTGTAATGGAGTGAAGCAAAGATCTAGAGATCCTTCACCCTCTTCTGCACTCTTAAAGATTTCTTCATTAGTATCATAAATAGCCTGCATTGGCTCATTACTCTCTGGAAGTAAAGGGAACTGATTTTCCTCCCATAAATCTACTAATGATGACCCTGCAAGATCATCTTCTGTTTGGAGAACATCATCATTAGATAGATAAAAAATAGGAAAATCATGAATATAAGTAATTCTGCCAACCAGACATACTGGATTATCAGCAGATTTTTATTCACTCTGATTTACATGTGAGCTTTCCAACTCTGTACAACAAAGCTCATCAGATGAATGGACAAGGATGTCTGATCTGTAAAAAATTTCAGAGGCTGGCTGTCCATTGATGATCTAATCTATTTCTTCTTCTGTCAAAGGGGAAGATGGTCTTGTGTTCCTATGTGCAGAAGTGCATCAACTCTTTGTTTCCTTTGAAGACTGGATTTGAGGCAGAATGTCATCTGAAGCCTCAACTGCAAGGGATGATAAATCAGCATCTGAGTTTTCATGAATATCATGAAGAATGTCTACAATCTCTTGACTATTTTCTTCCTCAGCTGATTCATCTAAATTATTGTGATAGCTAGGATGCATATGAAAATCTTGAATGGCTGTTAATAGATCTTCAGGAGGCATATTAACCAAATCCTCATCAATATCTAACAGATACTGTATGATATTCTGAGATTGATCACAACAATCCCATGATAAGGATGGAGAGTTCCCTTTATAATTCTTGTAAAATACTTGGTGCATGTCCCTTAAAGAAAACAAACTCTGAGGTTCTAACCACTCATACCAGTCCCTAGCTTTTCCTTCTAATGTTTCCATGAAAATTTTCATTAGGCAGTCTTCATGCCATTCAACTTTAAATTTCCACACATGTATATGAAACTTGATGAGATGTAGCAAGGGGTCATCAATGTTTTCACCCTAAAAGGTAGGCAGGTTTTCTAACCAGCCCACTTCAGGAATTTTGTGTGGGAATCCAGGGATATGCTCCCTACTCATTGGGGCATATCTTCTCTGTATGCGTGGAAGCATGTTTGTAAATCAGAAAGAGGTCACTATATCTTCTCAACCAGTTCAGAGTCTTCTACCAGTGGAGTCATTTGGTCTTTTGGGAGTTATGGAGTGTGGAGTTTCCAGGTGGATGTATATGAATGCTTGAAGCAGGACGCTGTCCACCATCAGCAATTGAATGCCAATATAACCAGAGATCTTAGGTATTTTGAGTGCCTAAGGATGTTTAAGGTGAAATGCACTCAATCCCCAACGAAGTTTCCATTATGTTGGGGTTCCCATTTTTTGGCCAGATTAGCAAGACCAAAATATGAGACAACATCATAACCACTTTGGGGCCCTAGGATCTAGCCCTCCTGGACCCGGAGAGGGATCTCTCCAATAAAACAAAGAATGATATATCTTTGAAAGCTCAAATGAGATGTTAGGCTAGTTATGAAGCCCAAAGGGGGTTTTAAAATGATTTGGTTGGTTGGTTGCTGGGTTGGTCATGAGATCATAGACTGAGAAAGTAATGGGAGAAAAGAAACAAAACAACAGGATGTCTCAGCAAAGAGGATAGGTCAAGAAAGTGCCATCCATTGGGCTATGGAGTCATGAAAGGTAATTACATGCAACAAATAGCCAAAGCTTTCAGAGGGAAAGTCATCTACACTAAAGGATATTTTTAGATAGATGGTGGAATGGAACATTAAGGATTGAAAGTGAAAGAAGGAAAGACACCCAATTTTTGTCTATAGACCAGGTCAGAGGTCATTTAACTCCAGAACTACTTGGACATACTCAAAGTCAACTCTCAAAGGAGGGACAAAGGGGAAACTTATAGATCGGACCAGAGGTAATTTAACTCCAGGTCACCTTTAGCATGCTCCAAGGGAAAAACATAGATAAGTTTAACAGAGCCAGGGTCTATAGATCAGAGAAGGACTTTGAACCTTAAATGCTTTGACACCAGCAAGAGATCTTAGAAAGGCCAGTTGGTCGCACAAGGATCCTAGTGGACAGGGCTAACTCTGATCCCCAGTGTTCCCAAATCTTCTAGCTCAAACCCAACAAGAACATCTAAGAACAGATTCATTTAATTCATACATCAGCTAGCAGGCAATGACATCCACTACACTGGTTAAATTAACTGAAATCAACCCTCAGATAACACATATAGCAGAAAACATTTAAGGCAAGGAGAGCAGAGACATAGGGTACCTAACAAGGGTAAATCCTATGCCATATTTTTGATGCAAGCCAGCAGAAAATGAAACAGTGTGAAAATGTATTAAACGGAGTTAGAAAAACATCACCAATAGTAATAGACCAGGATCCTGTGAAATGTGCTTGATTAATTGATGCAAAAACAGTCACATACACTGAGTTCAATGGCTGTTACAATCCAAACTTCTCCTCCCAGCCTACTACAATAACAACTACTCTGCTACTTTCTCCCAAACTGTTCTAACAGTCAAAACTAAATCCCTCTAACTACAACGGCAGCAGCCAAACAACAACCTTTACAATACGTTCTTCAGGATTCTTATAGGAGAAAAGAATATCAGGAGTAGATGTAAACTTAAATGCTGCATTAAAACTCTGAAGCAGCAGGAGGGCCAAGGCTCCATCAGTTTAAATTCTGGGCATATATCTCTGGTACTCGTTGGATGATGGAGTGGTCTTCTTCAGGTTTCCATTTACTCTAGGTATGTCTCTGGTGTACGGAACAAAATGCAGAATGATGATGCTAGGGTATGCCATACTGTATAACTAATGCACTGGTAGCATAGGACTGCTGTCGGGGCTGAAAAATCTCCCTAGAACACAATATAGAATGCAGACGGTATGGCCACCTTGTCCCTTTATGGAAGAATGTTCTGTTGATACGGAAACCCTGATAGTATGGTTTTCTGTGCATTGGACCTTTTGAACGTTCCACGGGGTCTTTAATTCTGGTACCTTTTCCTTCTAATAATTGGATTAAGGCCCAAAATCTGCAATTACAGGCCTTAAATGCTCTGTTTTCCCACTGATACTCTTTGCCGCTTCCACGTTTGCATCTGACTGTGAAATCTGTGCTTTAATGGCACTGCATAAGCTTTTACAGGGTTCAAGCCTGTTCCTTTAATGAACGTCTTTTCGGCATACCTTCCCAGGCCTTTCTCCATAATTTCAGCTCCTGAAAATGGTCCTTTCTACGTTTTTTTGCCGCTGTAATATAGACTGGTAATCATGGTGGTTTTCACCGTCTGATAACCCTGCAAAACACAAAAATCTGTTAAGAAAAACACATATGGAGGTGGTGGATGCAACGGGGACGACGAAAATGGCCATGCAGACTGGTGAGATGGTGGAAAAATGTGGGATTATGGTGAAAATGTAGTGGGAGGCTTGCAGAATGGTAGCGCAGAGGGAAAATGAAGTTGGAGGGTGGCGAGAGCAGAAATTTTAATGTAAAACATTAAAACTTGACCTTTGCATGAATATATATACAAGGACAGGCGAAAGATGTGATGGGACACGTGGAATGGTGATGTGGCAGGAGACGGTCAATGGCAGGCGTGCGAATAAATCTGGATCGTCCAATCTTGGGAGGAGATCGATGGATGAAACTGCAGTAGAGGGCAACGGATGGTGGGCCAGGGGTACGGATACCTTGGGTTATCCACCGTGCAACTTTGGGGTGCGACGACCATTGGATGGGCGATCGCAGATCGGACAGTTTATATGCATATCGTGCCAGATCAAATGTCGAACGATAACGCACGATGGGTGGGCGGTTTTCAAACAGTGCCGCTGCCACGCATCGTGCGATGAATGGAATCACTGGCCAAATGAAAATTACCGCCCATCTCCAAACGCGGTGCAATGGAAACCGATGGTTTATGAACAGTGCGCGTTGGCGTGGGGACCACCAGGCGGGTAAAATCTGGGCCGTCGAATCAACGGGTGAATGAATGGTGGAGATGCGATGAACAGGTTGAACGGTGGGCGTTGCGGGGACGCGACGACCGTCCAATCTATACAGATCGACGGTTTAAAAAATGCCTAATATGGATTCTATGATAAGTGCCTTCAAAGCTAGTGCGTGGCTCTAGCGCCAGGCCACATGGGGGGGGGGAATACGGTTCTGGGGCTAGTCGAAGGGGGCTAAGACCCATATACATGGAGAATATGGTTTTTGGCACATTTTCAATGAAATTAAAGGCCAAAAGGGGTAACGATAGAGGGAAGAAGGGGTTATTAAACCACACCAGGGATGTGTGTATGGTTTAGAGGGGGTTTTTTGGGAAATTTTAGAAGGATTAGGGGAGGGAGACTGGGGTGAAAAGGGGGACTTTAACAAAGGGAAAAAGGGTTGAAAAGGGATATTTTGCAGGGATACAAGGGGCAAAAGTAGGCCTTTTGGAGCAAATTTTTTTGCAATCAGAGAGGCTTTATAATGGGAATCAACAAAGGGGATTTTATCAAAGGCAAAGGCACAATAGACTTTCAAGGACGATGTGTTTTTAGAGGAAATGCATTCCTTGAAGGCTCAGAAACATTTTAGCCCCCTGTTTGCGTGTCAAAAATTTATAGGGGGCTAACATTTTACTTAGTTTAGTAAATGTTATTTTGTTCCATTAACAATCTAACAAACCAATTGGCTTGTTACTTGCTTGTAGGAAAGCAGCCTCCCCTATCAAGCACAGTGTATTTCATCTACCCATGCGTCAAATACCCCACAAAATTTGGGCATTTGTGAAAAAAAAAAAATTATATGTATGATACACTTGATGAATAGTGGTCTATATGCTGAGATTTAAGTATTGACATAGTATAGTAAAAAGAAAAGTTGGTATTAATTTTTTTTTTAAATCAATGTCTTCTTTATTCAAGAAAGTAGAAAGTTGAAATTTAAAAGAAATCTTTTGTAAAGGAGAGTTTAGTCATTTACTTGATTAATAATTATTACACTTTTAATGTAATAAATGAACTTATTATGGTTCTAATTGGTGGGGTATTATATTTTCTCAAAACTTTGATACAATCTAATGTCAAAGACATATTTAAATTCAACAAAGACACTCTCACATATATCCAAACATATCTACAAAATGCACAAGAACATATTGAGTTTTTGCAGCTAGAATATCAGGTACAAGAAGAAGAATTACTAAAATGGAGTCATCATTCTAAACCTATTTCTGTTCAAAACATTGAAAGAGACTTATATAAGCAGCTACTCAATAATGTTGCAGTTGATTCACATTCAATGCCCATTTCAAGAGAAGATTTGGATGTAGAATTAGAAGTTCATTCTACACTTCCCAAGACCATCATCAAACCTTGGGAAGAGCCTATCCATAACAAGCACAAAACTGGTCTTGGATATGACAAGGATGTGTCCTTTCACATTCCAGATTATTCCAAGCCCATCCAGTTTCAGAGTGTTGGATTTATTCATGACAAGACACCTACATATTTTCCAGATTCTACTACTCTTCCACAACAACCACAATATATTACAAAATTCCAACACTGTCACCAAGTTGGCCATATAAAATATAACTATTTTTATCTTCATCCATGTGAGCACTATCATAAAACCAATCATTCTTCAAAAAAATGCTTCAAAAACAAGTCTCCTTCAAGAACAAAGATTCATCTTGTATGGATTGATTCCGTTGAAGATTGCAACAAGAAACAGTGAAGGAGGCATCCTAAAACATCTTTCCTAATCCTAGTTGGAAAGTGATCACAAAACTAGGTGGGGGCCACACAAGTGATTTTTGTCGCAAAGTCTATTTTTAGACTATGTCTATTTTTAGACATATGGATCATGGTCTATGAATTGCAGGATGCTATTTATGGATGATTGATCAAGTTGGTAAAAATAGATGGACCTCTATTTTTAGACATTGGGCGAAGTCTATTTTTAGACTGCCAGTCTAAAAATAGATCAGTCGAATATTATTAGCTCTTAATAATATTTGGACTATAAACATTATCTTATCCTCTTGGAGCACTTCAGTTTGATGCTTGGATGTGGCACATGCAGCTAACAGAAGGAAATACAATTTTCCTAAGGGTTAGTTGAGCTATTGCATGGTTGACTTCAGTTAGAACTCATGTGGCAAAGTTTGGTGGAGTTGATGAGACAGTTGGTGGAGTTGTGTTCGGTTTAACTTAGTTGAACTAGTTGTATTTAGTCTAACTGATAAATACACTAGCGATGAGTGGTGTGAATTGATTATTAATTAATTCACTAATTATTAACTCATAAATCAACTAAAGAATACATCAGTTAACTGCAATGCATGGACAGTTCAGTGGAGACCAGTGTTAGAGGTGGGAGAAAGGGTGAGTGTGGCTATCAGTTGTGACTATGCTTGTGCATGAGATTTGCACACACATTGATTGAGATTGCCAATGAGGATTGCACAGTACAAGACAAGGGGATTCGAACTTGGATCTCATTCATTCTCATCTTGGATTGCGCAGTAGATGCAGGTAGACTTGTGGAGGAGATTTGAACTTGTGACTTGTTCATATCTGAGCTAGTTTGTGTGTAGCATGTGAGATTGTGCTTAGAGCTGTGAGGAGCTTTGTGCTATGTATTGTTACATGTTATCTATCATTATAATATACAGATAGTTGGGGGTTTTCAGCTATAAGCTTTCCCCATTATATACTGTGTTATATGTGTGCCTGATTATGTTTTAATGTGCGCATGCGACTACTTCTATTTCCGCAAATTGATGATCAATTATAGAAGAGGTTATGTATTATGCATGAAGCTCAAATATTGTGTAATCAGGATAATCTCGATGAATAATTCAGCTATTATTCAAATTTCTACATGGTATCAGAGCGAAATTGATCATCAGATCTATTACAGTGATTACATTTTATTTTGGTAGACAGAGTCTGTAAGAGGGCCAGGTAGCCTCTGGATCCATCCTTTCTTTGAAAGGTGATATATCTAGTAAATTCCCCTACAGTCGATCTCTGTGCTAGAAATAATTTTTTCTCACAGATCAGAAGCGGTTGAGTTTTGAGCTGGTGGAATTCGAATTTGCAGCAGTGTTTTCTTGGTGTCAAAGTCAAAATGTCTTATCAAGGATTGCGATTGGAGTATGCTCTTGAAGACAGCTCGAATTATATTGCATGGAGAGATAGGATGGAGGCGGTGTTAGATGAAAATGGGCTGAAGGAGTTCATAGATGCTGAAGTCCCAAAGCCTACTGATGCTGCTCAAGTTGAGGCTTGGCAAAAGAAGACAGCAAAATGTCGAAGGATTCTGTTGGAGGGCTTGAAGGATCACATTGTATCTAGCCTGCATGGAAAAGCTTCTACATACTTGATGTGGAAAGCGTTGATAGATTTATTCCAAAGCAAGAGCGACCAAAGGAAGTTGGCGCTCAAGGATAACTCAGGAAAATAAATATGGAGAAGAATGACACTATTCCGGTATACTTGACAAAGTTTTTCCACTGCAGGGATGAGCTTGGGAGTGTAGGAGTTAGTGTGGATGATGAGGACTTGGTGAGCTTGGCTGTCCTTGGTCTTCCGAAGAGTTGGCATTCCTATCAGGACTCTGTCAATGGTCGGGAGAAATTGCCAAGATGGGAGTGACTTTGGTCGGATCTTGTGCAAGAGGAGATAAGGCGGAGTACCAGGGATGGATCTTCATCAAAGGCATATGATGAAGAGGATTGTGCTTTGGCTGCCAAAGAAAGGAAGGGGAAGGGCAAGAAGAATGCTTCTCAATCCGGTGCGGATGGTAAAGAGCGTGACATGTCCAAAGTGAAGTGTTTTCACTGTCATGAGCATGGGCATTACGCCACAAATTGTCCACAGAAGAAGAAGAACAAGCAGGCTGCTGGAGCTGCAGCTGGTGAGGCTCTTGCCTCACAATTTGAGATGGACTTCTCATTGATCGCATGCATGGTGTCTAGTGCATTGGGATCGGGGTGGTATTTTGATAGTGGTGCTTCCTTTCACATGACGGGAGATGTGAATCTTTTCAGTGACTTGGTGGAGAAAGATCTCTAGTTGCATGTTGAGTTGGGCGACAATGGACGATACAATGTGACCGACATTGGTACCATAACCTTTCAGAGGGAGTCAGGTAAACTCATTCTTTTACAAGATGTAGTGCATGTTCCAGGTTTAAAGAAGAATTTGATCTCAGTCGCAATGTTAGAGGATAAAGGGTATGAAGTTGTCTTCAGTGAAGGAAAATTTTTCCTTTGGCACAAGGCAACAGGACAAGTCAAGAAGGTTGGGATTTGAGCAAAGAATCTCTACAGACTTGAAGTAGATGGGATGTCTACAGAGCTTCCTACTGTTGGGAAGTGCAAGAAAGACATGCAATTGATGCTTGAGAGGGAGAAATTTTTGCATGCAGGTAATAGTGAACCTCGGGATGTGGAGCAGCCACAAGATGAGGATCATGGAGTGGAAGAAACCACTCATGCAGAGAAATTTCGTGCCATATGGGCAGAGGGAGTGCATGCAGCTATACCACCAGGTGAGAGGTGGGGCGACATGCATGAATAATCCCAAGAGGAGATTTCTGGGCAGGATTCATGAGATGGTGTGGATCTCATGAATTGAACCTGGATACGAGGTGCCCACAGCGCAGCAGTAGCATGATCAGTTGGATTGATGCAGGCAGATCAAAGTGACAGTGTCGGATACTGGAGCGCGAATCAGAGTTGACAGCAAGTGCAAGAGTGCATGGGTGCAAGAGTTCAACAGCGTAGTGGTTCCTGATGACATGTGCAATTGGGCCCAGTAGAAGTCGAAGACTTTGATGATAGATGCATCAGACTGATTGAGTTGTTTGGAGCCTATTCAGTTTCGGAAGAGTTGCAGAGCGAATGCATGGAGTTGCATGTCGCATGCAAAGACAATCCTTTCTTGTTGAGAGGGAGTGTTGAAGATGGCAACAAGAAACAGTGAAGGAGGCATCCTGAAACATCTTTCCTGATCCTAGTTGGAAAGTGATCACCTAAACTAGGTGGGGGCCACACATGTGATTTTTGTCGCAAAGTCTATTTTTAGACTATGTCTATTTTTAGACATATGGATCATGGTCTATGAGTTGCAGGATGCTATTTATGGATGATTGGTCGAGTTGGTAAAAATAGATGGACCTCTATTTTTAGACATTAGGCGGTTTCTATTTTTAGACTGCCGGGCTAAAAATAGAACAGTCAAATATTATTAACCCTTAATAATATTTAGACTATAAACATTATCTTATCCTCTTGGAGCACTTCAGCTTGATGCTTGGATGTGGCACATGCAGCTGACAGAAGGAAATACGCTTTTCCTAAGGGTTAGTTGAGCTATTGCATGGTTGACTTCAGTTAGAACTCATGTGGCAGAGTTTGGTGGAGTTGATGAGACAGTTGGTGGAGTTGTGTTCGGTTTAACTTAGTTGAACTAGTTGTATTTAGTCTAAATGATAAATACACTAGTGATGAGTGGTGTGAATTTATTATTAATTAATTCACTAATTATTAACTCATAAATCAACTAAATAATACATCAGTTAACTGCAATGCATGGACAGTTCAGTGGAGACCAGTGTTAGAGGTGGGAGAAAGGGTGAGTGTGGCTATCAGTTGTGACTATACTTGTGCATGAGATTTTCACACACATTGATTGAGATTTCCAATGAGGATTGCGCAGTACAAGCCAAGGGGATTCGAACTTGGATCTCATTCATTCTCATCTTGGATTGGGCAGTAGAGGCAAGCAGACTTATGGAGGAGATTTGAACTTGTGACTTGTTCATATTTGAGCTAGTTTGTGTGTAGCATGTGAGATAGTGCTGAGAGCTGTGAGGAGCTTTGTGCTATGTATTGTTACATGTTATCTATCATTATAATATACAGATAGTTGGGGGTTTTCAACTGTAAGCTTTCCCCATTACATACTGTGTTATATTTGTGTTTGATTATGTTTTAATGTGCGCATGCGACTGCTTCTATTTCCACAAATTGATGATCAATTGTAGAAGAGGTTATGTATTATGCATGAAGCTCAAATAGTGTGTAATCAGGATAATCTCGGTGAATAATTCAGCTATTATTCAAATTTATATAGATTCTTGGCAATGGGCATCAAAAACTAAGAAGATGTTTTAGTCATATGTCATAATTTCTTCTAGAGTATTAAAAAGTCTTGCAGTTGAGTTTTCACCATCATCGCACCTTGTATCTGAGAGGGGGGAAAATGATGTTCATCTACAAGATTCAAAGCCACATCAAGTGAGCCTGAGCCACAACTTGTCATTCTAGATTCATAGTTTTAGCCAAAGACACAGAAGTTCAAGCGAGCTTGAGCCAAAACCTACCATTCTAGATTCAGAGTTGTAGCCAAAGGCACAGAAGTTCAAGCGAGCCTGAGCCACAACCTTCCATTCCAGATTTAGAGTTATAACCAAAAACATAGTTGCCCATGAGCATACCTTTGGTTGGTGGCCAACCTTAAACCATCTATGTGAGGTTGAGTTTCTTCCTCTTCAAAGAATTGGGGACACTTCCTCTAGTATAAGACTTCAACTTCTTTCTAGTTTTGGAGGAGTTCCAGGAAATGCATTAAGCATTCCAGATTTGGTGGTAAAACTTAAACCACCTCCTTATGCAAAAATTTCAAAGAGCACATTTAGCCTTGTGCTGCCTTTTTTTATTACAACTCTCTTCCTGGACTCATACGCACCCCTTCAGGTTAAGGGGGGGAACGTTGGACACCTAATATTTCTAGGGTTAGTGTGGAAGCCAAATGGTCAAGAGGAGTCCAAGAGATCACTGAGAATGTGAAACCAAGGGTCTCTCCATTTTATGATAAATATGTATCATTATGAGTAATAGATCAGCTCAGGTTTATCTTATCTTCTTGTATGTTTACCATGCATGTGTTTAACAAATAACATAAATTGATGTCTTCTTTAATATAAAATATGTTGATTCTTTAGTTAAACTTATTGCATATTTCAGAAGTTATATTTTGATATCACATGTAATAGCTTAGGTACCTTCTCCACCTATTAAAATGATGTTTTCATAATAATTGCAATAATGGAAATGGGCAAGTTGGTTGGAAAAGATACATGAGTATGAAATTGAAATCAAACCCATGAAATATGTAAAAGGACAAGGATTATGTAAATTAATTTGGAGGAGTTGAAGTGGCAAGTATTGAATATTGTAATCAAGAATGTCAAGATGATATGCTACAAAAATATGACTGGTACAAGGATATTGCATTTTATTTAAAATCAAAAGAATTCCCAAATGAGACGATTAGAAAAAAAAGAAGATATCTCATAATGAAATCTAACTCTTATATATTGATATTTGGAATTTTATTCAAAATAAATCATGATGGAATACCATTAAGATGCTTTCCTTTATTGAAAACGTTGGATATTAGAACATAAGTGCATGAAGGAATATGTGGAGGGAATTTTTCTCCTACTATAATTCCACAGAACTATTATAGTTTGATTTTATTAGCCCGAAAATTTTTAGACATACTCATGCCAATATAAGCAATTGTGTTCCATGTAATATTTTTTTTTAGGAAAGGAAGAGATGATTGCTATGCTTCTAAAAAATATTTCTATATGTGATCCTTTCACTCAGTGGGGATTGTATATTATTGCTCCAATTAATCCCAAATCAAGTGCTGGTCATGCATGTATTCTTATAGCAACATATTATTTCACTAAATGGCTTGAAGCAATAACCTCAAAACATGAAAAAGAAGATCATATTTTAAATTCTTAAAAGAAAACATCCTTGCAAGGTTTGGTGTTCCTAGAATCTTATCACAGATAATGGATCTATATTTTTTGGACCTAAATTTATAGATTTTGTGGAAAATGTGGAATAATTGTAGGAAAATCCTCCAACTATTATCCATAAGGAAATGGTTTGGTTGAATCAATAAAAAAAAATATGATTATTATCTAATTAAAGAATCAAATGGTAGAAAATTAGAAAAACATGACATAAAAGGATAATGAGCACTTTATGGCTTGCAAAGTTACCACACATATAAGTACTGTCCAGACACCATTTCATCTATTATATGGGAAGGATGTAAGATTACCTATACATATGGAAATCAATGCATTGGCTATGAAAAAAAAAATACAAGATGAAGAGTGAATAAGACCCATCCAATTTAGATTTCATCAACTAATTCAACTATAATAATAAAGAGAACAAGCTCTTAGAAAGATCCAAAAAAATAAGGAAGCTATATCCATAAATTTCAATAAATGAGCAATAGGTAAAACTCTTTTAAGAGGAAAATTATTTTTATTATGGAATAAATTCAAGGGGAATCCCTCAATGCATAAGGAGTTTGATGCTTTATGGATTTGACCATATATTATAGAAAAAATTAATGGTTGCAATTAATAAATTTTGAAGGGAATGGATAATAAAGTGTTGATATTTCCTGTCAATGGGAAACATCCCAAATATTTTTTTGTTTAAATTTTTTCAAACACATATATGTACATAAATTATATAACGTTTCACAAATTCTACTTATATATTATTTTTTCCATCTATACATATCGACTCCATAGTTTCGGGTGTCCAAATTGGCATGTTTTCAACATCCATCTAGAACCTTTTTGATACCTTTCTTCCACTTTACATCATCTCTTTGATCAACCTCCTAAATATGCATAAATCAAGGCCCATCTGGCCATCCTGCAAAATACATTTACCTATCTCTTTGCATTTGATGACACATTTTTGGACTATAATGTTTTCATTAGGGAGATTAAGGAAAATTTGTCATACGCTATGGCCTAACATGTTAGATGTGCAGGAAAAGAGTATTTATTGTGCAAAAGTACATTGGAGACTAGTTGGAGGAAATGTAGGAGGTTCGTTCCCTACATTAACTCACCAAAAAATTGACTGGCTATCAGGAAGTTACTGTTAGTCATCAGTAATTTTTGCTATTTATAGATGACTAAATACTTGTCCTAGATTTCTACAAACAAGATTCACGAATATTGTGAGTTTTAGAAATATCACTGCTTTCATTATCCTTAAAACAAATTTTCCACTATTTTACTACTCTTCCATTTCCTAGTTAGAATACCATTCCTAAAAGACCCCTCATGGGCTCATGCCACTCATATTTATCCTATTTTTCCACCCATAACCTCAACACTCTATTTTTCCTTTGCTTAAACCCTCCACTTTCCATCCAATATTTCCAAACAACTTGCTCCTCATATCCACCAGATGTCTCAAGCATTGATGGTCTCAAAACTATCTCTGTAGGCTCTTTAGATAAATAAAGTACATTGGATTTTGGGTCTTCAGTGCATAAATTTGTCAAAAAACTCTGTTTTTCATACTTGAAGACCCTAAGTCAAGCTTGCAGTCAAAGACCAATTCAAAAAAACCTTCCACTAGGTCACTAGGGTTTCTTAGGTTGTATGGTTATCCTTGATGTTTTGAGATCTGTTTTTCCTATGCAAGAAGCTGAATCAAATATGGAAAAAGGTCAGCACCTGTTTGTCCAAGATAGATCAGTAAAATCTCCAAGGAAGGTCACCTTATCAAGTTCAAGTTTTGCAAAGGTAAATTGTTCACTTTGACATTTCTGCAGGAGTGTCAAGGTGATTATCAACATAAAATTGGTAAGATGAGAGGCCTGCTCCTCATCAAATACATTCACAACAAAAGTACAGGGAGAATTTTATGTCCAAGGATAAATCAGGGTTCCTAAGACTGATTAGGCTAGCAGTGTTGCAAAAAAAGAGCCAATGCAAAAAATCACATGAAGGAGGCACACCAGTACAACCAAGCATGAATTGAAGATTTTTAGAAATTATAAATGAAGAAGGGAAAAAGGTGAGGTGAACTAGACAAAAATGAATGAACTTGAAAGGGTTATAGAGAACTTAGAAGACAACACTAATGATTATTCTCAAACAACCCATAAACCTAAGGTTTTGGAAATATAGTCAAAAGAGGTGAAATAAAGATGATAGGCCTCCATGATGAAAACAGACAAAATATTTGAAGAGACTGTTTTAAGTGACTTATAGGGTTTTCCAAGTGTTGGGTACCAGATTTGTTTACTTTCCTCTCCCATTTTACTCTATCTTTCTATCTCTTTGTGCCATTATTAATCTTAAAAGCATGAGGTAAAACCCTTCTTCCTATATTTTATGGGATATTTGATTAATGATGTATTTGTCATGGTGGTTTTACCTT
Source organism: Pinus albicaulis (assembly GCA_034641835.2). Lineage (NCBI taxonomy): Eukaryota > Viridiplantae > Streptophyta > Pinopsida > Pinales > Pinaceae > Pinus > Pinus albicaulis. The sequence goes on along the minus strand of CM076573.1, from coordinate 573,290,078 downwards.
TCTACATATTAACTCCGATATTTCTTCAGATCTGGCTACAACAGGAGCGTTTTGGCCGCGAGTCAAAGCACAAACCATCATCTCCAGCATCTTCCTTATTTGCTGCTACAATGTGACAACCATGGGTATATCAGCACTATCTTAGGCCTTACGGTTTCTTACTGGGAAACCCGGTTGCCGTTGTAACAAGATGTATTTTTGTAACAATGAAGTCGTTGAGAGGAATCAGGGGTTTCAGGAAAATTGTATAAAGAGGCCTACGGGCTGTGCATCAGGAGAAGCCCTTGGACATACAGACTTTGTAATCAATATTTTTATCATTAATTGAATGTACAATAGCTTTCTGTTTCTCCTGTAATTCTTGAGTTTCCGCAGCCCTGATCAAAGAGTTGGGCCCACTCTTGTGATCAGGTGCTGCGTTCTTCCTTCTTTTATTTGCACTGTTGTGTTTGGTGTGATTCTTTATTTGCTGTTACAGTCATTTTAATTGCTGTGGATGCCTTTTATGTCTACAGTTCATTTCATTGCTATTACAGTGGTATGTGTGTTATAGATTAAACCTGTGATCTACAACGGACCATGTGCTTGTATCTGCATATACTTTGCCGTTAGTCTTGAAATAACTAATGCCCTTGGGTTGATAATTTATGTGGAAAAAGGGTTGAATTATGTTCATATCTGACACCAAAATTTTGGTGTTGTTGCTGGGGAAGGCTAAGAGGTGCAAGAACAGGATCTGCAATAGATCTCAGAGTCGATCTCTCGTCTTGAGGTGGGAATCTATTACCCAGCTTCAAGTCCTGAGCGTAAGTGCCTTGTGTTTTCTTTTTTCTTTCTTTCTTTCCTGTTTCTTTTATTAGTATTTTTTCTATACAATTAAACCCTCGTCTTGGGGAAGGTGTTTTGTAAAACCTTGCCCTAAGTCTGGGCGTAGTCCAATATTTCTATTTTTATTTCCTGTTGTTTCCTTCTAGGGGCCAATTTCTCCTCCTGGTGAGGGTATGTTATTACTCTGCTCCAGGTCCTGAACTTCGATTTTTTTCCTTTTCCTTTTGTTTCGTTTTCTGTGAATATTTTCTCTCGTCCCGAGGAGGAAGTTATCTGTCCTACTTTAGGTCCTGAGTGATTTATTGATTTTCTTTGATGAACCCTCTCCATAATTTGTATGAACAAATATTCGAACAAGAGGGGCAGAGGAATACCCCCAAAGAAAGGGAAGGATCTGGGAAGGAAGACATATATTCAGGGAATTATTGAAAAATCTAGATCTAAGGCATCATCCCGTGATGCTGTTAGGGTTAGGGTTCAGACGAAGTCCGAAGGGTAGTCTGTGGAACAACTAGTGCCATCCACGGTACCAGAAGGTGTTCTTTCTACAACAGAAGTGGAAGAAGTGGCAAGTAAGGGATCAAAAGAATTGAGCAACTCTAACTGGGAAGAAGAACCTCAAAAAGGGTTTTCATCCCCAAGAGACCAAGGTAGTGCTGCAAAAATTCCCATTGCTGAGTTAAGTGATCCTAATCCGATAAAGGAACTTTTGAAGGACTTTGATTCACCAAGGGACTAGGGGAGTGCGGTGCGACCATCTTCGATTGAATCACTCTAGATACCGGCTACGGAACCAGTCGAAATTCCAAGTGAGTATTGGAGGTTATTTATTGCACCTGTAAGTTCCTCTATTGATTTTCCCATTGGAAATGTTACAGTGATGCACCAATAAGACCGATCCCTTTAACAGCCTTGCCTAGTTTCCAGGGAACATTTTAAGGATGAAAAATTATTTTGAAGTTTAAAAAGATGGCGAATCTCACTAGTCCCTAATATGCAAAATATCAAATGTTTATTGATGTATTTGTAAAACTATTCAAATTTATAATGATATTATATATATTTTCTATATAATGTTGGCGATTTTTAAGGTAAAATAATTTTATATTGTAAAATTTGGGTGAATAATTATTATAAAAAAATGGAAATCGACGAATAATTTTTTTGGAAAAACCATGGAAAATTAGCCCACCTGCGAATATTAGCCCCTAAAATTTTCCATGATAGTTTCATGGGCTCTCTTTTGAAGACCCTGATACATTCCTCTTTGAATTTGATATTGTTTGTCGAGGATATGACTATATGACTGATGTTTATAAATTAAAAATATATCCTGCTACCTTAAAAGGGACAGCCCTGAGATGGTTCATGGGTTTAGGGGGAAGCACAATTACCTCATGGGAAGAAATGAAAAAATCTTTCTTGGAAAAGTACCAAGATTACTGTAAGTCCTGTGACATTAAGGAGGAAATATTTAAATTTGCGCAGAAGGAGGATGAAAATATGGAGGAATGTGTATAACAATTTAAATGCATATTGCAGAGGTCTGGACATAATGACTTGGATAAGGAAATTCTAAAGATCATTCTTCTCAGAGCACTTAGGGACGACTCTCTGCAAATCCTGGATATAGTGGGAAAAGGGGATATTTCGAAAGAAAACTTCGAAACTATCTGTGATTATTGTATCAATTAATGTTCCTGGGGGGCTGCAAGAAGTGGACAGGGTATTCAGTCATCGAAGACCTCCGGTGGAGGGGTCACAAAAATAGAGATTGGAAATCTACTGGATGATCTGAGGACCCATATCCTAAGCACTCTATTAGCCCAAATGGACACTCTACAGGAAAAATAGAAGCAGATGGATTTGGAAAAAAACATGGCCATGTTCTGCCCTCAGTGCAGAAAGAAACACCCTTTGAAGGAATGCCTGCTGAACACGGTGGAAGCATGTGCGATCTGTGAACAAACTCATGCGACCAGTGCATGTCCTTCCTTGCCCGGGTTGAAAGTGGTTTTCCAAGGATCAAGCGAGGAAAGCACGGTGGACTGGCTATACTTTATGGGGCAGAAGAAGCCATGACAACCTCGACCACCGGCGGTGAGTCCAAGTATGTTTTAGGACCCATCCCAGTACTTTCATAATTTTAGTATGGGTCCCCAATCTGCACCATTTTAAGCCATGTGGCCTCAATATCAGTATCCCCCTTGGTAACAATGGGTTCCTCAAGCCAGTCCGAATCCTTCATGGAATCAGACTTGGCATGGACCCCCTCCCACTGGATAGTTTCCTCGGCCTATGCCTCAACAACAACTTCAGTTGCCTTCCAATGTGTCCCCAGGAAACCCAGCCATTAGACCCTAGATTCCTATCCAGCCCAAACAAAATTTTAATAATAAAGGGGTTCAACAAACAAACACTCTGAACCTTCCATCCTACAACATTTCTACCACAGAACTCAATGAGATAAATCTACGGTCTGGCCGGGTAGTAAATGCACCTACTTCACCCATTATTATAGAACAATTTGACGACGAAGATACAAAACCAGAAAAAAATAATAGTGAGGGAGAATTCAGATCAAAATGTAATAATTCAGATACCTCCCCAAGTTGTTCCCAATCAAGGTCATTTAATATCTCCTCCATATCCTGAAAGATTGACCTTGAGCAAACCAAACCCTTAAGAAGAATTTGACTTCCTAGGGGAAATGCAGAATCTTTTTGTTAAAATACCCCTTTTACAAGCTATGAGGGTTGTACCTATTTATGCAAAAACTCTGAAAGAATACTGCTCAAAGAAACCAAGGAGGAAACCAAGGATCCATTAACTATTCATGTAATGGGCAGACTATTCGATATCATGTTAGGAAATATCATGCCTGTAAGATACGGAGACCCAAGGAACCTAATTCTAATAGCACAAATTAATGGGATTGAAATCCCAAATGTACTGGTGGATTTGGGAGTGGCCATTAACATTATCACTGCTGAAACAATGAACACATTAGGACTTGGAAACATTAAACCAACCCCTACTATCTTGGAACTTGCAGAAAGATCCATAATTAAACCAGTAGGGAAATTAGAGGATTTTATCATTTCAGTAGACTCATGGCATTACCCTGTGGACCTCCTTATATTGCAGACTCAATCTTCAGTAGGTGGCCACCCATTGATCCTAGGAAGACCCTGGTTGGCAACTGCAAATGCCTACATAGGTTGCCGGTCTGGACACATGATCATATCAAATGGGATAGTTACAAAGAATATCAAGATCTATTCTCTTGCGGAACCAAGCCCATCTAAAAAATCATTACCTAGTCAGAAACCTCTACCTGCAGAAGAGCTTGAACCTGAAAATGAATATGTTAGACTAGTTCTCACTATTGGCCAGGCCCTGAAACTGAAGATGCTGCTATTAACACCTTCATTAATCATTCCAGTTCTGTTCCTGTTCGAACTAGAAATATTCTAGAATCTTCTATGAGATGTGAGACACAAGAAAAAATTGAACCAGAAGATGACATTGAGGAAATTCCTGTAACCCCATTCCAGGGTAGTACTCTAATTGAGATTGAACCAAGGAAAACACTTAATATCAACCCGAACATGTCCGAATCTCAAACCAAACAGCTTTTGAAAGCCCTTCAAGATCATCAGGAAGCCTTTTTCTAGGATTATACCAACATGAAGGGTATCCCTGCCAGCCTATGCACTTAGCATATTTACATTAAGGAAGATTTCCGCCTTGTAAGACAGTCTCAACGGAGGATGAATCCTGATTTCAAAAACATTGTTAAAGAAGAATTACAAAAATTGTTGGATGTAGGATTCATTTATCCCATCTCAGATAGCCAATGGGTATCCCCGCTAGTTATCGTTCCCAAAAACAATGGTAAATGGTAGATTTGTGTAGATTACAAGGAACTAAATAAGGCAACACAAAAAGACCATTTTCCTTTGCCATCCATTGACCAAGTCCTAGACACCTTGGTTGGAGAGAAGTTCTTTTCCTTCCTAGATGGATTCAATGGATATAACCAGATCCAGATAGCCCTAGAAGACTAGGACAATACAACTTTCACTTCCTTGTGGGGAACCTTTGCATATAGGGCCCTTCCATTTGGCTTGTGTAATTGTCCTGCTCCTTCCAGAGGGAAATCTTGGGAATTTTTTCTGATTTGGTCAATGATAGCATCGAAATATATACAGATGATTTTACTCCATATGGGAACTCATTTGAGGAAGGATTGGAAAATTTGGAGAAGGTACTCAAAATATGTAAACAGACCCATGTATCGTTGAGTATAGTCAAATGCCATATGATGAGGGAAGGAGTAGTATTGGGACATTTTCTCTCAGTCGCTAGAATTCAAGTTGATCCAGCTAAAGTGGAGTTAATATTACGTTTCCCGGTACCCAAAACACCCACACAGGTACGTAGCTTTATTGGTTGTGCTAGTTATTACAGGCGCTTTATAGAAAATTTTGCTAAAATATCACACCTACTATTTTAATTTCTAACAAAAGATGCAGAATTTTTGTGGACTGAAGATTGTGAGACAACCTTCACGAAAATTAAGGGGCTGGTGTGCACGGCCCCAATCCTTCGAGGACCTGATTGGGAATTATCGTTTCACATACATACTGATGCTTCTTAGAAAACAGTAGGGGCTGTTTTAGGACAAAAGGTAGACAAAACACCGTATGCAATTTATTACGTCAACAAGAATTTAATTCCCATTGAACTAAACTATACGGTGACATAAAAATAATTTTTATTTGTCATTTACGCTATCAATAAGTTCCGGCACTACATCACCGGGTACTCTACTATTTTCCATACTGATCATGCATCAATCAGGTATTTGATGAATAAACCTATTACTCCTAGCCGTATTACGAGATGGTTACTATTGATTCAAGAATTTGATATTACAATAGTAGATAAGCCAGGAAAAGATAATGTAGTAGCTGATTTCCTATCTAGAATGGATAACAATGATGAATGCATACCAATAGAAGACAATTTTCCTGATGAACATCTTTTTGCAATTTCTAATAAACCTCCGTGGTATGCAGATATTGCTAACTATCTTGTTACAGGGAAAGTGCTTCCTCATTTTTCATATAGGAAACAATGAAAGATTATTCATCATAGTGCTCGATATTCTTGGATGGCAGGGTACCTTTTTCATATAGGAGCAGATAAGCAGATCCGACGCTCTGTGCCTGAAGATGATATTTATGAAGTATTGAAAGCTGCCCATGATGGCCCTTGTGGAGGGAATTTTGCAAACAAAATAACAGGCCATAAGGTGCTACAAATGGGATATTACTGGCCTTCCATTTTTTGTGATGCTCAAAATTATGTTAGGAGGTGTGATAGTTGCCAACGTATGGGGTAGCTCGGTAAAGTTGATGAAATGCCTTTGCAGGCATAGGTAGTCCTCGAGCCTTTTGAGAAATGGGCTATTGAATTTGTTGGACCCTTTAACCCACCCTCCCAGCAAAAATTCCACATCTTGGTCGGTAATTATTACGTGACAAAGTGGCTGGAAGGCAAAGATGTTGCGAAAACAACAGAGCAGGTACTCTCAGATTTTCTATTTGAAGAATTTTTTTCTCATTACGGTACTCCAAGAGAAGTTGTTTCAGATGGAGGAGCACAATTCACATCACACAATATAGCAAAGCTCATGCAAAAATATGGGGTCAAGCACATAGTGACATCTCCATACCATCCCCAGGCGAATGGACAAGTAGAAAGCACAAACAAGACATTAGAAAATACTTTGACAAAAACTGTGGCATACCATCGTCGGGATTGGGCTCAAAAGCTTCCAGAGGCTCTCTGGGCATACAGAACAACATGGCGGAATAAAACCGGGTTTTCACCATTCGAGTTGGTTTATGGGAAATCCCCGTTGTTTCTAATAGAATTTGAAATAAGCACGCTCATAACAGCCCTGGAAGTTGGTTTAGATATATTAGATGCCCATAAACACCGATTGGCTCAGCTTAATGAACTTGATGAAATATGTTCAATGGCTGTCCAACGAACTACTGCTATCCAACAACAGAGAATGAAATGGCACGATAAGTTTATTAAAAATAAGGTGTTTCAAAGTGGAGATTGGGCACTACTTTATGACTCTCGTTTTAAGGATTTTAAGGGAAAGCTTTACACTCGTTGGATGGGAACTTATGAGGTGGACACTGTATTTGATAATGGAATAGTCAGGCTAGTCACAATTGACAATACACGTACTTCCTTGATAGTCAATGGACATCGCCTGAGACTATACCACCGGCTGGCCTCGAAGGATGCTTTTATTAAACAACTCTATGAGAAATCTGGTTTGAAGGTTATCAGCACAGAGAATCCTTCCTCTTCACCCTAGTTGTAATATATATATATATATATATATATATATATATATATATATATATATATAAAATAAAGAATTCTGTTCTATTTTCTTGTCTCTTTGTAGGAGCTATGACTAAAGAGTGAAAACCAAGGAATTTTCTTATTGCTGCTACTCATGGTGTTGTTACTCGGTTGCTGCTTCTCATGGTGTTGTTCCTCAGTGGTTGCTACTCATGTTGCTGTTACTCGGTTTTTGCTAAACATGATGCTGTTACACCAAGTGTTGTTACTAGATGTTGTTTCTCCTTGATCAATGCTGCTACATCGGATGTTGTTACTCAAATTGTTGTTACTCGGTTGTTGCTTCTCATGATGCTATTACTCATGTTGCTATTACTCAGTTGCTGCTACTCTGATGCGGTTCCACCGGATGCTGTTACTCCGATGTTGTTACATGGATGCTGTTACACCGATGTTGTTACTCTGATGCTGTTACACCGGATGTTGTAACTACGATGTTGTTACTCTGCTGCTATTACACCGGATGTTGTTACACCGATGCCGTTACACCATCCACATCATTACTGCGTTGTCATCCTACCAGCCGTCACACCATCCAGGTAGGCCGTCAAGTACGCCTCCATGTGATGTTTACTAATTTAATTAAATATCCCATGTGAATATTTTAATGTTGCGGACGGAAAAAATTTAAGTTGGGGGGGGGGGGGTGTCGCCATGCTAAGGATGGTGTAATAATTTCCTCATAAGTTAAGTATGAGATTCCGCTCATGGTACACCTTACGATTCCCATCAATATGTGGTATCATCATTCTAATCATACTGGGATTTGTAAGATGTATCGTCCACTGTGTACGAACAATTATTCTTTCTATTTTACCACACTTAATATACTCTTTCATGATTTTTCTCAGTTTTCAATAGTTACCAACCATATTTACCATTACCACCTTTCCATTTTCACTATGTTGTTCCTTTGAATTTGGTACCCACCACCTTGCCCAATGGTCTGCTACTACAGGAAGTGTTGCTACAAGTCTCCACAGTATGGGTGGGCTGGCTGTGTGGCATGAGCCTGAAAATATAGTTTCAGTTCACAGCAATCCAGAGGTTTGGTAAGTCTTTGTCGACGCAGGGTGGGATATCTAGTTTGACAGATTGCAGGGATTTTATGGAGGTATCACGATGGAATTCACACTCAATTTAAAGGAGAATTATTCTTGGGTTAGAGGTCTGGAAGTTCTTGTCACAGAGGAGGTAATTGCAAAGGTTAGCGGGCTGAGATAGTAGGGGCAACAATGGTTTGCTTGGAAAGTTTCTCTCCCAGAATTTCCCAAATTGTTCTTGCAGGTAGGAGAAAGTGTCATTCAATTGGGTAGAGGATACGAGTGCAAAACTGTGTCGTATCCTTGGAACAAAGTTGCAGGCTTCTTAATAAAATACATTACCTGCGAGGGTTGGGCCTCAGCTCTGTTCAAGTATCACTTTAAAATTCTAACACACCTACGATTTCCACGAATCAGGTGCATGCCCTAAATATGCCATGATTCCTATTGAAACAACTACAACATATGGCATAGTCTGCTCGACGCTCTCGCCAGATGATGGCAGTGCTTTCTAACCATGGATTGGTGCGATTATTGGTCGTGCATGCAATAGGCAGGCTGTGGGTTTCCTGGGTGGAACTCTGCGGATCCTCAGAAGAAGCGGTAGCAGCTATGATTGCTGAGAGAGAAGAAGAACCAACCTCTCCGGCTGGTCAGGCGGAAGAAGAATATTCAAAATAAATTGATCAAGAGGAACCCGAGGAAATGGAAACGTAAATTGATCAGGAGGAACCCGAGGAAGAAGAGATGAGTATGGAGGAAGTATTTGGCAACATAGACGAGGCTGTCACATAAGAACCAACCTCGCTTGAAGAACCCACAGAGGAAGGAATTATGGACATCGTGCAAGAAATTGATACCGTTATACAGTCGTCAACCTTTGTCAATGAAGAAAAAAGGAATGGAATTGTGGATGAGGAATGGAAAGTGATGTTTTTTCGTAAGAAACAGCATCACCTACCTCGACATATATGGATGTTGATATAGGTGGGAGTGTTACACAAGAACCACCCCTAATTCAGATAGAACAGAAGGAGTCAGCCCACTAAATCGATGCTAAACCTCAATAATCGGTACCAACTGTGAAAACAAAGGTGAGTCCTGAGGAAAGAAGGGAATTGAGCCACGGAATCGATGTTGCTCCACAAGAACCAGCATCGACTTCGGTCGAGGTGGTAATGCATGAAGTCCCAGTACAAACCAGAAACGAATATGATGGGTCTATTCCCTATTCTTCGTTCCAGTCCCTGATGCCCAAAGGAGCTAGGGGATTTCACTCGTCTAAATAGTTAATGGAAGAAGTGGTTGTTTCCTCGGTACTAAAATTTGTTGACGTGGCCAAGATTGGCCTCGACACTACTGAACCAAAACACTTAGAGGTTCACAAGGAAGACAGAGTTCCTGTAGAAACATTGAAACACAGGGGGATCAATGAAATTTCCAACCAAACAGCAGGAGTTCCCATAATAAATGTAGAAGAAGAAGCCCCTGTGGATAGGCGGGCCAGCCAGAAGGGATTGAAAAAATAATCTGTAGAGGATGCCGGCAGCATTCTGCCACCTTCTGAGCTTGTCATAGGCCCAGAAATGGAATTCATCGTTAAACAGGAATGGGTTGAACAATGTGAGAAAAGAAGGTTACCTCTCCAAAAGAGGTATCAGCTACAATTCAGTGAAACCCTGAGACTGAAAAGGAAGGCTTTGGATTTGAAGAAGAAAGTTTCACGTTTAAAAAGGAAGGTAAAAATCTACAAATGGAGGGCAATAAAGCCAAATATTGAAGTCTCCACTGCAGCTACCCAGACTGGCCCGATCGAAGAGTTGTTTGAAGGTCGAGAATTTGTATTGGCCGTTGAAATTCAAAAGTGGTAGTCTGCGGCAAGCGACCACAGGAAAGAAACAACTAGGGTTCGAGAACAGACTGCTGGAGTCGTCACAGGGTACATGGATCAGTTATACAAGGCATGGTTGAAGCAGGCCAAACAGAAGGCTAGGATAGAAGAGTTGGAAGAACAAGTTTAGTTGCTAAAGGTAGATAAGGAGAAGATGCACATAGCTATGCCTTATTCCTTCATGAACAATTTCTTTTCTTTTGTCTTGAAAGTATATATAAGGAGATTTGGTACGAAATTGAAGACCCCATTCAATTTCTCTATATTTTGAACATTCATGACATTATCGGACAACATTTAATGTGTGAGCTCTATATGCATGGGTATTACTTAAGGCATGATCAGTCCTTTAACCCTGTGCCATTCATGGGAGACATCCATTTAAGAGCATTCACTTCCTATACCATCAATCAAATTAAATGGAGAAAGGCCTAGGAAACATTTGAAGAAAATCAAGCCAGCAGGCCATTTATGATGAGAAGAGAGCATAATTCGTCCTCAACCATTTATAACAAACATTGTACAACTCTGTAGATTAAGGGCCGTAAGGAAAACACATTGGCAACCCAGAAATGGTGCGCTGACCTATGTGTCGGCCAGATTATGAAATTTCACAAGGAAGCACTGGACAATTTTCAGAAAATATGGATGTTGTCCTCCTCAACCGTCAGGGAAAGAGAACCATTGGGGGCACCTAACTTTGCACGTGCCTTAGAGAGAATGCTGCGTTATGTGGCATGCATTAATACATGCGGGGTTAGATGGATGGGATTAAGATTTCAATTTCCCCTTTTATGGTTGCCAGCTGTGTACTATACTCCTGTGTATAACATTGAACCAAACTGGTGGAAGGACATTGTTTTGACAGAAGGATATAAGCCACCAGGGACAGAAATGGCTGCAGAATGTGACCTCACACAACTTCATGCCAATCACAGTTAGTCTAATCCGGATCTGAGGAGACGACGAGCTGCATTAGGACATGTAGATAGATCAGTTGGGGGGAGATGTTGGGTACTGGATTTTTATACTTTCCTCTCCCATTTTACCCTATCTTTCTATCTCTTTGTGCCATTATTAATATTAAAAGCATGAGGTAAAAACCTTCTTCCTATCATTTATGGGATATTTGATTAATGATGTATTTGTCATGGAGGTTTTACCTTTCTACATATTAACTCCGATATTTCTTCAGATCTGGCTACAACAGGAGCATTGCGGCCGCGAGTCAAGGCACATCCCATCATCTCTAGCGTCTTCCTTATTTACTGCTACATTGTGATATCCATGGGTATATCAACACTATCTTAGGCCTTCTTACGGTTTCTCGCTGGGCAACACGGTTGCCGTTGTAACAAGATGTATTTTGTAACAATGGAGTCATTGAGAGGAATCAGGGGTTTAAGGACAATTGTATAAAGAGGCCTACGGGCCATGAATCAGGAGAAGCCCTTGGACATACAGACTTTGTAATCAATATTTTTATCATTAATTGAATGTATAGAAGCTTGCTGTTTCTCCTATAATTCTTGAGTTTCTGGAGCCCTGATCAAAGGGTTGGACCCACTCTTGTGATTAGGTGCTGCGTTCTTCCTTATTTTATTTGCAGTGTTGTGTTTGGTGTGATTATTTATTTGTTGTTACAGTCGCGTTAATTTCCGTGGATGCCTTTTATTTCTGTAGTTCATTTCATTGTTGTTACAGTGGTATGTGTGTTATAGATTAAACCTGTGATCTACAGCGGACCATGTGCTTGTATCTGCATATACTTTGCCGTTAGTCTTGAAATAACTAATGCCCTTGGGTAAATAATTTATGTGGAAAAATGGTTGAATTCTGTTCATATTCAGACACCAACACCAAGGTAAAGTATCTCACTGCCTCAAAGGGAAAGAATGCAAAGAGTATTGGTATAAGGAAGGTCAAGCCTTCATTTCTAGTACTTTTCACTTAATGATCATAGGAATAAAAGCATAGGGTTGAGTTTCAAGATGGAAAACCAAGCTGATCATGAGGTTGCTGTTGTGTAACTGAATGTTTCAAACTCCAAGAACATCAGAAAGGGATAAATCAGTATGTTAGGGCACATAAAAAAATCAGAAGTGGCCTAATAAGGAGATAACATTCATAATTGTGAAGCTTTGGTGCTTTAAAAAAAGGGATTTATCATGCCTAGAGATCAATAAGAAGGATGAAAACAAGTTTATTAGTCACCCCTCAAGAAAAAGGAAATTTGATCTCCAAGGTAAAACAAAGAATTTTTTAGGATGCTGCCACCATGCAAGTACCTAAAGTTTTGAAAATGATTAGAAGACATGAGCATGGCCAAAACACAGTAAAACATGTGACTTAAACAAGACATCTGCCAAACAGAGTGATAAAAGAACCAATGGGTCAAAGGAGGTCAAAGTTCACCATGTCAGCAACCTGTAGAGCAACAAAGAAAAATGGTTAGAAAGGAAAAATATCACTTGAATGTTTTTTAAGCCACCTAATAAAAAAGCTCAAATTGAAAAATTAGAAAAAGTGACCAAGGGACTAAAAACATTAGAAAGTGGGTTTACAAGGGATACATTTGTTTTCCTAAGACTATAAAGGGTCATTTTTTTTATCACTCAGCTCATTATGCACATACAAAAGAGTAAAAATCCTTCAAAGAGAAAATTTCAGTTTTTCAGTGAGAAATTGGGTGATTTTGCCCGGCGCTACGCGTTCATGCAAGTGATGCGCTTACAACACCTAGAACTACGTGTTTGGGAGGTTTCTCTGTGTAAAAATACATTGCGCTGCGTGTTCGGGTGAACGCGTTGCGCGTTCATGCGGGCACTACCTGTCCTCCTAGAAACAACTCGACAGGCACAAGACATGTTTAGCGCTGCGCCCAGGGAGAGCTCGACAGGCTTAGAAAATGCTTGACGCTGTGCTCAGGAAGCCCGACAGGCCTGCACTTGTGTAGGCACTGCGCCCACGAGGCTCAACACCCAAAAATGTGTTCCTGTGCTACGTTTAGGCCAGAAAGCCTCCTCCACTTGCAAATTGCCTCCTCCAGGACCTGGAAAGAAGTTAAAAGTTGGTAGGTGCATGTTTTCCTCCTCCTCCAGTGAAATTCATAATTTTAAGCTTAAGGGAATTGACTAAACCCTAGTAACTAGAAACCCTAAGTCCTCATGATGAAGACTCTCTTTTGACCTCCAAGCAAGAAATTATCAGTCAAGAAAGGTGTCAACTAGGGTAATTACAACGAGTTCAAGTTAACCCTTCATCAAAGCTCAAAGGGGAATCAGTCATACACCTACAACTCCCTCTTACTCACTTGCGAAAAATTTCCTTTCACCATTATTTCATTTCACTCATCCTATCAAGTTTCACAAGCAGGCCTAGGGTTGTTTAAAAGCAACACTAATCACCATGTCAAGAGAAGAAGGGAGTGTAAGTAGTGAAGGAGGCCAAGTGCCTATGAGGAAAAAGAACAAGGGTGGGAAGGTTAATAGATTTTAACCCCAAGACACTGAGAGATTAATACCTCTCCCATGATTCTCACATGATTTTAGAATGTAGGGTGTTTTTAGTTTTGTGAAAAGGTCCAACATGTGCAAAATCACCCTGAGCTCACTAGGTTTTTTTCCCTAAACCTACACAATAAAAAAGTAAATCTTGCAGGGGTATACTTTGAGCTATCATCAAATACCATTTCCCATGCTACTGGAATTCTTGATGTTGGTGAAAAATGGTTCAAGAGAGAAAAGCTGGACATGAGCTGCTATGAGCCATTCCTCAAGCCTAGGTACCAACTTGAAGGATGCAACAATATTTTCCCTTTTTCACACTTTCTGGAGAGGTATGCACCCTTAATGAAGGTCATCATGAAATATTTTATGTGTGAGGGGAGATACTCTAGGCTCTACTCCTACCATATCAGATTACTCATGCATTTTACTAGGGTTAAAATGCTTCATTTTCCCTACTACTTGTATAGGAGTATCGAAAAGATGTCTTCTGTTGTCCGAAGGAGGAATTATTCCCAGCAAATGCGGAGTTTGTTCCACAAATCCTTGATCAAGATGGTGGTGCTACATCAGTTGGATAAAAAAGGCATACCTTAGGAGGTGTTTATTACTCATGAGGTCTTCACAAACCCACAGTCCCATCATTAGCCAAATCTACCCTCATCATCTCATCCTCCTCCCTCCACTCCTCCATCACCCCCTACAGATCATGCCTCGTCATCTACAAAATTAGCCTCTCAAGAAAACCTCCCTTCCTAAGCCTCTCCCAATGCATCAAATCAAGAAGGAAGTGGCAGTGAATAAGAAAGTGACCATGAGAGTGAGGGTGACAATGAATCAAACCAAAATGAAAATGAGGGTGATGATGAGCCAAGCCAACAAAAAGAAAAAAACATGGAAATAGAGGGAGATGATAATAGTGAAGGAAATGGAGATGAGGACAGTGGAAATGAATTAAGCAGTGATGAAGAAGAGGTCAACAATGAATCATAAGACATGGAGGTGGATAGTGATGAAGATGAGGAAAGTGACAAAGAAACAGGGGATAATCCTAAGGAAAACAGTGAGACTAAGAGCCCTAATGATAGTCAAAATAGTGAGGCTCCTAGTCATGACAGAGATGAGGGAAAAGATGAAGAGAGCAGTCAAAATGAAGATGAAAATAGTGAGGAAAATGAAGAGGCTGAAGATAGCATGGACACCAATGAAGTAAGCATCAGTGAGGAACATGATAGAAAGGAAGAAGACAGTCATGACAGTCATGACAATCATGACAACAATGAAGAAAATGAAGAGACTAATAATGAAAATTAAGATCACAACAATGATGAGGCAAGCAGCTTCAATGAGGAACAAAATGAAAGTGTAGAAATCAGTGAAGAAGCTAAGAGTGAGGCTGATGTTGAAGGCAAGGAGGTAAGCAGCTGTCCAGGTGATGAAAAGGAAGACATGGAAACAAATGATGGCAACCATGATGAAAACACCAAAATGAGCAGCGTTGAGCCTTTTTCATTGGTATACCAAAGAGGGGAAATAAATGTGTTTTCTACCTCAAAAAGGCAAGGGGCCATGCCTTCCTCATCCACTAAGCCACTAGATAAAGGCAAAGAAAAGGTAAAGGAATAAGAAGAAGATCAACATGAGGTTGAGAGAGAGTTTGAAATCATTCAGATTGACAGTGACGAGGAAAATGAAGCAAGGATCTCAAAATTTCTCATCCAGAACAAAAATGGCCTAATTGAAGACCTCTAAGAAAATATAAATAGGGCCAAGAGTGTGAATGATTCCCTTGAGATGGAGAACAGGTAGCTAGGAGCACAAATTTCCATTTATGAGACTAGAGAAATTAGGGCCCGGAAAGAAGCTCAAAGGGCACAAGTAAAGCTATAGGAATTCATGGGCACCTATGAGTAAAGTGAAGATGAAGAAGGACAGTCCAGAAGGAGACCAAGAACCATGGGTTTGAAGAAGGCCTTAGCAAGACAAAGAGAGAAAGAATCAGCCTTGGCAGAGCAGCTCCCTCTAAGTGAGATGCTTGCCATGGAGATAGAATTTGATCAGGAGCCTTGTCTAGAAAGAGAAAACATACACTTGGAGGCTAAATTGGAGAAAGCCAATAAGGATCTTGATCTCCAAAGGAAGATGACAAAGCATTATGCTTGGAGAAACCAAGTTGCAAGGGCTAAACTCAAAAAGGCCCATGCCAAAATACAAGCACTCAAAGAGGAAAAAGACCAAGAAAACATTGGAATCTTGGCTCAAGCTTCTCTACAGGCCTCTCAAACCCCATAAGGGAGACATCCACCAATTTTGGGAAATGTTTGACAAATTTTGGTTTTTTGCAAATTTTGAGGCCTCTAAGTGCAACACCCTTGGCATTGCGCTTTCATCTCAGGAATCCTCAAGAGGAAATATTTGCATTTTTGGAATCCTCAACTCAAGTAAAACATGATCACCAAGTTTCAGTTCATTTGGAGCATTTTTGGTCCCTCAAAAGGCCAAAAAGCACCTCATTTTTCACCTTTCTGCCTCATTTTCAGGCCTGGCGTTGCGCCTAGAGAAGTTTTGGGAAATTTAATTCTTAGATAGGTTAGTGGAGCCCAATTAGAAAACCAGGGGAATTTTTGGAAATTAGACTCAACAGGGTTTCGAACAGGCCATCACGAAGCCAATTCCGACATCGGGAAGGGCATAAAAAATTGGCTGCAAGTGGACCTAGTTTTTCTGGGCAAGGCGGTATGCGTTCAAACATTTGTGCTGCGTTTTTGGCCAAAAAGTCAACAAAACACACTCATTTATGGAAAAATGATATTTTAGAGATTTTTGAGGCAATTTACTTCAAAGTTAGGTGCTAGGAGTTATTTTTGCATTTATTTCATGAGATATTTTGTGCCTTGGGCCTTGCATGGTCTCTTAGGCATAAATGCCATTTATGACTGTTTTTGACATTCCCTCCTTTTCTAGATAAATAGAGCATTAGGGCCTCATTGTAAAAGGTTGGAATTTGATGACTCTTGAGAACAATATATGATTTTTTGGAGATTAAAGAAGAAATTGGTGTTGTGGAGTTTGTGAATGGCTTGTTTTGATTGATGAAGGAGAAGGCTTGCTTGCAGGATCTCTAAGCTTGGTTAATGGTGATGTGCTTCTATTCAGTTCATGTTTTCTTATGTATCATGTTGTTTCATCCTTCTATATTGTAGTGGGACAAAGGTTTTATACTAAGAAATGTTTTTCAAAGGCACCTTAGCTTTGTTTGTTCTCCACTGCCTCTATGTTTTCCTCCGCTAGGTCAGTTTAGAGAATTCTTAGTTGCTCTCTAGACCCACCCAAGCTCTTTTATCTCATGAATGTTTCAATACAGTAGGTATCAAAGATGTTTTATGGTTAACCCTGCTTGTTTGATGCCACTAAAAAATTGTTCTTGAGATCTTTCTTTGAAGTACCACTAATTCGGTTTTTCCAAAGAGGCTATGTTTCGATCATACCCTTTGTCCATGCTTGAATAGTTTCTTTGGAATGGCTATGATAAATGATATTTATGAGTTTCCTCTTCTTTGATTGAAGTTATATGTTTATCTTAAATTTTTTCTAACCTTGAAGGTGAAATCACTAGAAGTTAAATGAGTTTCTCGCCTTCTATATTTCATTGGATTGTTTGTCCTAAATGCTTATTTTCTTGAGTTGAATCAAAGAGTTATTGGTTTGCCCTGTCTTATGATTACTTATTTATGCTAAAATAGCGTTGAAGTCCATTCTTGTTAAAGTATTTGACAAAGGATTCTTAATTTCCCTTTTCCCTACTTTGTTCACAAACTTGATGTTCATTTCATCTCACACAAACCTTGAAAATCCATCTGACCATGCTAGATTTTCCCTCTGATGCACCCATATTATTTATTGAACTTTCCATGACTTTTTATTGACTCCATAGTCCAATGAATTGAATATTTACTCACTCCATCTATTCAACTTGATCATCTACCCAACCAAAACAAACAAACAAACCCTAAACTTAACAACTAGCCTAAAATCAAACCCTAAAAGAAAACAAGTTCACATCCTTTGCATAAAATGGAGAGAGTCCTCTCTGAGTCCGGGAAGGCTAGGTCCCAGGACTCCATAGACTGGTGTGATGTTACCATGTGAATTTTTTTTCACCAATCTAACAAATCACGGGGCCACAACATAATGGTGATCACAGTGGGACCTTCTAAGTAAGTAAAAAGCTTATACATCCTTAGGGATTTCAGAAACCCTTATCTAATCATAGAAAACTCAATTGTTAACCAAGAGGAGAATATGATTGTTTCACCATCCTAGAAAAATGATGACTAAAGTGGAGGACACTCATAGAAACCTTAGGGCTACATAAAAGAACTCAGAAAACCACAAAAACATCCATAGATTGTTTTTTGTTAGTTATTGGTGGTGGACCATAGATATATATCCTTAAAAAAATAAAAAAAATCCACCTGGCGACTCCAAAAGCCTCTAGTAGGCCTTCTAACTTTAGTAGTTTTCATAGACTTCCTTAGGATTGTGTCAAATCAATCTTGAGAATTTTAGAGGCCTAGTCATACACTATGTGAGTTCAACAAACACTAAGAGAGGTTAGCCTTCAGAAAACAGTCATAAGCTTTCAGCCTCTCTATACTTTGGGTTTGAAATCTGGCATCACAAATGATCAGTACTAGATCTCACCCGGACCCAAACCCTCCTACCATAGTTGATGACCCAGAAAAGATTTTGTGGCAAACTTCTAAAACTGAAAATTCAACTATTATTAGGACCATTCATAGAGCAAGCTCTATCCCTGAACATCTTACAACCTTGCAAGATCCCCTGTTTGACTTACATCATACAATAAACCTTTTGAAAACCAATTCACAAAGTGGGATTGACTAGATTGACCTTGAGCCCATAGATTTGCAACAAATTTCTAGTAGAGAAGCCTCTCATTCCACTCCTCCTTACTTTCAAATTCTCCATCACTTTGGCTTTTTTTATACCAAGTCTGCTCAAAATTAGTTTTCTGGTCCAAGTAATTCTACTACCCCCATCCACACATCCACTGTTCAAACCACTCCACTTCATCCTCCACCCCCTCTCACAAACCCTCCCCTTGTAAATCCTCCTTGGATCCCATTCCCTCCCATCATGGCAGCATGGTATGCCCCCTTGGCACTACCACAACCTTTGTTACCTTTTCCAAATGACTACCAATCCAAAATCCCTCACTTTACTGGAGTTGAATCCACCACTGCCCAACATCATGTAGATAGCATAAATGATGCTTTTGATTACATGGAATTAGAAGAGGAAACCATTAAAATGAGGATTTTTGCACAAATCTTAGGAGGAGAAGCTAAGAAATGGTTCAAAATCTTGACTCCTAACAGCATACATGATCTCCCTTCCCTTTACCAGACATTTATAAACAAGTGGGAAATCAAGAAAAACCCTCTCCCGAATCCTCTCAGAATATAACAACCTTAATAGAAATGTCGGGGAAAGTGTCCAAGACTATTTCACTAGGTTTAATAGTGTTTACAATGCCCTCCCACCAAACATGAAACCCCCACAAGGCTTAGGTTTAGCAAAATTTTCGGAAGGTTTTTATCCCGACATGGCATATCAATTAAGAGCGAGAGATCCCATAACTTTAGAAGACATCCAAAGGGGAGCTGTGAGTGTAGAGGCCAACCTGATTGAAAAAAGGGCTAGGATGAGGTCGGAAAAGAGAGTCACCTAAAAAGATGAAACTATGGCCTCAACCTCCTCATCTGATGCCAAAATTGACAATTTAGTGAGGGTAATGGAAAGAATGATGGAAAGGATAAACTTGAGTGAAAGAACACCTCCTAGGAAAA
Source organism: Pinus albicaulis (assembly GCA_034641835.2). Lineage (NCBI taxonomy): Eukaryota > Viridiplantae > Streptophyta > Pinopsida > Pinales > Pinaceae > Pinus > Pinus albicaulis. Next base: position 573,270,481 of record CM076573.1, on the reverse strand, counting down.
ACCAACCAAATTCCCAAAACAGAAATAGGAATCCAAACTTCAGAAGAGACCCTCCCCAAAATAGACCAAGAGACAATGACCAAAAAACCAGGCCCCCTTTCCAAGACAATTATGTAAATGAAGAAGGAAGAGAGTCTGAAGAACCTGAAGAAAACCATGTGAACTTGATAGGTTCTGATAATGAGGGTGATGTTTTTCTCACTGAAGAAGAACAAGGTTTATTTTCCTCAGATCAAATTGAAACAAACTATGAGGATTCTGAAGACTACCAATTAGGATTTTAAAATGACATAATGGAGGTCCATAGGAAATATGACCTTAGGAGCAAAAAGAACCAAGAAAACTCCAAAAAGAACAAAGTAGACACTGCTGTTAGGAAGGCCCCTGAAAATACTCCTAAGAAGAAAACTGACAGTACCAACACCATGGCTAAGAAAACTGATCCAAACAGAGAAAAAACTAGCCAACCAAGTGGTGACACAATCTACCCTAGTGCCTCTACTAGTGGCCTTAAGAAAACTCTTTTGTCCAAAGTCCCAAATCAGAATCAAAAAAATAAACTTGTAGAGAAAATTATGGCTGATAAAATTGATGTAAATATGCCCAAAACACAAATACCTTTCAATTTTAAGGGAGAGATTTCTAAAATCAAGATAACCATACCTCTCACTAAAATAATAACCCAAGATATGTATAGGTCCCAAGTTCTCAAGGTTTTGAACATGGGAATTGATACCGATACTTTAAACTTGACAGATGACAAACCAGAGCTGTTGTTTGGACCTGAAGTAGAGGGAAAATACTAAGAAGGAGTTATTCCCCCTTTCTATGTTAGCTTAAACATACATGACAAAATTTTACATAATGCCATGCTAGACTCTGGTGCCTCTCACAACCTCATGTCAAAGGTAGTGATGGAGAGATTAGGCCTATAAATAACCAAACCTTACAAAGACCTCTATTCTTTCGATTCAAGCAGAGTCAAGTGTTTGGGTCTAATCAAGGATTTGTGTGTCAATTTGGCACAAATCCCTGCTAAGGGCCTGGTCAAGGACATAGTAGTAGCTAACATTCCCCCCAAGTATGACATGCTTTCATCTAGATCATGGGGAGCCAAGATTCAGGGGAACCTCCAACTTGACATGTCATATGCTAACATTCCTATTTTTAACCAAACAAGGAGATTGTACTGGGAATCACACATGAAATTTATGGTTAGCAGCCAAGAAAGGCCAAACAACACACATCTTTATTCCATCTATTCGGATCTTGAATCATTCATTTTATATAATGAAGTGGACATTTATGAATAGTTAAATGAAGTTGAGACAGATCCAGACATTCATCAACAGTAAAACTAGGCACTGCATGAAGAAATCGACAACCAAAACTCTAGTAGCCTGAAACAACAACATAAGGGAAGAGCTGAACTCAATTTTCTGCAATCTTAAAATAAAATTGCAATACCAAAACCAAGCTTAGAGTTTTAACAAGGTTGCTCAAATGAAGAAAAAACATCAAAAACAAAAACATTCCCTTCTGCCAATGTAAAAATGCTGGAATACTTTCATATAATAGAGTTTTCTAGGAACCTAGATCAAAATAATATTAAGGTCTTACAATACAAAGACAACTCATCACCAAAAGGTTTTGTCACTTTAGAAGAGTTGTTGAATTCCAAAAATATTGTTAAGGAGCCTAAAGTAGTATCTACCAAGACTGATATAGAGGAATACAATGTAGGCAGCTTAGAAAAACCCAAAATGATTAAGTTATCCAAAACTTTTCCACCTCACATAAAACAGAAATACATAAGACTGGGCAAAGAGTTTCAAGATGCTTTTGTATATGTTGATGAAATATTAAAGCCTTGTGACACAAACATTATTCAGAGAAGGTTTCCTTTCAAGAGAAACCAAGAACCTTTTGAGAAAATAGTGTCAGTAAGAAATAAATAAAAGGGAAACATGCTATGTATACTTTAGGTACTATTGAGGCCTCCAAATTCGCTGCAAAAACATGGGGGATGACCACTCGGTCCAGACCTTAAAGCAGTTTCTTTTCCGTTTGAAATGGTGGCTTGCACTGGTTTAACTAGGTCCAGTTACCTTCTCTCAATCTCCATTGGATTAAAAAATGACTTTTATCTATCAATAAGAAAGAGACATCAAATCATTTCTCTTACTGATCGGACAAGAAAGTGATCCTTAACCTGATTTGGGTTTAGCCAAGCAACAATTAAAGTTTTTCCTCTTTGAGAAGAGGAATTTTTAAGGATGTTGAATTTAATCTATATGCAATGTTATTCTAAGATGCAAGCAAAAGAAACTATTTTAATCCTATCTCAATTAGGCAGATATAGATATATCCCAATTGAGAGAAAGATGTTTTAAATAATTGAGATTTAAATATGTTTGTTCTAAACGAATATCAAGCTAACGAAGTAGTTCAATTAACTGATATTGTGAATACCAAACACATTCTATGTAATATTCCAAAATTTGCAAGCAACAAATTGGAATATTAATTTTTTCTTATGTCATCTAGGAGATGAATAAAATGGGTAAAATGCCCATGAGTAGGAATAAGATCCTTCATAGTGTGAAAAGGATCATTGGAGCAGCTTATTTTGCACCTTCCAGTGTGAAAAGGGCCAATTTTTGTGAGGACAAGGTCAAGTTTGACCAAGTCAACAATGTTGCCTAAGAGGTGTAGCTTGCATGAGAAGAAAACACAGTTTGAGAGGAAGGAATATTCCTTGTGGAAGAAACCCTAATGTGTGGGGTCCAGGGCATAGAGGCATTCACTTGCATAAAAGGAGGAAGAGGCAACCATAGTGAGATATCTTTGAGCATTTGATCATTTGTCTAATTAGACTATTTGTAGTCTCCTGTTGTTCAGTTGATTTGCAGTGCTGCTTAGCACGAGGGATTCTTGTTTAGGATTTCCTCTCCTTCTTGAGAGGCCTCTTGAAGGATTTCCCTTCATTTCTCCACATCTTGGCTCAAGGCCAAAGCCACTACCATCAGTCACTGCATTATTTCTGCTGAAGTATAACGTAGTGTTGTTGGGTGTTACAGTGGAGGGGTTCCACAACACCATTCCTTGTCTCATTTTTCAGAGGAGGGAGTCTCTATTCCTAGGAAAGGTTAGAAGGAAGGTTTCAGAGCTGATTTTCATATCTTGGCATCAAGGCCAAGCATATCCTATCATAGACAGCGCAGTCCATTCTCCATACTGCGTTATGTCAGTGCACACTTGCAGTGAGGGGTTGCACCATCATCTTGGAGGAAGAGATATTCAGGGATAGGATCAACCTACCACTTGAGAGATCTGTTGGAGGAGGTTTATTTCAGCTTGCACATCATCTTCAGCCATCTCCAGTTATTTTCAGAGTTGCAGCTGCTACCCAACAATTCCGACATTTCTGCAGATTTTCCATTTGTACATGTATTGCAGCCAATCCTTCTAAGGATTGTGTATTATTGTTGTATTGTCATTTTCAGAGGTTGAGAGCTTGCTCCCCCACCTTTCTTGAGCTGATATTGTTATATCATTGTATTTTCATATTATATGTTGTAGTGTTTCCTATAGACAACGCTGTCATAGCTAGGGCATATTTATGTAGTAGTGTTTTGTCACATTTGGTGTACATGTCTTATTGAGGCTTTCATTCCTAGCTTGAGTGAGTGATTCCTCATAGAATTGTACTCTCTTGCTGCTATATTATACATTGATCAGCTATTTTCATCTTCATGTGTCATGGCTCATTAAAATAACGTTGTGTATTCAATCCTTGCTCAAGTATTGTTGCAGTCCCTTCACCAGGAACTTTTTGAGGACATCTAAGTGTGGGAGATCTGTTTAACCCACTTAGAAGGATTTCTTTGGAGCCTCCTCTTGGATTCAACACTTAGACACATTTTTCTAAGGGATCCAAGTCTTGGTTTCAATTCTTGTAGCAGCCATTACTGGAAAATGCATTTTCCAGTCATGCCTTGCTAGCTGTTCCAGATTTGGAATATTACAGTGGTATCAATGCTGCTTTCTTGGCTCAGCCTGTGAGTCTAAGCCCAAGAAGATCAGAAGATTGAAGAGGATGGGTTTTATCTCATCATATTTTAGATCCATGAAGAACCTCCCCAAGGAGGATAAGTAGAAAGAAGAGGAAGAACCTTGCACTTCCTATTCTCATCAAGGAGACAAAGAAATAAGCAGGAAAAAGACTCCATCTTTTGGAGAGGAAAAAGGGGATAAGATTACCAAGATTCTTCCTAAATCTATACATATGATTCATGAAGAGTTCAAGGAGATTAGGAGGAAGATGTATGGAGAATATCCTGGAGGGTTTGATTCAAAGGAAAACTCTAGATTGTCACATGAGGAGTGTGAGCAAGTAGTTGCACATCCTAATACTCAGCGCAGTCACATGCACAGGATTGCCGGAAGAGAGATGGAAAGAGAAGAAGAGGTTTCTTTTCTTGAAAGAGTATGAGTTTCAAACTCAGAAATTCCAAGATCATCTCAGTTTTTTAGAGTTTTTCAAGATGAAGGTGAAAGGAAGAGAGCAGCAGGATATATTTCATCTATCTACCTTTGAGGGTTCACCTGTATGTTCATCCAAAGCTTGGGTGGAGGAGTTAGAGACCTTTTTGCAGCAGCACCACATTCTTGGAGATGAAGCCATCAAAGTTGCAGCACTGCATTTGAGAGGTAAGGTCTATGCCTGGTGGATCTTTGTTTCTTTGAGAAATGCAAACATTACATCTTATGCAAATTTCACTAAGGCATTAGTTGAAAGATTTGATAAAAAGATTCATTAGACACACATGGTGGAAGTAAACCAGGAAACTCAAGAAAAACCCTTGCATGGAAACTTGCACCATACTTTTCCAGAGGAGAAACCTTCTACTCACAATTTTGAGCAGGAGAGCATGGAGGTCTCTTTTTCAAAAAAGGATCCAATCATTGGAGGGTTGCCCATTCATGTTACAGAGATTGAGGGCAACAATGCTGTTAGATTTGGAGTTGATCTAGCAACTCATGCAAAGGAAGGAGGAGCTCTTGCTCCAAATAGAGGGATGCTTGCATCTTTGCAAGGAAGTCCCCAGGATCTCATGTGTAGATATCAAGGCACAACTCATGTTCTACCCATGCCATTGTTGAGGAGGTGTGGAACCATGGAGACACAAGGAGGAGGTAGGGAGAAGGCCCAACATCATGAGATGAGGATTACACATCCCTATTCATCTGTGGATGTTGATGCACCTGAGAAGGTGATTGGATTTCACAGTGGAAGCATGGAGAGTTTTCTCCATTCATCTATTCAGTCATCTCTTGTTGAGGATGTCTCATTGCATGGAGAAATTTTTCCAGGGAGACCACTGGATCAGCAAAGAAGGATGGATGCTTCACATGTTGGGGCACCACTCATGGATTTCAGGAGGGTGGAAACCTTGGTAGATCTTGATACAACACTAGAAGTCAAGGGTAGACTCAATAAGAGAGAGAGCATTCTCTCAACATCATCAGTACCCACTTTCATTTCAGGTTCTGAGCTGTGGCAGAAGCAGCAGGGGAAGGATAGCAGCCTTCCAACTTGCATCTTTGACATGGGAGATGTCAAAGAGGAGGATGGCCATATGAAAAATGTTCTTCATGAGAGATCATCAGCACTGTCACTATGGAGGATAGATCCATATTGGAGTTCCCAGCTGTTAGTGGAGTATTCCAAGGATCTTGTCACTTGTATGATATTGGATGGCCAGTTGCATGAGGAGGGATACTCATTCAGAGATGAGTTCATCTACTATCATGGTAGGATCTTCTTTCCTAGACCTTCCAAGGTCAAGGAGAAGTTGCTACAAGAAACACATATGGATTTCCTTTTCAGCCACACACATTCTATGAGAGCATACCACACCATCATGGAGGGATATTTTTGGATGGGATTTGAGGAGGATATATATTAGCATGTGAGGAGATGCATGGATTGCATAGAGATGGAGGAGAGACATGACTCTTTGAGAAAGTTAGCACAACCACCTCTTTTCTCTTTGAAGATGAGAGGAGACTCACTTATGAGCCACTCCACTTGTATGAGCAGAACATATGGTAAGGGTGATGATTATTTTCATGATTATTTATATGATGTATGTCCCTTAACCATACATGTGCAGGATGTTGCTCCAAGGAGGATCATTCTTTTTTTAGAGCTTCATGGTCTAGTTGAGGCCATAAGCATGATTGATGGGCCTTCCCTAGGAGGACTTTGGGAATACATGTATTATGGAGGACATGCTCATTGTACACCTTACATTATTTACTTCCTCCATACTTATGAGGATATTGGAGCAGCAGACAAGTGGTTGAGAAGCCACTCATTTTATCAGTCTCTATTGCAGTTGAGGGTCAAGCTGCATTGGTTGCACTTGAGGGACCATTGTCCTTCACATTTTTTGCATATGGAAACAAGCATGATTCTCATATTTTCTCACTATGGATCTATTGTTTATGTCTTTATGAGGAGCATGCTTGGGAGGAAGACACATTGGATGGATGTGTCCTTTGAGGGAGAATTCTCCTACACTTTTTGCACTACATGTTCTAAGGGGGGCATGGGAGATGGTATGGCCACTAGAGCTACTCATTTGTTTCTATATGAGGTGAGCCATATGATAGATGACATGCCATATGTTGATGACTTCCAACTCATCATATATGGAGATACTTGGGCCAGCATGATTTGCAGCATTGGAGGAGAGATCCTTGGAGATCCAGTCTTCAGATTGCCACTTGAGGGCAAGTATTTTGCAGCCCATGATCAAAACTTTCTCTACAATTATCATAAGTGTGGAGATGGACAGCGTGGGGTAGGATACATTGTCTACCATGAACATATTTTCATCCCACCTACTTTTCCAGAGCCAAAGGTGGAAGATAGCTTTCAGGAGTTGCCTAGTTGGGAGGTGACTCATTTTGCATGGCTCATAGCTTGGAGAAGGAGGATCCATATGGGAAAGATAGTTCTCATTATATTTCAGATCCCATTCTTCAAGGGGACCTCTAGACATCACTTTGTTATCCTCTTGAGTATCTCACCATTACATGATGATGGCTTGATAGTTGACTTACATGCTGAGGAGGAGCATTGTGGAGACTTGATTGATGAGATAGCATCACTTCACTTGGAGGAGATCATCATAAAAGGATGCTACAGTGAGAGGAGGAGAGAACTCAGTCTATCCTTGCACTTTCTTGAGGACAAGCAATCTTTGAGAGGGGAGGACTGTAATATTCCAAAATTTGCAAGCAGCAAATTGGAATATTAATTTTTTCTTATGTGATCTAGGAGATGAATAAAATGTGAAAAAGGCCCATGAGTAGGAATAAGGTCCTCCATAGTGTGAAAAGGATTATTGGAGAAGCTTATTTTGTACCTTCCAGTGTGAAAAGGGGAAATTTGCATGAGGACAAGGTCAAGTTTGACCTAGTCAACAACACTTCCTAAGAGATGTAGCTTGCATGAGAAGACATCACAGTTTGAGAGGAAGGAATACTCCTTGTGTAAGAAAGTCTAATGTGTGGGGTCCATGGCATAGAGGCATTCGCTTGCATTAAAGGAGGAAGAGGCAACCATAGTGATATATCTTTGAGCATTTGATCATTTGTCTGATTAGACTATTTTCAGTCTCTGGCTGTTCAGTTGAGTTGCAGTGCTTCTTAGCACGAGGGATTCCTGTTTAGGATTTCCTCTCCTTCTTGAGAGGCCTCTTGAAGGATTTCACTTCATTTCTCCACATCTTGGCTCAAGGCCAAAGCCACTACCATCAGTCACTGCATTATTTCTGCTGAAGTATAACGTAGTGTTGTTGGGTGTTGCAGTGGAGGGGTTCCACAACACCATTCCTTGTTTCATATTTCAGACGAGGGAGTATCTATTCCTCGGAAAGGTTAGAAGGAATGTTTTAGAGCTGATTTTCATATCTTGGCATTAAGGCCAAGCATCTCCTATCATAGACAGCGCAATCCATTCTCCATATTGCATTATTTCAGTGCACACTTGCAGTGAGGGGTTGCACCATCATCTTGGAGGAAGAGATATTCAGGGATAGGATCAGCCTATTACTTGAGAGATCTGTTGGAGGAGATTTATTTCAGCTTGCACATAATCTTTAGCCATCTCTAGTTATTTTCAAAGTTGAAGCTGCTACACAACAACTCCGACATTTCTGTAGATTTTCCATTTGTACATGTATTGCAACCAATCCTTCTAAGGATTGTGTATTATTGTTGTATTGTCATTTTCAGGGGTTGAGAGCTTGATCCCCCACCCTTCTTGAGCTAATATTGTTATATCATTGTATTCTCATATTATATGTTATAGTGTCTCCTATAGACAACGATGTCATAGCTAGGGCATATTTATGTAGTAGTGTTTTGTCACATTTGGTGTACATGTCTTATTGAGGATTTCATTGCCTAGCTTGATTGAGTGATTCATCAAAGAATTGTACTCTCTTGATGCTATATTATACATTGATCATCTATTTGCATCTTCATGTGTCATGACTCATTAAAATAACGCCGTGTATTCAATCCTTGCTCAAGTATTGTTGCAGTCCCTTCACCAGGAACTTTTTGAGGACATCTAAGTGTGGGAGATCTGTTCAACCCACTTAGAAGGATTTCTTTGGAGCCTCCTCTTGGATTCAGCACTTAGACACATTGTTCTAAGGGATCCAGGTCTTGGTTTCAATTCCTGTAGCAGCCATTACTGGAAAATGCGTTTTCTAGTCATGCCTTGCTAGCTGTTCCAAATTTGGAATATTACATTCTATCTAGGGACCTCTTAACTGAAATAATCAATAAACAACACTCAGGAAGTAGTTCTCAAAATGATATTGATCATCTAATCAGTAACTTGAATAATTAAACAATAACATGCGGAAATAGTTCACAACATATCACTATTCAATAAATCAGTTTTATAAGACATATTTATGAATAAATAGTTACTCAGAAATCAAAATTTAACCCATAAGAGTAGAGACAATTAATAACATAAATTGAGGTAAATTACTCATACCGACAGAAGAACACAGGTATGCGAGTAAATTGACAAATTCCTGTTATCATAAAATGAAACCAGCATTTAAAATAATAGTATTATAAATACCAATTTATTAAGTCCATTTCTCCAGCTCCGGTCTCTAACAGTCTTTTACAATGCTTGAACTTCTGCTTTCAAAATCAGAGCTACAGTAGTGCAAGACTCTGTTCATTATACATAACTCAGAATGTAAAAGAAAAAAATAATCTCCAGATCTGAGATTCCTCTCCTCCCACCTACAACTTTAAATCCTTTAAACAATAGTGAAATCAAGTATTCCAGAATTGCAGAGGAGAGAAGCCTCTATTACATTTTGCAATCTGCTATTTATAATTTGTACAAAGGAATTCTTCATAGGAAAGTTTGTTTGAAGTGTGGTTTTGCTCAATCAATTTTCTTTGGTTCAAATAATATTATTCAATTACTATAACCTTCTCATTGATTGAGATTTTATTCTTCTCATCTCTTCAACTATTTTCCTGCAAAAACAAATCAAAAACAAAATTAAAATGCAAAAATAAAATCAAAATGCCAAATCTACAAATTAAAATAAATCCAATCAAAAATTAATTTAAATAAATAATTGAAAAGGAAATATAAGCTTTCTTTTGATGTCTGTGCTGATATAATTGGCCAAGGTGAACATAGACGAATGGATTTGCACTCATAATAAGTTGTGGCAAATTAAAATGCAAAAAATAAAACTCAGAAAATTAGTTTTGTTGAAAAGTTTGGAGCTTGATCTTTTGCTGAATTTTAGACCTAATATATGATCAAATCTGGAAATGAAATCTCTTCAGGAATAATTTCCATCATTTTATCTTTCTAATGAGTTGTCTTGGGCCTCATTTGGCCAAGTAAAACTCCATTTATGAGTCTCTAAAGTTGGTATATTAAAATTGCCAAAAATCTGGACTTTTTGTTACTTGGGCTAAAAATCAGATTTTTCTAATTAATTTCTATTCCTAAATTAGATTATAATATTTAATTAATTAATACTAATTACTTGCAATTATATTATTAATCTAATTTAGTTATAATCTAATTCTAAATTAAGTTATAATTATCTATTAATTAATTATAATTACATTATTAATTTTAATTAATAAAAACTAATTAAAAATAAAATAAACTAAAAAAAATTAGTTGTTGATTAATTAAAATATTTAAAATGTTATATTAAAATTATAATTAAAATTATATTAGAATCATAATAAAAATATAATAAATATTATAATTTCATATAATATAATATTTATTTTGATTAATCATGAATTTAAAAGATAATGTGAACCACGTGAGGGTGAGGGTGAGGGTTAGGGTGAGGAGTGAAAAGTTATAACGAATAGAGAGTATGGAGTGTTAGGGAGTATGTATTAATGGTGAGGGAGAATGGAGTGATAAGGTGACGTGAGGGTGTGGTAAGGTAAATGAGTTGGGAGGTTTAAGGAGGTCAACCCAACCTTACGTTAAAAAATATAACTCCTCACATAAAAACCAAATCGTAAATCACAATATTTTTAAATGGCACGCTTTGAAATCTTAAATAATTTGTGATAATTGCATCGCAAGTTTTTTTTTTTTTTTTTTCGGCTTTTTAAATCTTTTCAAATTGCATCAGAGTTTCAACATTTTAAAACTATGGTGCTTTGAGGTGCTTCATGAATTTTTCCTGATATGCGATATGTGATATCACATCGCACATTTTAAAATCATAATTTTATTTTGTAGCACATTATTATTTCGGCACCATTGAAATTTGGGATTGTTGGAAGGAAATGGGTGATGTGAAGTGGAGTCCACGTGGATTAACCATCCTAAAATTTAGACTACAAGCACTTTGTAATTTTGGAGTTTCAGATTTGGAAATTTTTTTTTCTTTTTTAAATAACAAGTTGGAGTATATTACCAATATTCCGAAAAATTATTTTTGTCTATTGTACAATTTAGTTGGGTCATTTTGTAGGACCGTTAGTAAAAATTAGTAAAAATGAAATAAAAGTTAATATTTGCAATGAATGACTATTTTAACTACGAGAATTAAAATATTGGTACACTTTATACATTTTTTAACCCAAGTGAGAAAATGATCAAAACTTCAAAGGAGTGCCATTTACAAATCGGTTGACCAAATGGAGTGAAACAAGTATCGTTGGAAAGCTTGTGAAAAAAAAGATTCAATAAATCATTCAAAATAAAATTTCGAGGAAGATGAAAAAATGACAAAAATGTAGGATAACTAACTTATTGAAATTCCTAAAAGGTGTTTAGCCAAAAATTTTGCAGAAAGGGTCCCCATTATTTGAAGTATATAAGTCAAAAATGGGGGGGTTGTGTTTTACCACAACAATATCGACATGTGGGAGAAGAACCAGTTATCTCTGATTAAAGATAATGAACTTAACTTTACCTAAAGGTTAAAAATAATGGAAATCACGAAATCGTCTAACAGTAAAACATTTCCATAGGTTCCTGTTGAGATTGCAACAAGATGATGAACTTAGTGGAAAGGAGTCGCCTTCACTAAGTGGGCCCGTAGGGTATTTTTGGCGCAAAGTCTATTTTTAGACATATGGATCATGTTCTATGAGTTGCAGGATGCTATTTGTGGATGGTTGGTCAACTCGGGAAAAATAGATGGACTTCTACTTTTAGACATACTGGGCGGAATCTGTTTTTATATTGCCAGTCTAAAAATAGATATGTTGAATATTATTAGCTCTTAATAATATTTGGACTCTAAACATTATCTTATCCTCTTGGAGCACGTCAGTTCGAGTCACGGATGTGGCACATGCAGCTGACAGAAGGAATTATGCTATTCCTAGGGTTTAGTGGAGCTATTGCATGGTTGACTTCAGTTAGAACTCATGTGACAGAGTTTGGTGGAGTTGATGAGACAGTTAATGGAGTTGTGTTCAGTTTAACTTAGTTGAGCTAGTTGTATCTAGTCTAACTAATTGATACAATTAGTGAGAGTGGTGTGAATTAATTATTAATTAATTCACTAATTATAAACTCATTAATCAACTAAATAATACATCAGTTAACTTCAGTGCATGGACAGTTTCAGTGGAGACCAGTGAAGAGGTAGGTGAAAGAGCAGTGTGACTATCAATTGTGACTATACTGGTGCATGAGTTTGCACCACACATTGATGGAGATTCCAATGAGCATTGCGTAGTACATACTAGTGGGATTCGAACCTGGATCTCATGATTATACATATTGGATTGCGCAGTAGAGGCAGGCTAACAGGTTGAGCAGATTGGAGCATGTGTTTTGTATGATCTGAGCTTGTGTAGTGTGTAACAATTGGAGATTGTACTAAGAGCTTGTGAGGAGTTTGTACAATGAATGTTACATGATCTCTATCATTATAATATACAGATAGTTGGGGGTTTTCAGCTTTAAGCTTTCCCATAAATACTGTGTTTATATGTGTGATTGTTTATGGTTTTAATGTGCACATGCGATTGTTTATATTTCTGCAATTAATGATCAATAGTAGAAGAGGTTATGTATTATGCATGAAGCTCAAATAGTGTGTGATCAGGATAATCTCCCTGAATAATTTAACATTTATTCAAATTTCTACATGGTATCGGAGCAGTATTGATCATTGGAGCAATTGCAAAACATTGAAGCGGTTGAGTTTTGTGCTAGTGGAATTCGAATTTGCAGCAGTGTTTTCTTGGTGTCGGAGTTGAGATGTCTTTCAACGGATTGCAATTGGAGTATGTCCTTGAGGGCAGCTCGAATTATATTGCATGGAAGGACAGGATGGAGGCGGTGCTGGATGACAATGGGTTGAAGGAGTTCATAGATGCTGAAGTCCCAAAGCCTACTTCTAGCGATGCTACCGTAATTGAGGCTTGGCAAAAGAAGACAACAAAGTGTCGAAGGATTTTGTTGGAGGGCGTGAAGGATCACATAGTGTCCAGCCTGCATGGTAAGGCTTCTCCATTCTTGATGTGGAAAGCCTTGACAGATTTATTCCAAAGCAAGAGCGACCAGAGGAAGTTGGCGCTCAAGGATAAACTCATAAACATAAAGATGGAGAAAGGCGACAATATGCCCAAGTACCTCACGAAGTTCATCCAATGCAGGGATGAGCTGGGAAGTGTGGGGGTGACTATTGATGATGAGGACTTGGTGAGCTTGGCTCTCCTTTGGCTTCTGAAGAGTTGAAATTCCTAACAGGACTCTGTCAATGGTCGGGAGAAATTGCCAGGATGGGAGCGACTTTGGTCGGATCTTGTGCAAGAGGAGATAAGGCGAAGTACCAGGGATGAATCTTCATCAAAGAACTCTGATGAATAGAATTTCACTTTGGCTACCAAATCAAAGAAGGGGAAGAGAAATAAAGCTTCTCAATCCGATTAAGTAAAGGCGAGTTGTGTCAAGGTGAAGTGTTTTCACTGTCACCAACACAGACATTATGCCACAAATTGTCCGCAGAAGAAGAAAAATAAGCAGGCTGCTGGATTTGCAGCTGGAGAGGCCTTAGCCTCACAGTTTGAGCTGGATTTTTTGCTAATCGCATGATTGGTCTCAAGTGTGATGGGTTCAGTGTGGTTTTTGGACAGTGGTGCGTCTTTTCATATGATAGGAGATCGAGATTTGTTTACTGATCTGGATGAGAAAGATCTTGGAGTGCACATCAAGATGGGCGATGATGGTAGATACAGTGCGACTGGTATCGGTACCATTTCCTTTAAGAGGGAGTCTGGTAAACCCTTCGTATTGAAGGAAGTGATGCATGTTCCAGGATTGAAGAAGAATCTTATCTCTGTGGCGATGTTAGAAGACAATGGATATGATGTTGTCTTTAGCGAGGGAAAGGCTTTCCTGCGCAGTAAGGCAACTGGTGAGACCCGGAGGATAGGGGTTTGAGTTAAGAACCTTTATCAATTGCAGGTAGATGGCTGCGCAGCAATGGCAGGCAAGGCAGAAGGAGTGGTGAGCCGGGATGATGGCGAGTTGTGGCACTGGAGATTGGGCCACCTTCACCATGGAGCTTTAAAGATACTACAACAGATTTCTATTGCTCTTCCTAAAGGTACACTTGCGCAGTCAGATCAGTGCAAGGGATGTACTTTGGGAAAATTTGTGAAAGCCACCTTTCACGAGAAGGATAGTCGCGCCATGATGATCCTTGAGAGAATTCACACAGACGTGTGTGGACCTTTCTCAGTAGCTTCGACAGCAAAGCACAGGTGTTATGTGATATTTGTTGATGATTTTTCTCGTAAGTGCTGGATCTTCTTCATGCAGAAGAAGAGCGAGACATACTCAAAGTTCTGTGAGTTCAAGGCGCTGGTGGAGAAAGAATCGGGGAAGAAGGTGAAGGCTCTTAGGAGCGACAATGGTGGTGAATTCATCTCTGGCGAATTCAAGGACTTTTGCAGCGCAGAAGGAATTCGAAGAGAGCTCATAGCACCTCATAACCCACAGCAGAACGGGGTTGCTGAGCGGAAGAACAGAATGATCGTGGGTGCTACACGGGCGATGTTGCATGATCTGGCCTACCCATACACTTGTGGGCGGAGGCATGCAATACTACAATATATGTGTAGAACCGTTGTCCTCACAAGATACTTGGCATGAGTACACCCGAGGAGGCATTTTCTGGTAAGAGGCCCGATATTTCCCATTTAAGGATTTTTGGTTCACCTGTTTACATTCATGTGACGAAGGATGCCAGGAAGAAGCTGGAGCCAACTGCAGAGGTTGGGATATTTGTGTGGTACAGTGATATGCCCCACAACTATCGTGTGTATTTTCCAGACAGTTGCAAGACTGTTGCGCGATGGGATATCAAATTTCAGGAGGAGAAAGCCATGAAGTGTTCGCTTGAGAGGGAGCCACACTTGCATGCAGATGAGGAGCTATTAGTTCTTAAGGATGAGTCTCAGGATGTGGATCAGCCACAAGATGAGGTTCATGGAGTGGAAGAGACCACTCATGTAGCGCCAACCATCAGAGGGCGGAAGCGCACTACAGAAGCTGAGCGACTGGCTCAAGATGCAGAGAAGGTTGTAGGAGCACCTACATCACAGCGCAGACAGAGACAGTCACCTGACCAGTATATTGGATACATGGCTCTTGTGAGCAAGTGTATCATGACAGAGCCATCCTCTTTTGAGGAAGCTATGGAGGACCCCGCATGGGTAGATGCCATGGTGGAAGAGTATGATTCGATTGTCAGAAACAGTGCATGGGAGATTGTCCCGAGGCCGGAAGGGAAATCAATGGTGGGTTCGAGATGGATCTACAAAGTGAAGCAGGTAGCTGACGGGAGTGTGGAGAAGTACAAGGCAATATTTGTTGCCCGAGGCTTTTCACGGATATGGGGATCGATTATGAAGAGACAGCACACACACATGTGAGAGTATTGCTATCTGATTGTGCTCTCTCGGCGCGAGATGGAGTGGCACATTCATCGGATGGATGTGAAGGCTGCGTTCCTCATGAGTCATTGAGAGGAAGGTGTACATAGAGCAGCCTGAAGGTTTCGAGATCTTCAGCAACGAGTCGCATGTGTGCAGGCTCAAGAGAGCATTGTATGGGTTGAAACAAGCACCTCGTGCTTGGTACACATGAATAGATAGTTATTTCATCGGACTTGGATTCTCCAAGAGTGAGGCTAATCCTAACCTATACCAGATTGTGGTGGAGGGTAAGTTGCTGATCATCGTACTTTATGTAGATGATTTGATTTTGACGGGTGATGAACTGTTGATACTCTCATGCAAGGTTGATCTTGCAAAAGAGTTTGAGATGAAGGACTTGGGCCTCCTTCATTATTTCCTGGGATTGGAAATTTGGCAATGCAGTGATGGACTGTTTGTGTCTCAAGGCAAGTATGCCCGAGAGATACTAGAGAAGTTCAACATGCAAGGCTGCAAACTGTTGATACTCCTCTTCTGGTGGTTGGAGGAAGGAGGATGCTACTTCGGCGGAGGTAGTGGATGCCAACATTTATCGACATTTGGTCGGGTCGCTTGTGTATGCAGTGATACACGACCCGCTATATGCTATGCAGTTAACCAGCTTTCACAAGCTATGGTTAAGCCTACCAAGCTCTTTTGGAAGGCGGGGAAGCATGTATTGAGATATATCAGAGGCACATCGGGATATGGATTGTGGTACAGACAGTCAGATGAGGTGAAGCTATGTGGCTTCACGGATGTAGATTGAGCAGGGAGCCCAACGGACAGAAAGAGCACACCTGGAGGGATTTTCAGTATCGAGTCGACAGCAGTTTCTTGGTACAGCAGGAAGCAGAGATCCGTGGCACTCAGTTCAACAGAGGCCGAGTATATGGCAGTGACTTTGGCTGCATGTGAGGCTATATGGATGATGAAGATCCTGGTCGGGTTGTTCGGTTCACACTTAGAGCCTACTGTGATTTATTGTGATAATCAGAGTTGCATCAAACTCTCGGTTAATCCAGTATTTCATGATATATCTAAACACATTGACATCCAATATCATCATATCAGAGATTGTGTGCAGCAGAGAATCATGTTACTTTCATACATTCCTACGGAGGATCAGGATGCTGATATCTTGACGAAGGCGCTCACCAGGAGAAAATTCGAATACCACAGAGACATGATATAAGGGGTTGCAGATAATCCATATCTTGTTGAGAGGGAGTGTTGAGATTGCAACAAGATGATGAGCTTAGTGGAAAGGAATCGCCTTCACTAAGTGGGCCCGCAGGGTATTTTTGGCGCAAAGTCTATTTTTAGACTATGTCTATTTTTAGACATATGGATCATGTTTTATGAGTTGCAGGATGCTATTTGTGGATGGTTGGTCAAGTCGGGAAAAATAGATGGACTTCTATTTTTAGACATACTGTGCGGAATCTATTTTTAGATTGCCAGTCTAAAAATAGATATGTCAAATATTATTAACTCTTAATAATATTTGGACTCTAAACATTATCTTATCCTCTTGGAGCACTTCAGTTCGAGTCATGGATGTGGCACATGTAGCTGACAGAAGGAATTACACTATTCCTAGGGTTTAATGGAGCTATTGCATGGTTGAATTCAGTTACAACTCATGTGACAGAGTTTGGTGGAGTTGATGAGACAGTTAATGGAGTTGTGTTCAGTTTGACTTAGTTGAGCTAGTTGTATCTAGTCTAACTGATTGATACAATTAGTGAGAGTGGTGTGAATTAATTATTAATTAATTCACTAATTATTAACTCATTAATCAACTAAAGAATACATCAGTTAACTTCAGTGTATGGACAGTTTCAGTGGAGACCAGTGAAGAGGTAGGTGAAAGAGCAGTGTGACTATCAGTTGTGACTATATTGGTGCATGAGTTTGCACCACACATTGATGGAGATGCCAATGAGGATTGCGCAGTACATACTAGTGGGATTCGAACCTGGATCTCATGATTATCCATATTGGATTGCGTAGTAGAGGCAGGCTAACAGGTGGAGCAAATTGGAGCATGTGTTTTGTATGATCTGAGCTTGTGTAGTGTGTAACAATTGGAGATTGTATTAAGAGCTTGTGAGGATTTTGTACAATGAATGTTACATGATCTCTATCATTATAATATACAGATAGTTGGGGGTTTTTAGCTTTAAGCTTTCCCATAAATACTGTGTTTATATGTGTGATTGTTTATGGTTTTAATGTGCGCATGCGATTGTTTGTATTTCCATAATTAATGATCAATAGAAGAGGTTATGTATTATGCATGAAGCTCAAATAGTGTGTGATCAGGATAATCTCGGTGAATAATTTAACATTTATTCAAATTTCTACAGTTCCACATAAATAAATTAAGCAATGTGAGTTTTTAAAGATAAGTACTTAAAACAGACTTGAGTAAAAGTGATGAATCCAAATTTTGGAGTTTTTTTTTTTTTTTTAATTTTCCTCATGTGAAAAATAGAAGAAGATAGAGATAACAGTTTTTGATAAAGCATATATCCACTTTGTGATTGTTTCTGACATCGCTTCACTGCCAGCGAGCCTTAACAGTACCCCGACGAAGTTGTCTTTTATGCCATACAAGCCTAGTCCTGCTGCCAGCAAGCGTCCATAGCCTCAACGGGTTTACTTGTATTTCCCATGCTTCCTCTTTTTCACTCTTTTGATAAGCGCATTTGCAAGCTTTTAGTTTATGATGTATTTGAGTGAAAGAGGTGAGATGGTAATAGAGATTTATATTTAATGAACATAATACTTTTATAATGTTTACTCCAAATTATTTTCTTATAACTATCAACTAGAGGCTTTTATGTGGAGGGGTGGGAGGGATTCATCATATTAAACTCAAATCAATTCTTTCTTTGGAAAAGTAAACTCAATCACTTAGAAAGGATGTGTGTTCCTCCATGAAAAATATTTAAATAAAGATGACTTTATGGTTCCATAAAGATATGCCTTTAATGATAAATGAAATTCACTTAAATGGATAGAGTAAAATATTTCCCATGTATGTCAACAAATGTAAGATAAAAAATTCATTTTACATAAATCACGACAAAGTCACCAAAATCAAATCAAAACTGAAAACAAAAGGAAAATAATTCCTAAACTAAAGTAAGAAAAGAAATAGCAAATAAAAACTAAAGAAGGAAAAATTAAAAGAAAAAAAAATTAAAAGCTAAACTATAACAAGATCGCTTATATGAATTTCTCAAGAAAGGATTGTAAAAGAAAATAAGCATATGTAAGTTCATTCCTATGTTGAGATTTTAATTTTTTTTATCTTGTAGAGTTATATAAAAATGCGGCTCTCAAAATGTAGAAGGTGAATAAGAGTTATGATAGATAATATGCCGAATGAGAAGTCTCTATATGTTGCAAATTTTTCTTCTTCAAGACAAAACCTGCATAAAAGCATGTTAACTATTCTCTAATAAAATTGATGCTTAAAAGAAACAAACTAAAGGTTCAAAAACTCCCTAGTCTAGCTGATTCAATGATGATCGTTATTGCTTCTCTCAAGAATCTCAAAGAGAAAAAGAAATTTTGAAAAATGATCTGGTAGAGTTGCGAATAGTTCATGAATATCTCTAGAAATATAGTTCAAGATCAGCAAAGACTAGAACAAAAATGAAGAAATGTGAATAAATGAAAGTGGGCACATGAAACTTACCATTGAATAACTGCATTTAATATTACTTGAGAAATATTTTTTTATCCAATGCAAGTTAACTTCTTTATTTAATTAGAATTAAAAGTATGAAGAAGTTTTATTGACCAAAAATCATTATTTATTAAATCTAAATTAAAACAAGTAGTAAACTGAAAGAAAGTAATGTTTCATGCTCAAGGAATCAGAAATAAATCAAAACCATCAGAAATGAGGGTGAATATGTGCTTCTTTATGAATTGAAATGATGAATATACTTTTTGATTCTTTCGTTTTGAATTTATATAAGCCCCAAAGTATTGAAATTGATTCAGAATCTCGAATAATGTAACAATATATAAAGATGATTTAAATCTCTATATGATAAATATGGAGAAAAATCAGAATAAAAGAAAATTAATAATATGAATTAATCCTCGATACATTACCTTGCTAATTTTTTTGCATCACGAGATTCTTTGCCATGCATAGCTTAAAATCTATGACTTCCACTTTTGCCGATATGTGATTGAGTTCTTTCCATAATAATTTAAAAAAAAATGGTGGAAAGCCAAATATCAAAATTTATCGCATCAAAAGATCTTGGAGTCAAAGCTTAATTTGAGTTAGCAATGCGATATAATTATTGTGATGGAAATGTCATGAGATGAGCATGTGCGATGGGAAACTGCAAAGGGATGAATGTGATATCAGAGAATATTCATATCAGAATATTAAAGCTTGTGAATGAACTGAAACACCAATATTATTTTTGCGATAATGAAAATGTGGTAAATGACTGATGTAATGTGACTGCAAATATCAAAATATATGCGCAAAACTTTGGTTTTGCAGCCCACACAAACGGTGACCAATCATGCATGGTTGCACTTCGCATAATTTATAACTTACCCTTCTGCAGAGTTCACAACTTAACTCTTTTTCGATTTTGCGATTTTGAGATTTCGCAATTTACACAGAAATCCACATCACTCATTGCAACTTTTATCATTTAACATATCACTTATCTCGTGTGATATGAGATATGTTTATCATTGCATCGCAATCTCCTTACCTTTTCATCTATCACATCACAACTAACATAACTTACCGAGTGAGGTTTTAACAATAACCACTAAAATTGCCGATATGTGAAATATAATTTCATTGATGCTCTAATGTGCGATGAAGAACGGACCCAATATTTTTATTATATGAATTTTAATTTCATATTGGATCCGGGACATCGGAACTTTTAAATATATTCCCCTACCAAATTTGTGATTTATAAACGAACACAATATTTGTATATAAAGAGGATTTAAATGTAATATCGGGTCTGGGTTATATAAACATCGCAATTTTGGCGAAGTAATTTTATCAGAAAATAAGCGAGAGTACTGAAGGTTTCTTATTGGGAATTGTTAAGAGATGCCTTTGATCAAATGTTGTGATACAGATAATGTGATATCAGAAGGAGAAATCATCAGAGATCGGATATATTTAGTGTATGTTCATTTCAGAGTCTCCGATATGTGATTTGCGATATATAATGAGGCATATGTGGGGTCGATGATTTCTTTAAAGTATTCAATTCAAGAATAAAGTGAGTGATGTAACTTTGATTTATATTAAATAACCCTTTAATAATTAAATGTCAAAATTTTTTATTGGATATTAATTTTATAAGAACTTTCTTATAAACAGAATTGTGAAATAAAATGATCTGATATGATTATTCTGACAATTTATTAAGACGCATCAGGATTTCAATATAAACAAAATTTAGATATCCTTTAAATTTCAGGTGAAATCATAAATACTTCCCTGAACATGTTGCAGATTTTGAAAAAAAGGGTTGGCTTCTTTCTTATCTTAGATCTATATAATCAAGTTAATGAAGATCTGCACAGAAAATAAAATAGAAATAAGAAACAACCTTTGAAAAAATAAACAATAGATGATGATGAACCTGTAAACACATACCTAGAAGAATTTTGATTGTAATTTTTTGTTGGTGAAGAAACAAGTCTCGCAGGCAAGACCCAGGTTTAGGGGTTGGAGCCAACAAGGGTATTTGCAGTAGTCTAGAACCACGCCAGCATTATCACCCTACTCCGGAGAGCAGAGAGTCTCACCCGAGGCGTTCCGCGACCACATGCAAGGGGGGAAGAGATCAATGGTGATGGAGGGATCCGCAACTCATGATTAACATAGAATTGATTGCATCAACATCATATATACACAAGAACATTCAGAATATCAACTAGGTATTAAGAATTTTTTTTTTAAAGCATCACAGACATCATGCATGCATGTGAATCATAATATCATACAGTAACCTGCAGGTATATTAATAATCTTCAACCAAATCCATAGTTACATCGCTTCCACAACAAGATCCTTACAAGTCTATCACAGACATCTTATAGGATAGAAAGATAGATAAGAGAAACCTAGGAACTACAGAGATATCATGCCCGGAATGGATTCCCTCTGCAACATCTGCTCAATCCTCTTCAGTCACTCTGCATTCGTTTCTTCTGTCACATTCATTTCTTCTTTCGACTGGGTGACCGCTATTTATTCACCCACCATCGCAATTGCTAGTTCCTCTTGTGTTCTTCTTCGGCGGCTTCCAGCTTCTCTCTTGTTATCTATGAGTTCTGCTTTCTGTCTTCTGTTGTATCTTCTCTCCGTCTGCGCTTATGCTTTTGATTTCTTTAGCTATCTCTTGCTTCTTCGCCACCTTGATAGCTCCGCGACTTACTGTGGTTGCGACTGCTGTGTGTCGTTCCGCAACCCAAAATCTATACTTTATTCAAAATTTAAAATATTAAAAATAAGTTTTCAAAACAAGGGCCCCAACGGGCCTCGACCACAGTTTCTTGACTCGTCCTCGAGTCAATCACAAATCATTTTTTCTATATCCATTGCCCCACTGGACCCTATGCCCTGTTCTCGCTGTGCGCCTTCAGCCTGTTGTCCAAACAAGGGCCCCAACTCCGGGACTTTGCTAAATGCTGTAGCCTTAAGCTCATGGAAGGTTGATACAGCTTGCTACCACCCCTGCACCAATGAATCTGTTTCTGTGGCAATCTTAGTGACAGTTGCCTCCTCTACATGCACCAGTACAGTCCCGAACACCGTGCCGATTTGGGTTTCAGCCTCAGCGGCTAGTTTTTGCATTGTCTTGGTGCTACGTTGGAGGGGCGAGCGGATCTCACGAATTACCTATTTGGCCATTGTTGAGCTGGCCTCTATTTGTTGAATCTGTATCTCTAGAGCATCTGCTTGGGCATATAGTTGGTCCAATCGTGCGGGGTCCATGGCCTCTTGGATTTCCCTTGAAATTTGCTGCAGCTGCGCGGAGATTGGCTGTGTTTTGACTGTCAGAGCCATTGAGCACTCCTGAAGACCATTCAAGAGGTTGTAAGCATCACGCGCTGCATAGCTGAGAGTTTCTTGCATCTGGTGGACCTGGCCCTGCTTTTCGACAATTTTTTCTGTATAAAATGCCTCTGGATCGGGAAGCGTTGGCTGGGCTGCTAACGTTGCGTGAAGCTCCACATTTTCCTTGTGGAGGCCATTGAGTGCGATCCGGAGCTGAAGGGCCTATTCTACGATACTTGTCTCTGACACATTTGCAGGCAACTGAGTATAATGAGCCTCAACGACTGGCCATGCCTCTGAAAACAACATGGCGACTTGTTCTATCTGCCTTTGCAGCTGCCTCTATGCGGTTGTGAGATGGTCGCGCTGTTCAGTAGGTGCTGCAATCTGCTGTTGTTGCTCGTCGCACCTTTGCTGTAGTTCAGAATGAAGCCATTCGGCTTGCTGGGCCGCCCTCTGGATAAATAAGTACAGCTGAGCTGTACCCCATGTTTCTAAATTGGCGATCCCCGAAGTTCCTTGGTCTGGCCTCCTTTCTTGCAAGGGTTGCCCACTAGAAACTGATCAATTAGAATGATTTGGAGGGGATGGTGGCGGGGTCTGTTGGTGCGCTGAGTCGGCCATATTCAAGTCCGGCCGCTCCTACCGATCTGTATTGCCAACCTATGGAGGTATAGTGGACTCAGGCTGAGCCCCTGCTGAGTTGGTAACAATTTGTGCCATTTGGGTAGTTATATCATACAGAGAAACTTGGGGTTCTCCAATAGGGTCGACCGGTGGTACTACTGCTATAGTACTGGAGTCAACTTTGGCCCCGTGTTCCCCACCAAGGAGTTCCCGGATGATTGGGTCGGACACGGTAGCGGATGAATTGGATGGAGCAGATGAAGTGGTAGGTGGGGGTGGAAGTCGAATATTGATAAAATCTGAGGGGTCAATGAGAGGTTCTTCTTGTATCAGCACCCCTGTACTCGGTGGCAGTGGTGGATCATCCTCAGTGAGGTCCACTACAAGATTTTCTTCGATGGTGCGGGCCCGCTTGGCCTGAGGAGCTTCTAATTGATCTGTAGTCTTGCTCTTCTCTCCCATCGGGGTTATGATTGGGCTTGAAGAAGTAAATAGAACAGTAGGGATGGGGGAGGTGAGAGGAGTTGTGTGGGGGTGCGAGGTAGAGCGAGAAAGCTGGAACTCGGAAAGTAAAGGGAAAGGAGCAGCACCGCTTGAAATGACCTTGGTCACCGCATTAAAACTGCGTACTTGAGTGTTTAAGTGGCGGACGAGGGGGATGAGCGGCACAGGGAGTTCCTGTGGTGTCACCTCCGCATCCGTCTTGGCAGGCTATTGCTACGGTAACATCCGATCAAAGTTGTACCTGGGTACCTCGTTGCGGATTTCCACAGCGACCCCCGGCCACGAAAAAACTTCATTATGGAAGGTGGTAACCTCAAGCTGGAATTTCAGCGGTTTCATGCGAAAGGTGTCCTCTGGCACGCAAGTAGGTCAGAGGTAAGTATGCCTGTGACTGACCCGAACCACACTTGCTCACTGTACTCATCTAACAGGTTCCTGGGCACCCTTTGCTGGTTGGTTACCACATCTGTCATTAAACCATACCAGGTCTGAAATGCCTCTGCATTCACTTGTTTGGTGCTAGGATCAACCGACACCTTCCACAGAATGAACTTCATCGCTAGAGGCTGGCCCTTTGGAATTTCCACTGGTAACCTGACAAGGGGAGTGTGCCATTTCCACATGGCAAATGCAACTATCAAATATTCGTAAATGAAACTTGTAGCGCACTTGTAGTTTTCCTCGCATGTGTCAAACAGTTCCTTCAACAGGAAGGAGCACCAGTTCAGCATGGCGCCCTGAATGCAGTGCTCTGCAATGGAGATAGTATCCAGGGTGCATTCGCCCTTTGTGTAGTGCCTCATTGTCTTGCTGGCAATGAGGTAGTAGGCAAATTTAATCTTGGGCTTATTGATAAGCTCCATCTTGGCACCCTTTCCTCCCCGTCAGGTGCCATATTTGACATACAAGTCTGCGTCTCCCGACTTCTGCGCTTGCTTGGAGGTGGTCTAACATGCAGTTGAGACATCCGCGCCATTTTGTGAAAGCCCTGTAAGACAATGGATATCCTCAGCATGAATGGGAATTTCCTTATTCAGCCACAAGGACCCATTCTGGATGCGGCTGAGTAGGAACCTAGTGCACTGCATAGCCAGTCCTGTGGTCCCGAAGACCGAAAGATTTCTTAAGTTCAGAAGAGAAGATTGCTGGAGGCCCTAGAACACTGGTAAAATTCTGTTTGCTGAGTGCTTGGCTGTTGTGAAGTAATGTTCCATATACTCCTGCCAATTGAGTGTTAGGAACTCGACAGAGTCCGAGAGGTCTGCATCTATGAGGGCCGCATTGTCGTATTTCCCGACAAGGGACTCTGTCTTGTGAATTATGTTGTCGAGCTCTGGTTCTGCTTCAATTGCTAAGTCTAACTATTTTGACATTCTCATGTATTTTTCCATGCAAGTTATGTATTAACTTGGCACGAGTGAAGTTTACGAGACCCCCTAACGAGTTAATTCCTACTGGCATTCTTCTCGGCGATAATCGTGCAATCAATCGCGTGCCAATGTGTATTCTGACAGTTGCTGATGGTGGCATGGGGAAATGGGCGGACGCGACGGCTGAGGTTACTGCGGATGATGGAAAAATGATTATGGCGAGGTTGCTTCCAATTATGGTAATTTACGGTGCAAATCTAGACGATCCTATGGACTAACACAAGTACTAACTGAAATGACCTGGACTGACATTAACACATTTATTGATCCTACAGGGATGACACACTGGACACGCCCCTCCCTGAACATAGTCGGTTGCAGTGTGGTCCCCGCAACAGAGCAGTTATTGACAAGCTATGCATGAACAAAAAATACTACCTATGCTCATCCCGGTTGCGGGAGAGCTATTCAGCGACGCTACTCTACGGGTGCTCTCGGTTGCGAGAGTTATTGATGAAAAGTGAAAGGAACTTACTCCTGGTAGGATTTCAGGTGTGCACCATTCACCCACCCAGGTAAAACAATACCGTCTAGCTGAGCCAACCGAACGGCTCCGAAATCTCTAATCTTGATGATGAACTAAGGTCCCAACCAGTGCATCTGCAGCTTCCCTGGGAACTTCTGAAACTTGCTGTCATATAAGAGGACCTTGCCTCCAACCTGGAATGTTTTTTTCTTGATGTGGCGGTCGTGCCATGCTTTCTTCCTGTCCTTCTGAACCTTCTGGTGAAAATCAGCCAGAAACCGGGCCTCGTCCAGTTCTTGTAGTTCATGGAGGTGTTCCTGGATCGACTCCTCTTCCGAGAACTTGAGGGATGTGACAATTAAAAGACTCGGTACGGTGAAATCAGTGGGAAC
The DNA here is from genome assembly GCA_034641835.2 of Pinus albicaulis. Lineage (NCBI taxonomy): Eukaryota > Viridiplantae > Streptophyta > Pinopsida > Pinales > Pinaceae > Pinus > Pinus albicaulis. The sequence continues at coordinate 573,244,435 of CM076573.1, read as the reverse complement.
CACAGCTTCCCAGCCATACACCAGCTAGAACAGTGTCTGATTGGTCAAGTGCTTCACCGTAGTCCGGTAGGCCCATAATGCAGTTGGTAGCCACTCATCCCAATCGTCGCGCTGGATGTTGCAGATCTTAATCAAGCCTTTTTCAAGAATTTTATTGAATGCTTCAATAGTACCATTGGCCTGCGGATGTTACCGGCTGCTTTTGTGATGTTGGATCATGAATGTGTCCAGTAGCGATTTGATCGTGTCATTAATGAAATGCATACCCTAATCACTGGTTAGACTTCGCGGGTAGCCAAACCGGCTGATGATGTGTTCAAAGATGAACCATGCTGCTGTATCCGCCATGCAGTCCCGTACCGCCACTGCCTCAGCCCACCTGGTGAGGTATTCAGTTGCGGTAATGATGTACCGGGCCTTGGAATGCCGGGCTATCGGGGCTATGGGATAGACGAAGTCGACATCCCACTTCTCGAATGGCTGCAACACATGCACCAGGTGTAGCGGGAGCTTGTCCCTGTGATATGGCCTCCTCGTTCGCTGACAGACATCACATTTCTTCACAAAAGTCTTGCAATCAGCGTGGATTTTCGGCCACCATAGGCCAGCTTGAAGCACCTTCCTGGTAGTGGGTTTCGTCCCCACATGCCCACCTGCAACACCGCTGTGGCATTCCCACATTACGGCTTCACGCTCGTCGTCAAGTATACATCTACGCAGAACCTCATCAAGACCCAATTTGTATAGCTGCCCTGCTATCAATTGATACTCGATAGCGCAAACGACCAGGTGCCACTTCTGAAGCGGGGTGTAGTGCTGAGGGCACTACCCCGTGGTCAAATAAGTGGCGGTATCAGCCAAATAATCAGGTACAGCTTCGATGTGGAAAATATCAGCATCTGGCAGTTGATCATCAAGAGAGCCATCGTTCTCCCCTGTTTCCATCCGGAATAAATGATTAGGTCCAACGTTCAACCTCCCAGGCTTGACAATCACTTCAAATGTAAATTCTTGGAAGAGTAGGAGCCACCGACAGATCTGTCCTTCCAAGACGAGCTTATTGACCAGGTACTTTAACGAAGAATGATCCATAAAGAACTTGAATTTTCCTCCCAGAAGATAGTGGAGGAACTTCTGGAGCGAATACACCATTGCAAGGGCCTCCCGCTCGGTAGTGGTGTAATTCCGCTCGGCCGTAGATAGCTTGCGGCTGGCGAAGTAAACCGGGTGGTCAACTATCGTCTCCCCTGGTTGCGCCAAGACAACCCTAAGTGCAATACTGGAAGCGTCAATATGCACGTGGAACTACTTATCCCAATCCGGGTGAACCAGAATAGGCTCCGTTGCTAGTTTTTCCTTCAAGGCGTCAAGGGCCATCTAACACTCCATTGTCCACTGGAACACTTCCAACTTCCGCAAGAGCTTTTATAAGGGAGCAGTGATCTTTGCATAATTGCGGATAAACCGTTGGTAATAACCTGTGTGCCCTAGCAGTGCCCGCAACTGCTTCACCGTTTCGGGGGCTTCCATGTGGACGATCACTACTACCTTGGCGGGGTCGATGCAGACCCCTTGCTTGCACACCATGTGTCCTAACAACGTGCTGAAAGGAACTGCAAAAATGCATTTCTTCAAGTTCAAGGAAATCTGCAAATGGCGACACCGATCGAACATGATACGCAACAGGGTGGCGTGTTTCTTTAGCAAACTGTAGATGGTCCAATCGTCCATGTAGACTTCCAGAAACTTTTGGATATAATCCTAGAAAGTAGCGATGATGATCCGGGAAAACATGGCCAGGGCATTCTTCAAGCCAAATGACATCACGTGGTATGCAAACGATCCCCACTCGGTGGTGAACGTCATCTTCGTCTTGTCTTCTTCCGCAATGCGCACCTGATGATAACTTGAAAAGCCATCAGTGAAGGAGTAAGCTTCATTTCCCACAACATGATCTAATACTTCGTCGCTGAAAGGAGTGGGAAACGGATCATGGATGCAGGCATTGTTCAGACTTTGGTAGTCAACGCAGACTCGGATTTCTGACTTATCCTTCTTATTCTGAATGACGATAGGACTCACCCACTCCGCTTCTTCCACTGGAAATATTAGACCTGCTGCCAACATCTTATCGATCTCCATGTTGAAATTTTCTTTGATCCGCGGGTTCAACCGATAGGGTCGGTGCTTCACGGGCCTGGCGTCCGGTTTCAGTACAATACGCATTTCTCTGAGGTCACCTTTGATGCCCTTCAAATCTGCAACTGATCAAGGAAATAAGTCTTCGTATTCCTAGAGGAGGCTGAAAATTTCCTTTGTTTTCTCCTCGTCCCAGTAATTTCCAACTGTATCCAGTTTGGGTTTCTCATCCGTACCGATGTTCAACTTCTTTGTCTTTAGTGGGAGCAGATGGATGCCCTCAGTGGTTGGCTCATCTTTGATGCTTCTCTTGCCTTCCTTCTCTTTGAAGTACAGGTGCCTTAGGTCCTCCAGGCCATCATCGTCTGGATCGCCATTGATCCGCTGGCAAGACAACTCACGCCTGCCCTTAGGGTGTAATGTTAAGGTGCTCCCTTCAGTCCCCGGGTCACAAAGAAACAATACCCCCTTGATTTCTTGTAATGCTCGAGACACCAGCTCTGTCTCCCCTTCGAAGGAAAAACACCGCACAAATTTTCTCGCGACTTTTGGCCAAGAGCCGGTCCCTCTTTTCCGCTCTTCTTCTAAGTACCACATGTGGGGAATGGTATCTAAAGAGTGGATGAACCGATGAACCCACAGCTCTTCTGGGTACCCTATACTTCGCCACTGCTCCTCGCATGTTTTCAGGTGGTCTTTTGGATCAGAAGTCCCGTGGTATCTATGCCTGCTGCGAGGTCCTTCGTCTTCTTTGAACCGTGCCCTCAAAGCCTTCGCCACACGACTCCACCGTGACAGGGTGTTGCGGTGATTTTTCCACCACCGTGCTGATGTGGATTGCAGCGCTACATCCAAAAGTGGTATCCTGCTTCATTCTGGTACCATGTCTTCTACTTTTTCAATAAAGGTATTGACGGCTTGCATGTTCGACAGGGTGGGGTACCCTCGGATCTCCGCGCCAATCCAACGAACTTGGGAAATATTGGCACACCTCTGCATGTTGGTCTCATACCCACCCTACTGCCAGTCTTCCCATACTAGTTCTGACCCCAGCTCTGACCTCTGGACACTGTGCCAACTGACAGAGCCGGTCGTGGTCGGGTTAATATAGTCTTCCCACTTCCCTGCTGTCATTTGATAGAGTTTGTCCAACATCTGAGCATCCTTCCGGCTATCCACCGTTTCGGTATATCTCGGGCCTTGATATGGGTCGAGAGGCTGAGTGACCCGGACCTCTCCATCTTCGAAGATCATCAGCTCCTTTTTGAGGTCGATGATAGCGTAATTCTCAAAAGCCCAATCAATGCCTAACAAGGTAGGGTAAGTATCCTTGTCTCCCATAATATCAATAACTTCAAAATCCGTGTAAGTCTTCACCCCTGCAATGTCGACCTCGACACCTTCGAGTCGGCCGATCGGCACAATGCAGTACTGGTTTTCCATTCTAAGCTGGATTGGCGAGTAGGTCAGCCATGGCTAGCCAAGAGCCTCCCATGTCTTCCACGTCAGGATATTGACGTCAGATCCTAAGTCAAGCATAGTGTCACTGATCTAGAATCCCGCAACCTGCGTGTTAAGCCAGAACTCTTTTCCCGTTTGTCGCTTGTTCCACTTGACCCGCTGGACGTACTTGGGGGTGGTGTTCATAGGTTCCCCTGGTCCTGTACTCCCTTGCAGTACATCTTCCAAGGTACGCTTTAGCTGCTGCTGCATCGCAACATTGTCAACAATCTTGAGGAATAACTGGAGCCATTCCTCATTCAAGGTTCCCGTGGCACTCTGCTCGCCGGGATCTATCGGCAGGGGCACCTCTAAGCCTTTGGCTCCTCTCAGCTGAGAAAATATCTCTACCGCCTCATGGAAGTACTTCTTCTGTGCATCTGGCCTGATTAACTGGTTCGGGGAGGCTGGCTGGAAAACTCGTGCCGGCTCCTTTCCGTGAGCATCCTCCCCCATCTTCTTACCAACTATCGTCACAATAGCTACGTTCTGCATGGCCTGAGCTGCGGTCTCCCGCGGTTCGGAGTTGACCAAATTCGTGGCCCTCTGTCGTGCCTGTTCCTCCCACTTCTTGACAAGTTCTAGGCAGTCCCATATTGTATGGGCATTCACACGGCACTGGGAACACCATGGGCATTGGGGAAGGGGACATTCCTGGGCCACATGACCCTCCTGGTCACAGTTGTAACATTTCAGCGGACCCCGGCCCCCTATGCGGCCGCTGCGCATACCGCCTCCTCAACCCCTGGAAGCCTCGTTCACCCGATAGGAGGGTTGGTCCAACTAGTCTGCTAAAGTGTCGAGAGCCCTGCATTGCTCGATGTTGTGAGTCGTGGAAGCACAAAACTCATAGTATGCATTGTTTGGGACATTGGATTACTTCTGCAGAATTGGGTACATCCGAGGTTGATGGCCCATCGTCCGAAAAATTTCACAGTATTCCATGGTGGTTGGGTTTGATTGAGGTGGGAACCCCACATAAGGCTGTTGTGGCTGGTATACCCCCTGCGGGTTCATTTCCGCGCCACCCCCCATAGGTGGACCCCCTTGGATTGCCGCGACAGAGGGTCCCACACCTGTGCCACGTAACCGGGGACACTTGGTTGCGATGTGGCCTTCAACTAGGCAATGAGTGCACCAAACGTTCAGACTGGCTGGTCTTATCGGTTGCATCTCCTTGAGCTTTTCAGTTAGTCTGGCGATCTGATGTTGCAATCCTACCAAATAAGGATCCTGCAGGGCCGGCCCTCCCTGATATTCCTGAGGGTAGCCTGCCATGGGCTCTATCTTCATGGCCTGCTCCAAAGCGTCCTGCAAGTTGTCAATCTTCTGCTGGGTGAGGGGGGTTTGTGTCAAGGGAAGCAGAGCCTTGATGAAACAATCCCTCTGATGGTTTGGGTCGATCGGGTAGCTGAGTTTCCCGATCACATCCTTGAATCGGCGCATCAACTCCCATGCAGTCTCCCCTTCTTTCTGCTTAATCTCCTAGAGCTCAGACAGACCTTGCTAGTCTGTCTGGGGAAGCTTAAATTCACGGAAAAAATCCCGCTTAACGTCAGTAATTACTAGATTCGGATGGGCCTCAGACCACTTGATGAACCATCGCAGAGCCCTTTCTCTGAGTGTGGTTTGGAACTCTATTAACTTCCCTGTGTCAGGCGTCTGCCGAGCCCTACATACGGCTTCACAGAGATACCAGTGTTGCTCCACATCATCGTTGCCTCAGCCAGAGAATTCTGGATACCAGGTGAATGACCCGGCCATGGTTTCTTGCGAAGGGGTGACCAGAATAAAACCTCCGGGTCCTGGTTGTGTGACTATACCACCAGGAACTGTAATACTACTAGTAACGCTGCTACTAACATGCGACACTGAACTACAGTGCAATCAACTTAATTCTTGTAACTTAATGAAAATATTACTCAAAGGGTTGTAGAGTATCAGGGGAAGGTAGGGATCCTTGCCATGAAAATTCTGGGAAGTAGGGCTTCCTGGAGAGATGAATTCCGACCTCTCTTGAAACAATTGTTTCATCACGACGTACCATTCACCATCGGAACCTTCTTCGGGCTGCACACCTGTATCGTCTTCGTCAGTCGTCGTCTCCCTTTCTCTCCTCACTAGGCTCCCATGCACCCGTCGCACTCCCACAGTGGTCCCTTCCCTCTCCTGGGTACCCGCCTGGGTGTCCATACTTCCTATCCTCTGAGGCGCCTCCTTCTGATTCTTCCTATTGTCTTCCCGTCGCTTCAACTCTCGCATCACCCTTTCTCGCCACCTGTTGGCGATCTGCGCCCTCCGATGTGCATGTCGCTCCCTCAACTTCCTTGCGGCCTCAGCATCCATTCCCCACTCCCCCCGCTTCACCCTTCATGTAGCATCTTTCCCTTTAGCCCTTCCCCCAGCACTCGGGGTTTACGCCTCCATGCTTGATTTGTGGAATTCCATCAGCCCTTCATCCACCATCAGGGCCTTAATCCACAACAGAATCTCCTTGAGTAGCTTCCCTCTCATCCCAGAGCAGAAGATGGGCTCAGCTTTCGAGAAGGATTGGTAGCACTCTGCGGCGAACTCCACAATATATCCATCCAAAGTGGTCTCTACCCAGAAATCCACCACGCGGGTCAACTCAGTATCCAACTAATGCAGGGCCACCAGATCTCCGTGCACCCACTTGCGGCTTATCCTCCACGAGCTATCTCTAGGTACCCTGGTCTGCAATCTCCACAACCAATTGTAGAGGTCGCTAGGGAATTTTCCCCAGAGGATCTCGTAGGTATCATTAGCGGAATCCGAGAAAAGGACGAGATCCTCGAGCACCCCCTCCTTTTGATTCGTCAACTCCACTTGCTGAGCAACAAAATAGTCTAGATGGTTATCCCACCATCGCCGTATTTCTCCTTCGAATATCCTCGCTACCATGATCTAGTTCCCCTCATAACGTGTAGGGTCCTGGCAATGGAACCATTTGTTGGCAAAGAAACAGGACTCGCAGGCAAGACCCAGGTTCAAGGGTTGGAGCCAACAAGGGTATCCGCAGTAGTCTAGAACCATGCCGTCATTATCACCCTACTCTGGAGAGTAGAGAGTCTCACCCGAGGCGTGTCACGACCACATGCAAGGGGGGAAGAGATCAATGGTGATGGAGGGATCCACAACTCATGATTAACATAGAATTTATTGCATCAACATCATATATACGCAAGAACATTCAGAATATCGACTAGGTATTAAGCAAACAAAATTTTAAAGCATCACAGACATCATGCATGCATGTGACTCATAAGATCAAATAGTAACCTGAAGGTATATTAATAATCTTCAACCAAATCCATAGTTACATCGCTTCCATAGCAAGATCCTTACAAGTCTGTCATAGACATCTTATAGGACAGAAAGATAGATAAGAGAAACCTAGGAACTACAGAGATATCATGCTCGGAATGGATTCCCTCTGCAGCATCTGCTCAATCCTCTTCAGTCGCTCTGCATTCGTCTCTTCTGTCACATTCGTTTCTTCTTTCGGCCAGGTGACTGCTATTTATTCACCCGCCATCGCAACTGCCAGTTCCTCTTGTGTTCTTCTTCGGCGACTTCCGGCTTCTCTCTTGTTATCTTTGAGTTCTGCTTTCTGTCTTTCGCTGTATCTTCTCTCCGTCTGCGCTTATGATTTTTCTTTCTTCAGCTATCTCTTGCTTCTTCGCCACCTTGATAGCTTCGCGACTTACTGTGGTTGCGACTGCCATGTGTCGTTCCGCAACCCAAAATCTATCCTTTATTCAAAATTCAAAATATTCAAAACAAGTTTTCAAAAAAAGGGCCCCAACAGTTTTACCTCTTTGAAGCTTCAAGTTCTCCCAAATTTTTGTTGGAAACACTGAGAAGGGGGGGTGAATCAGTATTCCTTTTAATTAGAGCATTAGTTAATCTTCAATTATTATCAGTGTTTGTAAAATGATAGCAGAAAATAAGAGGAACACAAATGCACATAGTTTTTAAGGTGGAAACCCACTCCGGGACAAAAACCACCTAATGCTTTTCTAATAATTCTTTAATATTCAACTCCAATTGAAAATAAAGCTCCAACTTCCTAGAATCTAGAAAAGCATTCTTCTCCAGCTCCCACTGGATGGACGCTCCAATGCCTAAGATTCTTCAGTAGTCAACTGAACGGATGCCCCAACACCCAATGAGCTACAACTCACCCTAGCACCACCCTACCACCCTATAGAAGAATAAAAGAAGAATGGACTCCCGTACCAGGGAAAATGGTCCACTTTACAATGATATAGGATGATGTAGAAGAAGAAGATATACTAGACCATAACCCCAACTTTGACACAACCACCTAATGATGATCCTAGACCTCCCAACACTGCCTCTTCAACCCTTGGCAAATAGACACTAGTACAATTTTTACAATAATGTATTTACAATGACTTAGTACAAAGATACCTTTACAATGATTGTATGCAGCGCTGCCCACTTGAAGACTTCATATGATGAGCTTCTTGCTACTGTTATGCACCTTGATTTCTGCTATTTTCATGCTACCCTCAACTGCACCTTTCTTTGCTTTTCTGTCGTAGAAAGTCTGGTCCTTTGCAACCCTTGACAACACATGATCTAGCTTTTTCTTGCCTTCTAGGAGCTCGATATTGAATCTAGTCTATCTCTATTATCTTAGATCCTTAATATCTGATTTTCAGTCCTGTAGTATTCCTATGATTCATCTTTCCAATGCCATAGGTTTGACCCAATTTGGATTCTTCAAGGGAGAGTTATACCCAATCTCTCACAATGCCTTAATTATGGACTATTTCAGAAAAGCACACTTGTACGGCATGCCAAGTGTCATTGTTTATTTATTTGGCACTGAAATTGATAGAGTGAAAACTACATACTATGCACTATATTCCAATTTTTACGAAATTCCAATCCGATAGTCAGAGCGAGAGTTATGAAGATTTTACCAAGGTCACTTCTTTGAGATGAATTTCAGGAGCCTGCAAAAACTCTGACTTCCACAGATCATATCTCCAAATATGTTCCGCACCTTGATATGAAATTTTTACAGAAGCTTCCTCAAGATTTTGGATTTGCCTCATAAAAATTTCAGCTTCTGAACCTTCGTAGAAAAAAATTTAGAACAAAAATTCCACGATGACCTGTTTCAGATGGCGAAATCCCTTGCCTTAGGAGGAAATGAAGATCACAGTTTATACGAATGCTTAAGTTGAGAGGGGCTTCAACAAGTGAATGTGGGAGGGATTTTAGGAGCTTAAAAAATATTAATTATGACTTTTCAATGACCCATGCCCCAACCCCATGGGGTTTTAGCCCACTAACTGGGGGTACAAACTTCAAACATGAATATTTCTCAAACCGTGAAGAATTACATGGAATGCCATATATCAACGGAAACATCTCAACAAGTAGAAACCATCAAAATAATTATTGACCTAGAATACATTAATTTTGTAGGTCAAAATTCCCATGCAATATTGGGTTAGCCCCTGGTGCTGCTTGGGTTGACATCAATGACAACCGCTGATCAACAATTTTCTCAAAATTTTCATATGTTCAACATTACCTACTTATTTTAATCTAAAATGCTAAGTAATGATTTTTTTTGAAATTGCATCATTTTCAAAATTACATTAGAAGACAAGAGTGGTAAAAATGAGTTCTTAGAACTACTTGTGAATCAAAAATTTGTCAAGTAGTAGAAATTTCTTGGAATTTCTTCATGTATGATCAATGTTATGAATTTTGAAAAACAAGAAAGTTGAAGGCTTGACAGATAAATATGATCAGATAATTCAAGAGCTTCTAAAATGCTCAAGGCTGCTTTTCTATAATTGAAATGGAATGCCCAAAATAAATTGGATTCATTACTTGTTTTATTGAAAATCTGAAATAATGAAATACATGCAAACAGAAAAGAAAATTAATATATTACTATTTCTAATTTAATGAAGGAAACATGACTAGGTATAGTCATACTTCCAATGAAGCCATGTAGGCATTTTAATTCCTGCATGTATGTACATGTCAAACATTAGTAAAAATGCAAATATAATTAAACTACAAAAAATAAATCTGAAAGAAGAATGTATCTTTGTTGTTAGTAGCTTATTCACCATTACCTTCTCTTGAAATGTCATTTCCAACTGAATTTCAATTGGATCATAGAAATCTGGATGAATTTCCATTATTGAGTGGAAGAGGTTTAAAAGAGAAGATGGTAGGCCAGGTTGTAAAAATGATCTTTCAGAAACAATGGCTTTTGTGATTTTGTTAGTGTTATGTTCAAGTGTTAAATTATTAACAATATTTTGTGAAGAAAAACTTTCCAAATGTCTTTCAAATTGATAAATGAAAAACAAAATATTATTAATTGAATTAGATTGTTGGTCATAAAGTGAAAATAGACTCTTTTCGGCATTGCTCTTGAGAAGTAAGAAGTAATTGATTAGGAATTAACATTAATTCAAATTGGAAGTTTAATAACTGTTGATGTTCACAATTATAATTTGAATCTTAATTTTTCCCTTGAGGTAATGCATCAATTGAGTATTTAATATTGAGCTACTCAATATGCCAGCACAAAGTATCTAAAAATCTAGGACTAAAAATAGAAAATAAATCTGAAGTTAAAATTAAATGTTGAAAAAATAACAAAATTGAATCATAGTTTACACTAGTTTTACAATTATTGTTACAACACAATTGGGAGTGACTTAACTTAATTTATTCTTCACAATAATTGGGAAAAATAATGCAATTATAATGATTGTTGATACCCATTTGTGAATTAGAGAGAATGATATGACTCTGAATAGGAATGCAAGCTTGACCATCATATAAATCATAGATTGGAATGGTTTCTTGAATGTTGAAATCATAAGTATGATTATTTGCTTGCAAATGAGAACTATTTGGAACAATTTCTAAATTAAATTGTTCTTAATTTTCACATGTGATGAGGATTCAATTGTAAAGAAGACAAATCAATATTCTCAATGTCAAAGTAGCTATCATAAATGACTTCAAGACACTCATTAGAATTCCTTTCGATCTTTTTCAATGTATCAAAACAAGAAAGAATATTAAGCTCATGTTCATTAATGTCAGAAGAACGATCCCTAATTAATTCTCTATCCTGATAAAAATTAATTGTAAATTCATTTAGATCAGATTCTCTATTTTCTGAAATATCTTTAATGTGAAGACAGGTTAAATTACTATTAGAAAAATTATCAGGATAAAGAGAAAAATATGAATCCAAAACAATGCATTTGAAAATATCTCTATTTGAAAACTCTTGTGCATTTTCTTCATTTCAAATTTCAGATTTAAAATCATTTACTTAGTTAATTATTCTTTCTTGAAGAATATTTCTTTGTTGATCTGAATTTGGAATTTTCTCATCATGAAAGAATTCAGATATTTGTACAGCAGATTGTGTTTTATTGGAAACTTTAATCACCGTTGGTACTTGACAAATTATGATATGATTTTCTGATTCTAACTCATACTTGTTTTCAGATTTTAAAGCGGTATTTTCTTCAAGAGTGTTGTTAATATCTTCTTGTGTTTGATTAGTGAAATTTTCCAAGCTTTGTGATTGAAATTCATTAACATGTGAAGGTGCACCTTGATCTTTCTCAATACAGTAATAAATGTGTAGAAATTGAAAGAATTGATTATACAAAATAGAGGCCATTTCATCATCATTTATTTGTACCTCCATATTGGAATTTTTACTTATGTCAATAAAGTTAGAAGGAGATTGATCGAAGCTTGAAATAATTTCACATTGATTATGAATGGAAGGAAGAGAGAAAATATGTTCAAACCAATCTAATAATTATTTTTTCGAAGGTTTATCTTCAATTTTAAATTTTAAACAATTTAAACAAAACCTGATGGTAAAATCAATTAAAGGCTTACCTTCAAACCTTCGTAGATCTTCAAAATCGTCACATACCTGTTCGTAGATATATCGATCAAATTTACAAAGGAATATTGTAATAAATTGTTCCTAAGTGTGGATTGAGGCAACTGGAAGTGATTTGCACCAGTTCTTGGCTTTTGCCAATAATGTAAGAGTAAAAATCCTGCGTAAAATACCTTCATCAATTTCATGAAAAGTAGAATTTGAAAATTTTTGAATGAATTGTAAAGTATGATCAAATGCAGAAGTATTCATCTTACCGTTAAAATTTATCTGAGACAAGTGTCTTACTATTTCTGGTGGAGTATTGGAAGATGCTCGTCCAAAAATACAACTCCAAATTGGAAGTTCTAAAGGAAAACAAGTCTCAGGCCCTCTTTCTAGCGCCAAAATGTTGAGGCCTCGAAATTCACTACAACAACATGGGGGATGACCACCCGGTCTGGACCTTGAAGTAGTTCCTTTTCCATTTGAAACGGTGGCTCTGACTGGTTTAACTAGGTCCAGTTACCTTCGCTAAATCTCCATTAGCTTAAAATATGACTTGTATCTATCAATGGGAAAGAGACATCAGATCATTTCTCTTACCGATCGGACAAGAGAGTGATCCTTAAGACAATTTAGTTTTAGCTAAGCCACAATTAAAGTTTTTCCTCTTTGGGAAGATGACTTTTTAAGGATGTAGAATTTAATCTATATGCAATGTTATTCTAAGATGCAAGCAAAAGAAACTATTTTAATCCTATCTCAATTATGCAGATATAGATATATCCCAACTAAGAGAAAGATGTTTTAAATAATTGAGATTTAAATATGTTTGTTTTAAATGAATATTAAACTAACGAAGTAGTTCAATTAACTGATATTGTGAATACCAAACACATTTTATCTAGGGACCTCTTAACTGAAATAATCAATCAACAATACTCAGGAAGTAGTTCTCAAAATGATATTGATAATTTAATCAGTAACTTGAATAATTAAATAATAACATGCAAAAATAGTTCACAACATATCACTATTCAATAAATCAGCTTTATAAGACATATTTCTGAATAAATAGCTACTCAAAAATCAGAATTTAGCCCATAAGAGTAGAGACAAATAATAACATAAATTGAGGCAAATTACTCATACCGACAGAAGTACACAAGTATGCGAGTAAATTGACACATTCATGTTATCATAAAATGAAACCAGCATTTAAAATAATAGTATTATAAATACCAATTTATTATGTCCATTTCTCCAGCGCCAGTCTCTAACAGTTTTTTACAATGCCTGAACTTCTGCTTTCAAAGTCAGAGTTACAGTAGTGCAAGACTCTGTTCATTATACATAACTCAGAATGTAAAAGAAAAGCCTCAATAATCTCCAGATCTGATACTCCTCTCCTCCTACCTACAACTCTAAATCCTCTAGACAATAGTTGCAGAGGAGAGAAGCCTCTATTACATTTTGAAATCTACTATTTATAATTTTTACAAAGGAATTCTTCATAGGAAATTTTGTTTGAAGAGTGGTTTTTCTCAATCAATTTTCATTAGTTCAAATCATATTATTCAATTGTTGGAGCCTTCTCATTGATTGAGATTTGATTCTTCTCATTTCTTCAACTGTTTTCCTGCAAAAACAAATCAAAAACAAAATTAAAATGCAACAATAAAATCAAAATGTCAAATCTAGAAATTAAAATAAATCCAATAAAAAATTAATTAAATAAATAATTGAAAATGAAATATAAGCTTTCTTTTGATGTCCGTGTTGATATAATTGGCCAAGGTGAACATAGATGAATGAATTTTCACTCATAATAAGTTGTGGCAAATTAAAATGCAAAAAATAAAACTCAGAAAATTAGTTTTGTTTAAAAATTTGAAGCTTGATCATTTGCTGAATTTTAGACCCAATAAATGATCAAATCTGGAAATTAAACCTCTTCAGGAATAATCTCCATCATTTTATCTTTCCAATGAGTTGTCCTGGGCCTCATTTGGCCAAGTAAAACTCAATTTATGAGCTTCTAAAATTGGCATATTAAAATTGCCAAAAATCTGGAAATTTTGTTACTTGGGCTAAAAATAATTTTTTTTTAATTAATTTCTAATCCTAAATCAGATTATAATATTTAATTAAGTAATACTAATTAATTGCAATTATATTATTAATCTAATTTAGCTATAATCTAATTCTAAATTAAGTTATAATTATTTATTAATTAATTATAATTACATTATTAATTTTAATTAATAAAAACTAATTAAAAATAAAATAAACTAATAAAAAAAATGAGTTATTGATTAATTAAAATATTTAAAATATTATATTAAAATTATATTAGAATCATAATAAAAATATAATAAATATTATAATTTTATATAATATAATATTTATTTTGATTAATCATGAATTCAAAAGATAATGTGAACCACTTGAGGTTGAGGGTGAGGGTGAGGAGTGAAAAGTTAGAAGGAGTGGAGAGTATGGAGCATTAGGGAGTATGTATTAATGGTGAGGGAGAAAGAGTGATAAGGTGACGTGAGGGTGTTGTTAGGTAAACGAGTTGGCAGGTATAAGGAGGTCAATCCAACCTTACGTTAAAAAATATAACCCCTCGCATAAAAACCAAATCGCACATCGCAATATTTTTTAATGGTGTGCTTTGAAATCTTAAATAATTTGCGATATGCGATGTGCGATGTATCGCATCGCAAGTTTTTTTATTTCAACTTTTTAAATCGTTTCAAATTGCATCGGAGTTTCAACATTTTAAAACTAAGGTGCTTTGAGGTGCTTCATGAATTTTTCCTGATATGCGATATGTGATATCGCATCGCACATTTTAAAATCATAATTTTATTTTGGTGCGCATTTTTACTTTGGCACCTTTGAAATTTAGGATTGTTGGAAGGAAAGGGGTGATGTGAAGTGGGGTCCACGTGGATTAACCATCCAACAATTTAGACTACAAGAACTTTGTAATTTTGGAGTTTTGGGTTCGGCAATTTGTTTTTTTTTTTTTTTTTTAAACAATTTGGAGTATATTACCAATATCCCAAAAAAGTATTTTCATCTATTGTACAATTTAGCTGGGTCATTTTGTAGGACCATTAGTAAAAATGAAATAAAATTTAACATTTACAATGAACGGCGATTTTAACTACGAGAATTAAAATATTGGTACACTTTATACATTTTTTAACCCAAGCGAGAAAATGATCAAAACTTCAAAGGAGTGCCATTTACAAATCGGTTGACCAAATGGAGTGAAACAAGTATCGTTGCAAAGCTTGTGAAAAAAAAGATTCAATAAAGCATTCAAAATAAAATTCCGAGGAAGATGAAAAACTAACAAAAATGTAGGATAATTAACTTAATGAAATTCATAAAAGGTGTTTAGCCAAAAATTTTGCAGAAAGGGTCTCCATTATTTGAAGTATATAAGTAAAAAATGGGGGGGTTGTGTTTTACCACAACAGGTACCTAGACAAAACCTCCCTAAAGGACAAATACCCTTTTCCTAAGATAAATCATACACTACAAAGGGTAGAAGGTTCTAACAAGATGTCATTGCTTGGTAGTGTTTTAGGTTACAATCAGGTGATAACACTTCCAATTAATTAGCATAAAGCCACTTTCAAAGCACCTTGGGGCACCTACATGTATGACCAAATGCCTTCTAGGTTAAGGAGTGCGAAAGCTACTTTCCAAAGGGCCATGGCTCCTGATTTAAGTTACTTCACTATGATATACATTGACGACGTCATTGTCTGTTTTAAAACTAGTGAAGAATACCTTTTCCACTTAAGAAGAATCTTTAACAGAAGCAAAGTTTGGAAGAAATACTCAAGGAGAAAATACAAAGGAAAACATGGCCAGTTTGAAAATTTGTGGAAAGATCCTTACACCATGCATTCAAATGGGGGTAACAATGTTTTTTGTTTACAAGAGCTGAATGGAGAAGAGTTATTTGGAGATCCTGTCAATGGCAGGATGTTCAAGCACTATATTTGTCAAGATTCATAGTTTCAAGCTTTCATTTATTGTACATAACATTGCATGATGAGAGATAATAAAAACAAAAAACACAAAAACAAAGAAAGAAGGAAAAAGAGGGCAGATTTGAAGAAGAGGTACAACCCCATACCTAGAAAAGAGTACTGCTGAAAGTGTGCAAGTCTAAATGGCACTAATTGTTAAGAAAAAGAGTCTTGTTTAGTCATCTAGCCTAATCATGGCTGAACATGTTTTAAATTTTTGCTGATAGGTTAGTGAAAGAAGGCTTGTCAAATCATTTAAGCTTGACTTGTTAGTAGGAATATATTAGGAAGAAAAGATGCTGGTTCTCATGCTCAAATTTGAAACCAAAGAGAAAGATAGGGATGAATAACAAATGATTAAACACAACCCTCATAACTTTCTAGTTTTTTTTGTACAAAAATAATGTCTGTGTGTAGCTTGTCCCAATGCCACAGCCCATGGTAAATCAGTTAGTATAATCTTGCTTTAAATCATGTTTTCAATTTCATGTTAGTAGATTAGAGAATTAAGTCTGTCAAACAACTTAATCTTAACAAATGAATAGTCTAGGTAGATAATAAAAGAGTTCACTAGCATAATTTGAACTCTTGGAAGTGATAAGGGTACAAGTAGATAGTTTTTTTTGCTTTCAAAAGAAAACAATGTCAGGGGTTTTCCAGTCCAAGTGCACCCACAAGAAGAAAAAATGATAGGCAAAGGTATGATGGGGAGGTAGAGATGAGGTTGAAGCAGTCATGTTTTTCAGATTCTTGAGATCATAGCTTCAAGAGAAAAATCAACAAATGAAAGAAGAAAAATCTGCCCATAAACTCAGAGATTTGATATTTGAAGTTTTGGACACCTCCTGAAAAGAAGTTGCCCTCCCCAAGTGGAGCCACTGTTAGTCATCAATAATTTTTTCTATTTATAGATGACTAGGTGAGGTGAACTGGAAAGAAATGAATGAACTTGAAAGGGTTGTAGAGAACTTAGAAGACAACACTAATGATTCTTCTCAAATAGCCCAGAAACATAAAGTTTTCGAAATATGGTCAAAAGAGGTGAAATAAAGATGATAGGCCTCCATGATGATAGCAGACAGAAGGTTTGAAGAGACTGTTGTAAGTGACTTATAGGGTTTTCCAAGGTAAAGTATCTCACTGCCTCAAAGGGAAAGAATGTAAAGAGTATCAGTATAAGGAAGGTCAAACCTTCATTTCCAGTCATTTGCACTCAATGATCAAAGGAATAAAAGAATGGGGTCGAGTTTCAGGATGGAAAACCAAGCTGATCATGAGGTTGATGTTGTGTAATTGAATGTGTCAAACTCTAAGAACATCAGAAAGGGCTAAATCAATATGTCATGGCACCTGCAAAAATTAGAAGTGGCCTAACAAGGAAATAGCATTCATAATTATGAAGCTGTGGTGCTTGTAAAAAAGGGATTTATCATGCCTAGAGATCAATAAGAAGGATGAAAACAAGTTTCTTAGTCACCCCTCAAGCAAAAGGAAATTTGATCTCCAAGGTAAAATAGAAAATTTTTAAGGATGCTGCCACCATGCAAGTACCTAAAGTTATGAAAATGATTGGAATACATGAGCATGTCCAAAACACAATAAAACATGTGACTCAAACAAGACATCTACAAAACAGAGTGATAAAGGCACAAATGGGTCAAAGGAGGTCAAAGTTCACCATGTCAGCAACCTGTAGAGCAACAAAGAAAAATGGTTAGAAAGGAAGAAGATCACTTGAATGTTTTTTAAGCCACCTATTGAAAAAGCTCAAAATGAAAAATCAGCAAAAGTGACCAAGGGACTGAAAAAATTAGAAAGTGGGTTTACAAGGGATAAATTTGTTTTCCTAAGACTATAAAGAGTCATTTTGTTTATCACTCAGCTCATTATGCACATGCAAAAGAGTAAAAATCCTTCAAAGAGAAAATTTCAGTTTTCAGTGAGAAATTGGGTGATTTCTCTCAATGCAATGCGTTTGTGCAAACGATGCACTTACAACACCTGGTGCTACACATTTGGGAGGTTTATCTGTGTAAAAATACACTATGTTGCACGTTTTGGTGAATGCGCTGTGTGTTCAGGCAGGCGCTACCCTTTCACCCAGAAACAGCTCGACAGGCACAGGAAACGTTCAACGCTACGCCCAGTGAGAGCACGACAGGCCCAGAGCATGCCCGGCACTGCACTCAAGAAGCCTGTCAGGTCTGCACGCGTGGAGGTGCTACGCCTAGGAGGCCTGAAACCCGACAATGCGTTTAGGCGCTGCGCCTAGGCCAGAAATCCTCCTCCACTTGCAAATTGCCAAAAAAAACACAAGGGAGCACCTCCAAGTTGCATCCAAGGACTTGCAAAGAAGTTAAAAGTTGGTAGGTGCATGTTTTTCCTCCTCCTATAGTGAAATTCATGATTTTATGCTTAAGGGAATTGACTAAACCCTAGTAACTAGAAACCCTAAGTCCTCATGACAAACACTCTCTTTTGACCTCGAAGAAATAAATTATCAGTCAAGAAAGGTGTCAATTAGGGTAATTACAGTGAGTTCAAGTTAACCCTTCATGAAAGCTCAAAGGGGAGTAAGTCATACACCTACACCTCCCTCTTCCTCACTTGCAAAAAATTTCCTTTCACCATTATTTCATTTCACTCATCCTATCAAGTTTCACAAGCAAGCCTAAGGTTGTTTAAAAGAAACACTAATCACCATGTCAAGAGAAGAAGGGAGTGTAAGCAGTGAAGAAGGCCAAGTGCCTATGAGGAAAAAGCACAAGGGTGGGAAGGTTAATAGATTTTAACCCCTAGACATTGTAGAGATTCCTACCTCTCCCATGATTCTCACATGTTTTTAGAATGTAGGGTGTTTTCAGTTTTGTGAAAAGGTCCAACAAGTGCAAAGTCACCCTGAGCTCACTAGGTTGTTTGTCCTCAACCTACACAATAAACAAGTAAATCTTGTAGGGGTATAATTTGAGCTATCATCAAATACCATTGCCCATGCTACTGGACTTCCTTATGTTGGTGAAAAATGGTTCAAGAGAGCAAAGTTGGACATGAGTTGCTATGAGCCATTCCTCAAGCCTAGGTACAAAGAAGGCTGCAATCCTATTTTCCATTTTTCACACTTGCTGGATAGGTATGCATCCTTAATGAAGGTCATCATGAAATATTTTACCTGTGAGGGGAGATACTCTAGGCTTTACTCCTACCATATCAGATTACTCATGCATTTTACTAGGGTTAAAATGCTTCATTTTCCATACTACTTGTATAGGAGTATCTACAATATGTCTTATGTTGTTCGAAGGAGGAATTATTCCCAGCAAATGTAGAGTTTGTTCCCCCACTTCTTGATCAAGATGGTGGTGCTACATCAGTTGGAGCAAAAGGGCATACTTTGGGAGGTGTTTATTACTCATGAGGTCTTCACAAACCCACAACCCCATCATCAGCCAGATCTACCCTCATCATCTCATCCTCCTCCCTCCACTCCTCCATCACCCCCTACAGATCATGCCTCATCATCTACACAAGTAGGCTCTCCTCAAGAAAACCTTTCTTCCTCAGCCTCTCCCAATGCATAAAATCAAGAAGGAAGTGGTAGTGAAAAAGCAAGTGACCATGAGAGTGAGGGTGACAATGAATAAAACCAAAATGAAGATGAGGGTGATGACGAGCCAAGACAAAAATAAGCAGAAAACATGGAAACAGAGGTAGATGTAACAATGAAGGAAATGGAGATGATGACAGTGGAAATTAATTAAGTAGTGATGAAGAATAGGTCAGCGATGAAGCAGAAGACACGGAGGTGGATAGTGATGAAGATGAGGCAAGTGACAAAGAAATAGAGGACGATCCTAAGGACAACAGTGAGACTAAGAGCCCTAATGACAGTCAAAATAGTGAGGCTCCTATTCATGACAAAGATGAGGGAAAAGATGAAGAGAGAAGCCAAAATGAAGATGAAAACAGTGAGGAAAATGAAGAGGCTAAAGATGGCATGGACACTAATGAAGCAAGCATTAGTGAGGAACATGACAACAAGGAAGAAGATAGTCATGACAGTTATGAAAAAAATCATGACAGTCATGAAAACAGTGAAGGAAATGAAGAGACTGATAATGAAAATGAATATCACAGCAATGATGAGGAAAGAAGCTTTAATGAGGAGCAAAATGAAAGTGCAGAAATGAATGAAGAAGCTAAGAGTGAGGCTGATGTTGAAGGCAAGGAGGTAAGCAGAATTCCAGGTGATGAAGAGGAAGACATGGAAGAAAATTATGATAGACATGATGAAAACACCAAAATGAACAGGGTTGAGGATTTTTCATTGGTATACCAAAGAGGGGAAAGGCATGTGTTTGCTGCCTCAAAAAGGCAAGGGGCCATGCCTTCCTCATCCACTAAGACACTAGATAAAGCCAAAGAAAAGGTAAAGGAAGAAGAATAAGATCAACATGAGTTTGAGAGAGAGTTTGAAATCATTCAGATTGATAGTGACGAGGAAAATGAAGCAAGGATCTCAAACTTTCTCATCCAGAACAAAAATGCCCTAATTGAAGACCTCCAAGCAAATCTAAATAGGGCCAAGAGTATGAATGATGCCCTTGAGATGGAGAACAGGAAGCTAGGAGCACAAATTTCCATTTATGAGACTAGAGCAATTAGGGTCCAGAAATAAGCTCAAAGGGCACAGGTAAATCTAGAGGAATTCATGGGCACCTATGAGGAAAGTGGAGATGAAGAAGGACAGTCCATAAGGAGACCAAGAACTATGGGTTTGAAGAAGGCCTTGACAAGACAAAGAGAACAACTCCATCTAAGTGAGCTGCTTGCCATGGAGATAGAATTTGATCGGGAGCCTTGGCTAGAAAGAACAAGCATACACTTAGAGGCTAAATTGGAGAAATCCAATAAGGATCTTGATCTCCAAAGGAAGATAACCAAGCATTATGCCTGGAGAAACCAAGTTGCAAGGGCTAAAATAAAGAAGGCCCATGCCAAAATACAGGCATTCAAAGAGGAAAAATACCAAGAAAACCTTGGAATATTAGCTCAAGCTTCTTTTTAGGCCTCTCAAACCCCATAAGGGAGACATCCACCATTTTTGGGAAATTTTTGACAAATTTTGGTTTTTTGCAAATTTTGAGGTCTCTAAGCGCAACACCCTTGGCGCTACGCTTTCATCTCAGGCATCCTAAGGAGGAAATATTTGCATTTTTGGAATCCTCAGCTCAAGTACAACATTCTCACCAAGTTTCGGAGCATTTGGAGCATATTTGGTCCCTCAAAAGGCCAAAAAACACCTCATTTTTCACTTTTTTTTGCCTCATTTTCAGGCGTGGCGCTGCGCTTAGAGCAGTTTTGGGAATTTTTTTATTTTTTTTACAAGTTAATGGAGCCCAATCAGAAAACCAAGGGCATTTTTGGAAATTAGACTCAACAGAATTTCCAACGGGCCATCAAGGAGCCAATTCCGACATCAGGAAGGGCATCAAAACTTGGCTGCAAGTCGACTTAGTTTTTCCGGGCAGGTGCTACGTGTTCAAACCTCTATGCTGTGGTTTTGGCCAAAAAGTCAAAAAAACACACTCATTTATGGAAAAATGATATTTTAGTGTTTTTTGAGGCAAATCACTCCAAAGTTAGGTGCTAGGAGTTATTTTTTGATTTATTTCATGAGATATTTTGTGCCTTGGGCCTTGCATTGTCTCTTAAGCATAAATGACATTTATGAATTTTTTTGACATTTTCAAACCCTAAATAGGGTTTTTTCCCTCCTTTTCTAGATAAGTAGAGCATGAGGGCCTCATTGTAAAAGGTTGGCATTTGATGACTCTTGAGAGCAATATATGGTTTTTTGGAGATTAAAGAAGAAATTGGTGTTGTGGAGTTTGTGAATGTCTTGTTTTGATTGATAACGGAGAAGAATTGCTTGCAGGATCCCTGAGCTTGGTTAATGGTGATATGATTATATTCAGTTCATGTTTTCTTATGTATCATGTTGTTTCATCCTTCTATATTGTAGTAGGACAAAGGTTTTAGACTAAGAAATGTTTTTCAAAGGCACCTTAGCTCTGTTTGTTCTTGACTGCCTCTATGTTTTCCTCTACTAGGTCAGTTTAGAGAATTCTTAATTTCTCTCTAGACCCACCCAAGCTTGTTTATCTCATGAATGGTTTAATACAGTAGGTATCAAAGATGTTTTATGGTTAGTCCCACTTGTTTGATGTCACTAAAACATTGTTCTTTAGATCTTTCTTTGAAGTATCACTAATTAGGTTTTGCCAAAGAGGCTATGTTTCGATCATACCCTTTGTCCATGCTTGAATAGTTTTTTTGGAGATCTTTATGGTTATGATCAATGATGTTTAGGAGTTCCCTCTTCTTTGATTAAAGTTATATGTTTATCTTAAATTTTTTCTAACCTTGAAGGTGAAATCACTAGAAGTTAAATGAGTTTCTCACCTTCTATATTTCATTGGATTGTTTGTCTTAAATGTTTATTTTCTTGAGTTGAATCAAAGATTTATTGGTTTTCCATGTCTTATGATTACTTCTTTATGCTAAAATAGTGTTTAAGTCCCTTATTGTTAAAGTATTTGACAAAGGATTCTTAATTTCCCTTTTCCCTACTTTGTTCACAAACTTGATGTTCATTTCATCTCACACAAACCTTGAAAATCCATTTGACTATGCTAGATTTGCCCTGTGATGCACCCTTATTCATTATTGAACTTTCCATGACTTTTTATTGACTCCATAGCCCAATGTATTGAAGATTTCCTCACTCCATCTATTCTACTTGATCATCTACCCAACCAAAAAAAACAAACAAACCCTAAACTTAACAACTAGCCTAAAATCAAACCCTAAAAGCAAACAAATTCACATCCTTTGCATAGAATAGAGAGAGCCCTATTTGAGTCCAGGAAGGCTAGGTCCTAAGACTCCAAAGACTAGCCTGATGTTACCCTGTGCATTTGTTCTCACCAATCTAACAAATCACGGGACCACAACATTACTACGCTCAGTGGTTACGAGGATCTGAGGAGACTAGATCCACATTTATAGGGATTTTGGAGGGAAGTAGATCTCCTTCCAAGGAGGCTGCCCCCTTAGTCATTTTGTATAAATAAATGGGGCCAAGATCTCAGTAGGATTAAAATTTCTAGAGGAGCTTAGTGACTGCTAGAGCTAGACCTTGATACTTACCATTTTAAATTCCCATGCCACCTATTTGAACACTTTTTGAGATCAATGAAAAGTATTTTTTTGTATTCATTCCGAGTGTGATTTAGAGGGTTGAGTTCCCTTGGGTTAATACTCAACCCAATCACTCCAGTCTCTCTCCCTTGTACACTTTTTTTATGCATTTTCTTTTCTATACTTATTTTATCAATATTTCCTTTTTGTGATATTTTCTTATGTGAAAATTTTATTTTGTAGATTTTCAATCATTACTCTTGAAAAGTATGGTTGTAGGATTTTTAATGGCAAGAAAAAAAATATAGTTTCTCTTTTGATGAAATAGTTAGATCTTTATTAAAATTAAACTCATCCTTTCCTTTACAATTTTATTTTTCATAATTAGTATTTTTTACATCCCTTAGAGTTTGAATGCTTTGCTATTTGAGTGACCTTCTCATGTGTAGCTGATACTATTGACTTGTAGGGTAGAGAAATATCATTTTCATTTTTAATCCTACCATTAGCACCCTCCTTCCATTCTCATCCATTTATTCAAGTGGCCTGTACACATTCATTACAAATTTGTCAGAGGCTATTATTTGCATTCCCCCTTGTGAAAGATATGGGATCCTGAGGAGTAATAATCTTGACAAAGAATCCCATACCCTTCTCCAACCTTCTACCATATTTCTTCACCTTCAGATCAATTTCTAAGCCCTCCAAATTCTCATGGGTTCAATCCTATAACAATATAAAGAAATCTTGTAGCATCGCATAGAATCCATCAAAACTTGACTATAATTGATTCTTAAGCCTAATTTTTTCTTCTTAACCCTTCACAACATCTTCTAGGCCTTAGGAACAAACTTGAGGAATATCATAGACGTCTTAGAACTCTTCTTTTCATCACTTCAATTTATTTATGCAATTAGGGTTAGTTGTTGTAAGCATGAATTCAATAGCATAAGAGTAGTTTAAATTGTTATATATTGAAGCTTGTAACTAGCATAGGATTTGATTTGGATGCAGTATTTTAGGGTTGATTTCATGCCATTTACTTTATGAAACTAGACTAGGTTTATTCATTCCTTGAAATTAGATTAGAATTTACCCTTATGTATTGTTTTCCTTTATTCCAAATTTAGATTCAGTCTACAAAATGGTATCTGTAAACCTTGATTTGATTAACTGCCCCAAAGAGGCTAAGTAGAGCCTAGTTTACTGTGCATACACCATTGTCACTGTCTTAAGTTTGTACGAATCCTAGATTGATAAATTAAAGCTGGTAGCCCTGGGAGTTGCAACATTATTTTTGGATTACCATGGATCATCACTCTTTATGTACTCTTTATCCACTATCAACCCATTCATGGTGTAGCTATGAATGACATTTTTTTCTGCTTGTAATTATGCATTGTGTTGCAAAAATGTTATCTTTCATATTGATATTTTCAGATAGGAGAAAAATAATGTATTTGCAACTCCTCTATGTGGCTGAAACTCCTCCATGTTGTTGCAATTATCGATGTGACTTCACAACAAATACTGCAATTCCACAAGTTACAATTGAAAGAGTGTTGAAAATATCTTTTGTTTCAATGCTGCAACTTTTCCATAGTGCTACAACTTCATATTGACCATTAGAAGGTGTGCTATGACTCACCTAGGACCAACAATGTTGTTGAAACTCATGATTTCCTTGAATTTGGGTTGTTACAACTCCCATTACTATAACTTCTGTTATTGCAAATCCTATTGTTGCAACCTCCATTGCTACAACTATGACACATTAAAACAACTTGATGGTCAATGATCCAATTGTGCAACCATCATGTGTTTCTCACGATGGAAATCAATGAAGGAAAGTGGATGACCAATTAGTAAAAGAAGTCCAACTGCCAATAATGATCAACTAATGTAAATTAGAATTTTCCTAAATTGTAGCAAATCAGAGCGTGCTATTGTAACAAGATGTGCCACTTGATTCACTTACCTATCCATCCATGATATCACTTAGTTCATACATTCATATCTTTGTATAAATACCTAACTTCCTTCAAATCTCGGGAGTGGGGGGGGGACATTATTACTAGCTATAAAAATTTTTGTTACTCTAATAGAAATAATATTCCTATATGATCTTTCGATTCTTCTCTTGTTATTATATGTGTTGGAACACCTAATCCTACATGGGTAGGTGTGGAATGCGAAAAGTCACAATGGAGTCCAAATGACCTTGGAATGTGAAACCAAGAGTCACACCATTGTACTATAAATGTACATAATGTATAATGGAAAAATAAGAAAGCCTCACACTTATCCTTCATTGTGTGTTGAGTCTCTTGTGTGTGTGTGTGTTTATCTTTCTCATACACCATGTGTGTGTTTAACATGGTATCAGAGTTGATACGTTCATAACCAGCTCAACCTTGAGTGAGCCATTTGTGTTTATGGCCTGTGCATATCTGCAAAATTCTTGGCATTTTTTGCGGCATTTAGAGCGTTTTTGCAGCAGATATTTTGCCGCATTCAGAAAGTGATTTTGAAGAAGAGCAGCACTGCGCATATGAAGGTTTTCATTCTAATTTCTTCCTGCAATTTCTGCCTATTAAATTCTGTATTTTGAAGAGTTGCTGGAATAGTGTTTCAAAGTGGGTTTCTAAGTTTTTCATTGAAAATTTTCTGCAAATCTCTGGGTTTTTCTGCCAAAAATTCGTACATTTCCTGAAAGAAAAAATTCTGCGGCTGCCCTCATTTCTGCATTTTTTGCATTTTCTGCTACTGGAAAAATATTCTCTGCCGCATATTTCCTGTATCATTTGTGAAATTTCTTGCATTTCTCTACTCTTTGCTGTTAAACAAAAAAAAACAAAAAACAAAAAAAAAATTAAAATTTTAATTTCAGGACTCTCAAACTCTCGGCTCTCCCCATCACCCTAACCATTACCCTGCTCTCATCGCATGACAGCCCTATCGCTCCCCCTTATCACTCCACCCTCACGGCCTATGCCCTTCCCCTCCTACCTACGCGGCCCCCTTACTCCCCATAGCAATTTTGAACTCACTACCCAGCCCCCTTGCTCCACTCGAGCCCACTACCCATGTCCTCTCGGCCCCCACTCCCTACGACCCACCTCTCCCTACAACCTACGCTACCCTTGCTATACGCCCTACCTGTGGTTTTAGCCTTCCCACATCCCTACTCCACTACGCCCCTTATCGTATGCCACTGCTCTCACTCCGCTCACAATCCGCTCGCTGCAAACCTCAGCCCACCAGCCGGCCCTTCCAATCCACATCTCTACACTATGCCGCCCACACACCCCACTCACCCACCCTCTCTAACACTCACCCCGCCTCCCCCTACACTATGCCTCCCTATCTCCCCTTTCCCACGACATCCACTCTTCACAACACACTCCACCCCATCCCCGCTTGCACAACACACTCCTCCCTCCCTAACGCGACACCTATCCCTCACAACCTCTCACCCCAGCCCTACACGCACCCTACCCTGCCCCCTCATCAGCGCTCTCCCCTCATTTGCAATATCCTCACATCCCCCTATACCCCTTCCTCCACCTGCAAACTCTCACAACCCCTCCTTGGCCATTCGACTTTACACCTCCGCCCCTTCTCTCTTAGCCCTACCCCCCCTCTTTTAAATTTGTTTTGTTATTTTTAATTTTTTTTTAATATCCCTCCTCCCTCCCATATAATACCTCTCCCCAATTAAAATTTCTCTCATTATTTTTTAATTCGGCCATTTTTAATTTTTTTTTTAATTTCCATTTTATTTTCTATAGTCATAATACCCCCCTATCCACCTATAAATTCCCCCTCTCAATTTTAAAAATTTCCCTTTTTTTCATTTTTTTTAATTAATTAAAAAAAAAAAAAAAAAAACACACACACACACACACAGACACACAGAGCAGAGAGAGAGGAAGAGCAAAAAGAAAGGACGAGAGAGAAAATGAACAACAGGAAATGAAGAGAAAATGGAGTGGATACATAGAGAAAATTTCAATTTTGCATTGTTATTTGTGGCATTGACATAAGGGTGACTTTTTCTAAAAGAGATTTACATTTGAAGATAAATTTGTCTTGAGTTTCAAAACAGCAGTGGCATTTATAGTTTGGGCACACAAAATTTCTGATTTGTGGAGTTTCTCCTAATTTATATTGCATTCTAAAGTACAGCAAGGTCAAGCATCCAAGCTTGTGAATATCTCCTCCTTTTGTTGAGTTGAGTTGAGTTGTCTTTGGTGTCAAACATATCTTTGAAGGAAAAATTGAGTTGCCTTAAAGGCTTTCTGCATAGTTTTTTTGCTGCATATTTTTTGCAGAAATATTGTATTGAACTAACATTGTATTGCTTCTTCATAGTTGCAATCAACAGATTTTGTACTTTGATATTTCCATAAGTCATTTGTATTTGTTTGAAAGGAAGATTGAATCACATTGTAAACGGGTGCATTTTCGGTTGAAGCCGACACCCTTTCATTTTTTAGCCTAAGTTGTTGAAAAATGGCTAAAATCAATGAGACATTAGAGTTGTTGAATAACCTCATTCATTTCAATGTTGATGATATGATAAAAATGAGCAAGGATGCTCTTTGTAACATTCAAAGTTGTTTGCAAGATTCACAAGAAAAGATTGAGTTTTTGCAGTTGGAATCTCAGCTCCAACAAGATGAACTTCAGCAAAAGAGTCACCATTCTGAACATGTTTCAATTCAGATGATTGAGAAGGACTCCCATCAACAGCAAGTCAGTAAAGTTGAAGTTGATTCCCATTCAATTCCTTGTACTAGATCAGATTTTCATGCAGATGCAGTAGCTCAGCCCGCACTTCCTAAGCCCATCATCAGACCTTGGGAAGAGCTTGTCCACAACAAGCACCAAACTGGTCTTGGATATGAAAATGATGTGTCCTTTCATATTCCAGACTACACCAAGCCCATCATATTTCAGAGTGTCAGATTTATGTATGACAGTTCACCTGCAGCTGTTCTAGATCCTGCTCCACAACAACAACAACAGATTGTAAAATGCCAACACTGTGATCGAGTTGGTCATATGAAAGATCACTATTTTGATCTTCATCCATGCAAGCAATGTGGTTGACACACTCATTCTTCAGACATATGCTTCATAAATAAGCCTCCTGCAAGAACAAAGATTCATCTTGGATGGATTGCTTCTTGGCAATGGGCATTAGCAGCCAAGAAGATGTTTAAGACACATGTCAGAACTTTCTCTCAGATATTGAGAAAACTTGCAGTTGAGTTTTCGCCATCATCTCACCTTGTCCCTGACAGGGGGGAAAATGGTGGTCATGTACAAGCTTCGACGTCAGATCAAGCGAGCCTGAGCCACAATCTCTCATTCCATGTTCAGAGTTGTAGCCAGAGACACAACAGTTCAAGCGAGCCTGAGACACAATTTCTCATTCTAGATTCAGATATGTAGCCAGAGACATGGATGCCCATGATCATTCCTTTGGTTGGTGGATAACCTTAAACCATCATCTTTGGTTGGTGGATAACCTAAAACCATCACAGGTAGTAGACCTCCCTTCTTTTAGGTTGAAGGTCTCCCTTTCATATATGAGGAACACTTCCTCTAGCAGAAGCCTTCAGCTTCTTGCCAGTTTTGGTTGAGTTCCAGGAAATGCTTCAAAGCATTCCAGAGTTGTTGGCAATCCTAAAACCATCACAAGTAGTAGACCTCCCTTCTTTTAGGTTGAAGGTCTCCTTTTTTTATGAGGGACAATTCCTCTAGCAGAAGCTTTCAGCTTCTTGCCAGTTTTGGAAGAGTTCCGGGAACTGCAACAAGTATTGCGTTCCAATGTTGGTGGTCATCCTTAAACCACCTCTTTTTTCCAACATTTCGGAGAGTTGATTCAGCCTAAGGGCTGCCATGCATACTTTGCAGATTTTTATTACAACTCTCTTCTTGGACTCACACATACCCCTTCGGATTAAGGGGGGATGTTGGAACACCTAATCCTACATGGGTAAATGTGGAATGCGAAAAGTCACAATGGAGTCCAAGTGATCTTGGAATGTGAAACCAAGAGTCACACCATTGTACTATAAATGTACATCATGTATAATGGAAAAATAAGAAAGCCTCACGCTTATCCTTCATTGTGTGTTGAGTCTCTTGTGTGTGTGTGTTTATCTTTCTCCTACACCATGTGTGTGTTTAACATGGTGTTTAACAATATGACTAAAGGTTTCCTAGTAGCTTGTCTAAGGAGGTAAGGTCCCCTCCTTATCCTAGTACTACTAGGTAGCATTAGCAGGTAGCTTACTGTTTTAATATACAACTAGTTCATATTACTGCTATCTAATTTACATTTCCTATAATTTTTTTAATGTCCCTTTGCTGCAACTCATAGTTTCCTTTCTCTGCAACTTGTGGTTTCCTTTGTTGCAACATCATTAATGTCCTTTGAATGAAACTTCGGTATTTTTTACTCGTGTAATAATATTACTCACTAGTTATTGTGACTGTAGGCTACATTGTTATAAGTATTAATCACATGATTAACCACTGGCTAACATAATTTCTTATTCTCAGTCGAAATGGTTGTTGATGCAAATTTCCTGTAGTGCACTTTTACTTCATTTTCAATGATAAATAATTGTGTTATGATTAAATATTATTTATGGTTTTTTTTTCATCATACTTTGCATTCCAGATTTGTGTTAGTTCATCCTTTTTACAACCAATCAAGAATATCATTATATTGGAATAGTAGCTCTTATTAATTAGTGTGTTTCCTAATCTTCCATCGTGATTTACATTTCCTGCAAGTGTGGTGTGCTAGTGTAACACCCCTACATTGATTAGGATCTCTATAAACATTTTTGTATAATGGAGCATATTACGTAATATTCGATTACCAACAGAAACTTTGTTTTAATATAATGTGATTGTTACTGATGAAATTTATACTTATTATGTTCATGGTGCCAAAGTGTATGAATGCTTTGTTTGATGTTAAACATGCATTAACACTCTAATTAACACCAAATTAGATAAACATGTATTAATGCTTGGAATGAAGTAATTATGGTTTTATGTTTCATTAATAATTAATTAGTAATTATAATATTAATAATTTAATGTTTGGAATGAATTAATTATGGGTTAATGTTTTAATTATTAGCTAATTAGTAATAATAATAGTATTGATTAATTAATTAATTATTATTATTAAAATCCAAGGAGAAGGGATGCCCCATTTCATCTAATTTAATGTCGAATCCCCAAGAATGGAAAAGCTACTTTGATTTGATTTGGAAATTAATGCAATGGAGGTGCCATTTCAATTCTGTTCCCTTCTTGTGAATCAAAAGGGTAACGTGTTAAGGAAGATATCACAACATAAATAATTCCTTCTCAATCACAGTCGAGAGGTAGCTCAAATAACCATAAAACACACAAGCAAATTAAAATAGGGGGTTCAATTTAGGTTTTTAGATAATTCTTGAGTAAAAACTAGTACTGGAACAACTCACTGAGAGTATTCTTCTACATTGGACTATTTCCTCTTAACTTTTATTTTTACCTGGTATCTCCAAGATTGAGCATAGAATGAAATTGAATGTACATAGCGACTGCTTGTTGGGATTGATAAACCAGTAGTTCTTTTTGTGATTGATAAATAACTGGTGCTTGTCCTTGGTTGAGAAACCACCTATACAAATCACTAGTGATTGTTGGGACTGATAAACCATATGTGCTTGCTACGACTAAAAAACCACTATGTTTTTCTCCTTGAATAATAAACCACTTCCAAGTATTTTTTCTCCCTCAACTCAACTAGTGT
Organism: Pinus albicaulis; assembly: GCA_034641835.2. Taxonomy (NCBI): domain Eukaryota; kingdom Viridiplantae; phylum Streptophyta; class Pinopsida; order Pinales; family Pinaceae; genus Pinus; species Pinus albicaulis. The sequence continues at coordinate 573,213,765 of CM076573.1, read as the reverse complement.
ATTTCCTAGAAATCTTACCTCTTATACTTTGGACTTGGTATAGGAATGGTGAGTTACATAAACAAAATAGCGTAACTGACTATATTTGAGAGAATAACATGAAGCCCTTATTTACTCACCAACATGATCTAAGCATACATATAAGTAACATGGTATGGGTATTAATTATGAATATTGAAATCTCATGTAATTAATTTTATGTGAAATACTATGATATATATCGAGTGTTTGCAGTATCTAAATTTTTGAGCATGTTGATATGCTTTGAGAGAACAATATTTTATTTACCATAATAATTTATAATTTTATAAATTCCCGATTTAATGGGAGCCAAGTTGTATGTAATATAAATGCATGTGGATTGTGTGTATATTATATATGTGGAAATGTCACGAAAATGTATGTATATACAATTTGGGATATATATGAAAATGGTACCTCTATGGGCCTAATATTCCGATTAAAAACAATCTCATTATTCTACTTTATTGATCCTAGTAAGTTAGTTTTAAAAATACCACAAATTAAATACATATTTATGTATGGGTTGGGTCGAGAATTTTTTTAGTTAGGCAGTGCAAACCAATTTCACTTCTCATACATTCTTAGTATAAAATCGATGTGCATATATAACAACAGATAAACAAATTTATATTTGCAGGGTGTCATGAAATTGCTAGCATATGCATGTACATAACACAAACCCAGGTTGTTTATTGCTTAATTATATTCAGGTTGAAAACTTTTTGAAATAAGTCAACGTAACCACCCAACCCAAATTATATAATAATCAACCAATGTTTAATGGAGTTGTCTTTAGTGCGAATTTTTGAAGTTTCAGGTGCCGGAATCCGGTGAAAATTTTTGAGGTAAAATCTTGTTTTTTGTTATTCAAACTGGTTTTTTGACTCTATATATGGATTCATCACCATTCACCCTCCCTGTGCATGATTTCTTAACGTATTTTTGTGTTTTGTAGGGTTTCTGGCAGCAATAAACCACCATAATTCACAGTCCCTGTCACAGTGACAGAGAACACAGGAAAGGACCATTTGCAGGAGCTGGAATTATGGAGAAAGGGCCTAGGAAGGAGCCATGACAGGACTATCATTAAAGGAACAGGGTTTAAACTATGCAAAATCTTCCCCAGAGCCATTAAAGCACATATTTCGCAGTCAGAGGCAAACGAGAAAGCGAAAAAGAGTATCAGTGAAAAAATAGAGCGTTTAAGGCCTATAATTGCAAATTATAAGCCTTAATCCAATTATTCAAAGGCAAGGTACCAGAATCAAAGACCCCGTGGATCGCTCAGAAGGTCCAACACACATAAAACCGTACTATCAGGGTTTCCATGTTAGCAGAACCTTCTTCCATAAAAGGACAAGGCGCCCATACCGTCTGCATTCTATACCGTTTTCTAGGGAGATTTTTTCAGCCCTGACAACAGTCCTATGCTACCAGTGCATTAGTTATAAAGTATGGAAGACCCTAGCCTCATCGTTCTGCATTTTTTCAGTACACCAGAGACATACCTGGAGTAAATGGAAACTTGACGAAGACCACTCCATCATCCAACGAGTACCAGAGATAAATGCCTAGAATTTAAACTGAATGGAGCCTCGGCCCTCCTTGTTGTTTCAGAGTTTTAATGTTTCATTTAAGTTTACATCTACTCCTGTTATTATTTTCTCCTATAAGAATCCTGAAGAACGTATTGTAAAGGGTTGTTGTTGGTTGTGGTTGTTGTTGTTGTTGTTCGGTTTTTGTCGATTGCTGTTAGAGGGATTCATTTTGACTGTTAGAACAGTCTTGGGAGGGAGTAGCATAGTAGTTTGTAATGTAGTAGGCTGGGAGGAGAAAGTATGGACTGTAACAGCTATTGAGCTCAGGGTATGTGACTGGTTTTTCATCAATTAATCGAGCACATTTCACAGGATCCTGGTCTATTACTATTGGTGATGTTTTTCTAACACTGTTTATTACATTTTCATACTGTTTCATTTTCTGCTGGCTTGCATCAGAAATATGGCATAGGATTTACCCTTGTTAGGTAACTTATGTCTCTACTCTCCTCGCCTTCAATGTTTTATGCTAAATGTGTTATCTAAGGGTTGATTTCAGTTAATTTAACCAGTGTAGTGGATGTCATTTCCTGTTAGCTGATGTATGAATTAATGAAATCTATCTTTAGTTGTTCTTGTTGGGTTTAAACTGGAAGATTTTGGAACACTGGGGATTAGAGTTAGCCCTGTCCACTAGGATCCTTGTGTGACCAGCTGGCCTTTCTAAGATCTCTTGCTGGTGTCAAAGCATTGAAGGTTCAAAGTCCTTCTCTGGTCTACAAACCTTGGCTCTGTTAAAATTATCTATGTTTTCCCTTGGAGCGTGCTAAAGCTGACTTGGAGTTAAATAACCTCTGGTCCTATCTATAAGCTACCCCTTTGTCCCTCCTTTGACAGTTGCCTATGAGTATGTCCAAGCAGGTCTGGAGTTAAATGACCTCTGACCTGATCTATAGACAGAAATTGGGTTGCTTTCCTTCTTTCACTTTCAATCCTTAATGTTCCATTCCATCATCTATCTAAAAATATCCTTTAGTGTAGATGACTTTCCCTCTGAAAGCCTGGGCTAGTTGTTGCAATTAATTCCCTTTCATGACTCCATAGCTCAATGGATGGCACTTTCTTAACCTATCCTCTTTGCTGAAACATCCTGCTGCTTTGTTCCTTTTCTCCTATTACTTTCTCATTCTATGATCTCATGACCAACCCAACAACCAACCAACCAAATCATTTTAAAACCCCCTTTGTGCTTCATAACTAGCCTAACATCTCATTTGAGATTTCAAGGATATATCATTCTTTGTCTTATTGGAGAGATCCCTCTCTGGGTCTAGGAGGGCTAGATCCTAGGGCCACAAAGTGGTTCTGATGTTGTCTCATCTTTTGGTCTTGCCAATCTGGCCAAAACATGGGAACCCCAACACCTTCAACCATTTTGTACTATCACAATGTCACTTTTAATCTATGGTCTATGAACTACAAACAATGTCAGAAATATTCATCCACACCAAGCTAATGTTATCTTCTTATCAACATATAGCCAATAGGTCAAGTTTTCAATCAAGAAGACACAAATAACCTTGCCTTCATAAGTACTATTACAAAAAAACTAGACTAAAGTGTTCACTGTATTTCATCAAACATGTCCCATTACTTCAATGACTACTGCAGGAATATATATCTAGCCCAAAACCCTTCCTTTGTGATCAAATCTCTAAATATGTTGTCATTGTTAAAAAAAAACCTCACTAAATCAATAAAGCACATCACCAAATAAAAATCACAACAACAACATGTTATGAGTAGTGCAGTTTTTCATGCAACTTCTGCAAATATATAATTTGTCCTTGCACTTGTCACTATCTTCTACTCTATTCAAATTCCAAGAGTATTATACCTCTGATCACTTCAATAAGACATACAATTCCAATCAAGAAACATGAATATCCCAAGTAGAAGTGAAGTGTCTAAACCCATGCATACACTGTCATACCTTATAAAAAGACTTTGGAACATATCCAAATTATCATTGGGAAGCAAGGAAAAGAGCCCTGTAACCATCTCAACTCTATTTACAAAATCTAGAAACACTTCTGCACTGAATATTCTATTTGAAAACACCAATATGATCTCAACATATACGATTAAATACTATCAAACCAGTGACAATTAAGAGGGAATATATCAACCAGATTTCACTGTATCAAACACTTTTTAAATGATAATGTAAAACAAATTTATAGTTCACTACATAAAATCATCCAAAATCCCAGGTGCATGCCTACTAAGGATATCCATGTATTCATTTCACAAATATGCAGTAGAAATTATTTCCATACATTTATAAGAACCAAAAGAAACAAAACATGAAAATAAACTTGTGTGCACAAATCAAACTTCTTTTTCTATTCTAGAGCATCTAGTGGACAAACAACCTTAGTTTAGATCTGTTTAATAGCATGCGATAGGATCATCAAAAGCCTTTCAAAATTACTCTAAAGCTTCACTAGTTTGCATATGGCATAAAATACTTTAGAACACTATCAAAACAAACTAACTTGCCAATCTTAAATTCACATAGTCATAGTGAATAAAAGGATCCCTTCACAAAAAAATCATTGAATTGTGTGCTAAATACAACCTTTATGAACTGAAAAAGTCACTTATCAATCTCTAATCAAAACAACAAGGTATTCAATTTTAACAAGGGAAAAAGACCATCACAAATGCCTCAAGTACAATTCCAATTGTGTGCATGCCATTCAATTAAAAAACTTACATAGCATCCAAAGTACCATCGAAATCCTTTTAGAAAGCCTTTCAACATTCATATAATGATCTTTATAAAATTTTGTGACAATGAAGCATCATTAGGCATCAATTCATAAGGATCTAGGTTAGAATATCTGCAAATCCATTAACCGATCATTGAAAATATGGTTCACTTCCCTTGTGTATTGTCAACATTATTTAGTCCTAAGTATGAGTAGATCATAGCCTAAGACAGTCAAACAAATAAATATTATAAACTTGTGCCCAAATCCATAGACAAACAAGTTTATTCCCAATGTATTGTGGAAGCATTTAGTCACCTGTAAGAGATCTCAGTTGATAAGAGCATGCACTCAATAATCTATCACCAAATCTTGATGCAATTTCTAAGATCACAATTAAATTCATAACAAAAAAGATATAGTGTGTTCATTCAAAAGAACATGGATTGAGAAAATATCTATGAATACATTTAGATAAAAGGGTTGATGTGCATGAAAAATCCGCTTCTCCAAGTAGAATAAATTTTATCAATGCTCCATACACCATATATCTAATGCATTTCTTAACATACAGAAACTATGAGTTTGCTTACTCCTTCACGCATCCTTGTGTTGAATTGTGTGAGCTAAAGCATAAAAAATTAAAGAAGAATGCACACCTAATTCTTCCAACCACTATTTTTATAGTGTTAGAATCTCCCAATACCTTAGGCCAAAAACACCTTGGATTATGTTGTTGTTTCTATAGCAACCTCCAAAATTTTGGTCTACATCCAAATTTTAGAGCTTGATTTGACCTTGTAAGTTGAAATTTGTAGTAGTAAGAGACATTCCATGTATATCCTCTAAGTTTTATAGTCCATTTGGGAAGAAAACTTAAGTGTCGTCTTTTGGCATGGGAAATGTCACACGTTGTAAAAGAGGGGTTATATTTCGTTTCACGAGGAAAATTTGGTGCTGATCACATGGACATGTATTGGACTCATTCCCAAAGTTTTATGCACTATTGTACTAGTGTCATCACTATCATTGCAAAGTGTATCATAAGTGTCACACTTGGAGGATAATGTTGTTTTTAGATCACATTAAGGGGATCATGTTGATTCTGAGTGTTGTGTGTATAATGTTGTTTCTTCGATTGTTCTAAGTGTGTGATCATGTTCAAGTCCAAAATTAGTTTCATCTCCGCCTTAATGATCCCACACTTAATCAAATTTGAGAAAGGTTTACACCCGACCAACCTGAGCTCACTCTTCCCTCTTGAAATACACACTGTGTAGTTGCATGCCTCAAGCATGCGTCATTGCATCCTGGAAATATGCAATCTGCGATTACTGGCTCCTAGGACTACGTATTGCGTAGTCACAGTGCCCATGAACTACCTCCTGACCTCCAGAACTATGAAAACCTGTCCCCCAACCAGTATATTTCTATGGATTTCAAAATTGAAAGAAATAGATTGTCTCCCCACCTTCCTGAACTATGAAAATGCATAATCCTCTAACCCTCTCTCTTTCTCCTGAACTGCGCATTGCGGAGTTACAGGGGGAAAGCCTACCTCACTTTGACCTTGAACTGTTTAGTATTGTCTCCTAGGCCTCTAGTGTTGTGTAGTGCACATTCACAAGAATCAATACCTCACTCTCGACCTCTGGAACTGTGCACTACGCAATCCGTGAGCTTTCCACCTTGTCCAGTACTAAGTTCTAGATGAATCAGTGATTTTCATGAAGCAAGCTAGACTAGGATATTTCGAGACTGATCTCATCTTTTCATGAGTGTTTTCCAATTGTAGGTACTATATCATTAACATGATAGGATAATGATTGGAGAGAAGGAGAAAGAAAAAATTCTAGAAGATGCTTGTGAAGAAATAAAGACAGGATGATCATTGAACAAGAAGATGAAGGGACACTAGATTATGACATAAGTTGGAAGATCAAGATCATAGTGAATACTCCCTATGTTCAAGCCTTATGGAGGAGGAAGAGGAAGAAAACGTATCATATCTCAAGAAGATACAAATATAACACAAAGAAGAGTGTCTTGAAATTTCCACATCATCATCAATTCCATGTCACCAATGTCAAGTGATGCCTTGTTAAGGTGTCACGTTAAGGTGTCATAGTAGTCATCACTTGCCACATCATTTTTTGATGTAATCATGTAATTTTAAATAATATGAGAAATTTAATGTAAAGTGGAAGTCCAAGAGTCACCTATAGAATGTGAAAAATCATGTGGAAGTCAAAGTGTCTCATGGGAATTCAAAAATTCATATGGAAGCTCAAGAATCATGAGGGGAGTCCAAGGGTCACAAGGGAGGTGGAGAGTCACCTCATTTTTTATATATACACCCTCATAGCTCAATAAAAGGACTTTTAACCTTGGCTTATACTACTAGTAATTAGATAAGAAGATAGTTCTTTTGGAGAGCAAGTGGTAGGTCCAACGTTCCACTATTGGAGCTAGAGATGTTCATTGTATCAATGTATCTTGGAAATTTTGCGTAATAATTGAAGCTCATTGAACCAAAATAATTTCATGTGTATATCATGCATGTTGTAAGAATATTCTTTGAATGTTTGTGGTGTACGTTTTTGTTATTTTGTACTAAAGGAATTGAACTATTTCAGTGTCTTTGTGTTGAAAATGGAAACAAGAAGAGGCTTCTAATTTAATTTTCCCTTAATTAAATTAGAAGGAAAATGTAATTCCACATCACATGAAATATTTTAGGAGCTAAATAAGTTAGGAAGACTTAGTTGGTTCAGTTAATTCAAGTTGAGGGTCAAACTAGAGGCATGTAGAGTGTCTCCTACTTGGTTGAGTTTATTTTGAGTTGTAACTAATTAACCTAATTTATTTTAGTTAAAATTAGTTTAACAACTTCTAACTGATGGAGGAAATAGTGAGAGGTCAAGTGAATTAAATAATATTTAATTCACATGCATTGATCTATAAGATAATTGATAATTCATCAAAAATAACCAATGCATGTAAGTTATGAGAAAGACCAAGTTGAGATTGGAGTTAAAGGGAAGTGTACTATTAGTTGTGTAATCATCCAATTGTACAAGTGGTGCATGGATTCAGAGGAAGAGCCTTCATGTATTTCACAATCACTACTAGGTAATTTACTTGTTAATAGGGGCATAATTCCAAAGGAAGCTGCGCAAGGAAATAGGGATTCTGGAGGAAAAGAAATTGGTTATGTATTGAACCAAACTTTCTAAGGAATCAGTGAGACAGATAGAGATAGTGAAAAGAGCTCTCAAGCATGAGAGAAGAATTGTATTGTTCTCATATTCTTTTGCTTATTCAATATACATATAGTGAGGTTTTTAGATGAGGCTTTTTCCAGATAAATATTTGTATTGTGTGATTGAAATTCTTTCTCTTTCTTGTTCATGTGATTTTGAAATTGTAACTGGTTTTCACAATTTGTAGAGTAGATTCAAGAATTTTGTTTTAGAATATTAAAAATATTAGTTTGAATCTACGTGGATTTTGTACATGGTATTGGAGCAAGAATCACTATAGAAGAGAAGAATATGATTTTTTTTGAGTAGGTGAATCCAATTTTCAGAACTACTCTTTAGGACCAACAACATGATCATGATGTATTTATGTGGATTGAGACTCGAATATGCCCTTGAGGGTAGTTAGAGTTACATAGATTGGAATGAAATGATGGAAGTAGCATTGGAAGACAATGGGTTGAAGGAGTTCATAGACAGTGATATTCCCAAGCCTGCAACTACATATGATCAAAATATGGAAACATGGAAGAAGAATGTAGCAAAGGCAAGACAGATTCTATTGGAAGGAATTCAAGATCATATTGTCTCGAACCTCCATGGAAAGGAAACTCCATATAATATGTGGAAGGCCTTAAAAAACCTGTTTCAGAACAATTGTGACCACAGGAAGCTTGCGCTGAAGGACAAGCTCAAAAAAATCAAGATGGAGAAGTTTGAATCAATACCAAAATACTTGACGAAGTTCACTCAATTTTGAGATGAACTTTGAAGTGTTGGTGTTACAGTTTACGAGGATGATATGTTGAGCCTACCACTTCTAGTCCTTCCCAAGAGTTGGAAAAACTACCAAGATTAGGTGAATGGGAGGGAGAAGCTACCAGAATGGGAGAGATTGTGGTCTGACTTAGTACAAGAATAGATTCAACGGAATACTAGAGATGGAACCTCTTCAAATAACGATGAAGAGGAAAAATGTGCCTTGGATGGAAATGAAAAGAAAGGAAAATGGAAGGAATCCCATTCCAAATCAAATTCTGGTAAGGAAGGAAATAATAAGCAATTTTCGAAGATTAAACTTTTTCACTGTCATGATCTGGGACACTATGCCATAAAGTGTCCGCACAAGAAGGCTGGCGATAATACCTCAGGAGGAGCGGCAAGTGAAGCCCTTGCTTCATAATTCGAGTTGGATTTCACTCTCATCGAATGCATGGTGTCATCAATGATGGGTTTTGTGTGGTACCTGGAGAGTGGAGCTTCATTCCATATGATCGGAAACAAATAATTCTTCAGCAACTTGGAGAAGGATCTCCAGATGCAATTCGATATAGGAGATGATGGGAGGTCTAGCGCAACTGACATATGTACTATTAACTTTCAGAGGAAGTCTAGTACTCCTCTCACATTAAAATATGTCATGTATGTTCCTGGTTTATGTTATCACTCTAATAATTCTCAAGAGTTGTTATTATTTTTGTGTTTTAAAGAATATTAGAGGTAACCAAAAACTTAATTTTAAGCCTTAGGATCTAGCCTTCCTAATGCTTAGAGAGGGCTCTCTCTATATGATTTATCTTTGTTGATTTTAATTGATTTTAGGCTAGTTATGTAGGGTAAATTGGTTTTGGATTTTGATTTTCTTTGGTGGTGAAATCACTTACTCAGGTGGATAGATGTAGGTCTGTATTCCATTGGGCTATTGGAGTCAATGTGTCAAGCAGTCAGATTAGGATCAAGTTCTAAAGGGAAATGTTTACAGGGCAAGATAGATGAGTTACTTTAGATCTTCAAGGATGATGGTGAAAATGGTTTCAATCAGGGTAAGAAAGAAATTAAGGGTTCTCAAATCCGGATAATGAGTGAAAAGGAAGAGGTCAATCAAAACTAGGGAGAAATTAAGGGTTCGCTAGTCTAGATATCAATGGAAAACATGTAAATGATAAGCAGTTCAAAACAAAGTGCTTTTAACATATTCTGAAATAACATTCCCGATTTATCATTTAGATTTAGAACAACATACAAGTACTGATGAAAAACATAATAAACTGACAAAGAAACAAGTGAAGATACTTCACTGTAGTGGCCCAACACATGAATCTTGTAATATGATGCTTTATTGCTTTAATCCAATCTGCTAACTTAAAATTGGTACAATCACCCTTAGGTTCAGAATAGTACAACTATAGAAATGTTTAGAAATTCATCCACACTCAATACTTGCAAATCAGAAGTATTTATACAAAAACTCTAACAAAATATCCTAAAACTAACTTAGGAATTATTCATGGAACGAGATATATCTTCATGCAAGAAGACAGTGACAAATTTCTAACTAATGCTAATTGTCTCTGTTTTTATTGAAATTATTATTTGTTGTATTCAATTTGTTGTTGTTTTCTCTCTTTTCTATTCAACGAAGGCTGTAGCTAGACAGTGAAGTGTCCTTTACACTGGCAGCTTTATCTTTGCTTTGTAATTTTTTATTTGAATTTAAACTTTGACTTTGAACTGATACTCTTTCACTTGATACACTTTCACTATTTACTGTCCTAATTTTAACTGCAAAACTGTAGCTGTAAATGTAAAAACAACATGCTTTGTTTTATTTTTACTGCTCTGTGCTTACTGCAACCTGATTTCATAGTAAATCAGTCATTCTGTCCCAAAGTCTTTCCTTTGGCAATTTGATCTTCATCATCCTCTTGAATATTTCATCTGCTGCAATGTATTTTGAGAATGTAGGCTTGTTGATAAATATGTGTTTCACCTCATGTTGTAGTTAAAAAAAATTCTCAAAATTCTTGTAGATTACCTTCCCTGTTGGAATATCTTGTGAGGAAGGCAGATTGGCCTGATCCTTGGCAACTTCTCTCATTTTCTTGTCATAGTCATCCTGCGTCATTAGTTTGTCATGAATAACTAATGGATTTGTAAGGCCTTTCTGCCTTAGGACATCAAATTTCATCATAAACCTTGTAATGGAAACCTCCATGTTTTGGCATTTCTCCTCTAGTTGTATCATCAAATTCTTCTTAGAAATTACCTTCCTAACTTTTAGGATGGTTTCTGTTCTATCATTAATTCTAATTTCTTCAAGTTCTTGTGTATTTCTGGAATTAAGAAATTTGATGATTTCAAGAGCTTCTTCAAGTTTCTTACCAAGCTCTTCTTTGATCTTCTCGATAGCTTCTTTTGATGATTTGACTAAGTCTTTCTTCTCATATATAACCTGTATGGATGGCCAAATATCATTGACTGCTTCAATGATATTGGCCCAAAGTTGTTGTCTGACTTGTGCCATGGGTTTTTTCAATGTTATATCTTTTTCTAACTTATTCAATTTCTCATTTAATCTGTTTGCTCTTTGTTCTTCATTATTATGTATTATCTTATCAAGTTTCTTTTCATCTTTAAGACTTTTAAGTTTGTTAATCTCATTAGTTTGAATGGACATGACCTGCATCACTTTTACTAACTTTCTTGCTTCATCTGAATGCTGTGCTGTTGTTGTTGAAGACTCTGTTGCTGAAGTTGTTGATGAAGTGACAGGTAGTGCTATAGCCATTGGGACTGTAGGAGCAAATGGTTCTCCTACTGTGGAAGGTATAGCAGTAGTGACTATAGGAATTACAGTGAATAGGACTAGTTCTTTGTTGGTTTCTTTCTCCTGGACCAACTTGTCCATTTCATTCTCCATTTACTTTATCTGAGCAGTCCACTGTAGAATGAGATTCATCATCTCATCAATCTGATTTGTATCCTGTAATAATTCCTCTGCTTGAGGATGTTTTGTAGGGGAAACTTTAGTTTCTTGTTTAATGCAACAATGTCCAAATTTTTCTTCTTTATAAATTCATCTGCAACTTTGACATTTTTAGGATCATATCCTACTTCAATTACTAATTCTTCCAAAGATTTAATTCTATTGTCTTTTGCCCGTGAAGATGATTTTTCCAATTTGAGCTGATCTATGATATTTGCAAGAGTGTTTTGCAGCTTCTGTACACTCATGGCCTTGGTGGTCATTGTAGAATAGATCATCTCCCCTGCCTGCTTATGAAACTCAATTTGGTCCAGAGGATGAATATCCTGGGCCAAGACTTTAAAATCTGTATTTTTGTAATCAGAAGATGACTTGGGAGTTTGAACAGTGGGTTGAAAAAATGTCATCTGCATCTTTTTATTCTTATAGTCAAAGGCAGAAAGTAGCCTATTCTGGATGCTAGGAGTTTGTTTCAGATATTGATAATATATTTCAGTTTTAATTTCTTCATTTCAGGCTTTGATTTATTTGTATCTTTCTTTGATATCCATCTCCTTTTCTACTATTTTTTTGGATGAGGAAACTTCAACACTGTGATGCTTCTGAATAAGCTGAGTGTTTGAAGTTGCAGGCTATTCTTCTTCTTCAATTATTGTAGGAGGTGCATTGTCCTTTGTTGCTGTTTCTGTATCAATCATTTCTATTGTTTCCACTTCTTTACTGGCAGGATTTAACTTTGTATTTTTCATGTACATCAATTTAAATTTAGTTTTAGTAGTTGTCTCTGCAGTGTCTGATCCTTCATCTCTATTTCTTTTTTGCATTCTTATCTTCTTGGGCTGGAGTTTGCAAAGTTTGACTAGTATCACTTTGCTTCTCTTCCTCTACCAAGGTGTTCTCCAACCATTCAAATTGATTGGAGAATTTATCTATGTCTGGTTTCTTTACATGTACATAGGGAGTCAATTTTCATTTAACTCTCATTTTACTTATAACTCCAAGAGGATCATAATACCATAGAAAACTGTGACTGAACTTGAATTCCTACAAATGTTTTTCAGTCTTTGGACCTGAATCTCTATTGTTACAGATAAAAGGGCCAACATGAATTTCAATTTGAACTGTGTCTTCTTCTCTACTGCCAAGAAATTAATTCCATCTGAATTACGAATCTTCCTTATGTGAGTCAAGGGAAAATAACCTCATAGGGAGGTATTTGGGTAGTTTATATGGAACAAGACTTGATCCATATACTCTTATCTCAGTATAGTTTTGGTACAAGTACCAATATCCTTTCTTTTATGCTCTAACAACTGTAGGACCTTCTTAATCTCTTCACTAATTTTGGGTTGCCTGCTACTGTTCAGAAAATTGACCATAGGATGAATGAAAGAATCAGTAAAATCTGTATAACTGAACTCATTGGAGTCTTTCCTTATCAAATAAATCCAAAAGATGACTGATTGTGGGTTTACTTCAACATCAAGCTTTTTAAGGTTTATAGAAAATTTCTCAGATTGAAAGTACAAAAACATATGGAATAAGAATAAGGAATACTTGAAAACACCTTCAAAAGGAATTTTGACCAACTGTTCATGAATATTGTCAGCAAGGCATTGGGAAAAATTAAAAATGGTAGCAGGAGGCTGACCAGGTGTGAAAGTAGAAAAAAAACTTAGCACTGCAACATCAACATGTTCATCTGTGAAATATCCAAGAATAAAAGACAACATGGAGATGATATGTCTTGTCCTTTTAGAAAATTTTGTAGAAGGGTATGGAGGATTTATCTTGGGAATTTCTACAGAAGAAGGCATGAAAGTATGAAATATTTGGAACCTCTTGGGGAAGTCCAGATTTAGGTATAGTTGTCTGAGAGCTTCAATGGACAAAGGAACTTCATCTGGTCTGGTTTGGATCTGGAGCATTTGATTAATTGAATCAACAGTAATGGTAAACATAATTTATTTCTCAGAGTTTATTATGGCTCTCTGATCAGGTAAATAGTAGGATTGACAGATTTTAATCACTTCTTAGCATTGGAAGGTCTGTGGGACAACATATTTTGGTAAATTAGACTCCTAGATGAAAACTTCATTAGCTTGATCTATGGATTTTTCTTGGCTCCAATAGTGGAGCACAAGAAGGTTAAATTATGTGACTGTGTCAGTAATATTGAAGTCTCTGTCAGCCAAGGGAATGTGCTCTACATCTACAACTGCAGGTTGTAGTGGATTAATAGATACTACTGCTTTGGAAGCCATTGTTTCTGTTTGATTTTATCAAATTTTTTTTTTTTGACTTAGAAACAACTGATTTAGGCCTTTAAGAGCACCTATGGAAAATTATAATAGTTTACAGAAGGATTGAGGATGAAATCAGGGTTTTATATATAAAATTTCTCAATTGATCAAACTGTGTTTTTTGTAACAAAAGGCAATTTCAGGACTTTAGAGTTTCTGCAAAAAGATGTCTAGGGTATATATGAAAGGACTGGAAGGCAAGGAGGCTTTCGTCAAGTGTAAAGAGGCTTAAATTTGTTCAATTATTCAATCTTTTTGATTTGTAACAGTCTAAGGCCTCAGAATATGTGAAAAGATGCCCAGGGTTTGCAGAAAGAGCTTTTAGGAAGTAACAAGGCTTTCTTTAGGTTTGCAAAAAGGCTCCTAAATGATTCAATTAGTTGAATTACTTCTTTGGATCAAAGAACATGTCTTTTATTTGAATAATACCTGGAAAACATGAATATTTGTGTATGCAGATGGTTTCTGAAGCAGCGGAAGGCTTTCTGAGGATATGCTGGTCTTTATAGAGCTTTGGATGACTTCTGCAATAGTTGTGGCAATCAAATTGGTGAATTTTGTTTCAATTTGGTTTAAAAACGGAGTTGGTAGCAATTTTTTCGGTCTGCAATGCTTCTTCTGCAGAAAATTTAACAGAAATGGTAAAAGGGTGCAAATGGGCGGGTATAGGAATTTTAATCAATAGTGAATGCATTAATGTGCGGTTAATTTTTGAATTGATATGGTGGTTTGCGCAATTGGAAGGAGAAAACTGTCGAGCAGTTTTTGCACTGGCCAAAGGTGGTTGGTGGTATAGTTTTGATTGGTGCGATCAAATGAAAATTATACACGTAGCTTGGAGCGGAGCTCCGAAAACCACGCTTTTCACAAGGTTTTGGGTGCGTTAACTCTTATGCTATTGGATGTGTGACAAGGTTTGGTATTCATTAGATATGGCAGGTGATGATCTAACGGATGGGATAATGTGACGGAGTGGCGACATTGTATAGGCGTGGGGCCCAAGGTGAAATTGGTTAGATATGTGGTATGGTCAGGTTTTGTATGATATAGCCAATGGGTTAAGGTTAATGTAATATTATAATAGGTGGGGACAATACATATTAGTTCCAGGATATATAACATATGGGGAATTAAACCATTGGTTTATATAAAAAGTATGGGTTGGGATGTATATAGAAAGGATTTAATATAATACAAGTTTAAAAGGTATAACGAGATTTAATATATTATGTTAAATGTTAATAATGTACAAATGGATTGTAAAAATACACTAAGTTTCTAATGTAAAAACTTATGTCGAGGAGGGATATCTGTAGTGGGGACCAACATATAGATTTAACCATTTAGGCTTAGGGTTAAAGTATTTTTATGGGTTTTATGAATTAAAGGAAATTAATAAAGGGCATTTTACTTTTCCCAGGAAAAATGCGTTTTAACTTAGGAAAAGGGAATTTTTGCAAGGGGGGAAAGGAGAAAAGGAGAAATGAAGGGGGAGAAGGATTTTTTACAAGGAAAATGATTTTTGAAGGGAAATTAGTAAATGAAATGACCAATTATTTGTTATCCATGCTTGTGAAAACTGTTTCTGCCTACCCATCTGATACCCTAACATTGTTTTCTTCATTTACATGGGTGCATTTGAGCTTGCAAACCCTTATTCATTTTTCTTTTAAACAACAAACTAACTAATTCTATCCTCATTTCTTCCAAGGGCTCAGATTAAACTATTGACCTCCTTATTATTCTCTACCTAACCACTGAACTGCTAAGATTAAACTTGTTGGCTAGATCTTTATTCTCTATATAACAACATGAAATTTAAAGCATGAAAGGTCAAGATTAAGTTGTTTAACCTTCATGGATTGTGGCATTTTTAATAAGATGCACACAATCTTTATTTTGCAGTAAAAGTAAATAATAGTGGTATTTTTTCATGTTTTATTTTTATCTGCTTTTGTTTGGGGTTCATTTCCATATTTTTTTGATCTTTTTTCTTTCGATTCCTTTGATTTTTCTTTTAGGACCTTTACCCTCTATACATTTTATATTTTTCTAATATGGGATTTTTTTTTTTGCATAAAGAAAAGTATGTACATATTACAAGACTAATCAGAGAAAATTCAAAATTATGAATTCTATTATTATAGGACCCTAACAGTGGCTCCACATGGGGATGACATTTCCTGGTGAAATGTCAGGAAGTTTGAGACTAGTATCCTTTGAATTTTGACTGTGATGGCCTTGAAACTATTTTATGAGCTCTACATTAATTCATACTTATGATATTTTGTCTTTCAAATCTTAGGGCCTTCTCTTCGGGCTTCAAATTTGCTAGAAAAACATCCAATCCAATCTAAAATATTCAATGTTATGTACAGTGAGCAAAGTAAACAAAGTGAAATACTGTTATTCTAGGGAATAGTAATGCTTCAACATTCTACCATTGATGGGTCCACCTGGCAGATCTAATCCATCCAACTCCTTCAAAAATAATGCATTGTTACCTCTGTAACCATAAATTACATAAGGGTCTTTCCATAAGAAATCAAATTTTCCATGTTTACCTTTATCTTCTCTCCTGGAATCCCACTTAAGAAAATTTTCACCCATATAAAAATCATCTTCCTTCGTCTTCTTGTCAAATATCTTTTTAATATTTTCTTGAACAACTTGAGACTTGAGATAGACATCTTCCCTGGTTTGCTGCAAGTGTATGGCTTGATTTATCATTCTTTAGATATCATTGGTTTCTACCTGCAGTTCTTGTATTATTTTCATTACTGGCACTCCTAAAGAAAATGGAAAAATAACATTCATTCCACAAACTAGATGATAAGGGAATGTACCAATGGACTTCTTTGTGGTAAGCCTATCTGCCCATAAGGAATTCACTAAACTTTTGTTATAGGTTTTCTTATTGTCTTCTAGTAGTTTCTTGATGATATTCACAAGGATTTTATTGGAGGATTCAACAAGACCATTACCTTGAGGGTAATAAGCAGTGGAATGGCCAAGGGTAATGTGGTATTTATTATAGAAGTGAATCATCTTTTTGGACTTGAAAGCAGCTGCATTATCAGTAATGATCTTTTGGGGGCATCCAAATCTAGACAATATATTATTTTCTAAGAATGAGATTATGATAGTATCAATGGCTTGCTTGGAAGTATGGCTTCTATCCACTTAGTGAAATAGTATGTGGCTGTCAAAATCCATTTGTGTTGGGCTGATGAGGGAGGGTGGATTTCACGAATGAAGTCAAGACCTCATTGCTGAAGTGGCATTTCTGTGGAGACAGGTTTAAGGGGTAAAGGTAGTAGTTTTTTCTTCCCTTCAAATATTTGGCATTTGTGACAGGAGGTCACATACTTTTTCACATATGCAAATAGTGTAGGCTAGTAAAAACTAGCTCTCACGATTTTATCTGTGGTTGTCTTCCAGTAAAGGTGTCCTCCACAGTTAGCTGCATGAAACTCTTCCAAAAATTTATCAACTTCTTCTTTAAGTAAACAATTTAACAAAATTCCACCGTGATATTTCCAAAACAGTGCATTGTCTATGATACAAAATTTCATTGCCTTTAACTTTTAAAATATAGCTTTATTTCTTGATAATTCAGGAGGAGATTGTAAATTTAGTAATACAAATATGATATCTGCATACCATGGTGAGTTTGAAAAGGCTTCACTGATTTGTGGAATCGCCATCTCTTCCTGATCATCTAATTGGGAAGTAAAATTTATATCTAAAGCATGACAATTTGATTCAGCCATGAGTTTGGCTAAACCTTGACCTTTAATGAGTTTGGTGGGCTTAATTTCTATGTCATATTCCAAAATGGTAGCAATCCATTTGCCTCTTTTACCATCAGGCCCATTCTAAGTTAGAATGTCCTTCACAACTGAATTTGGAACATAAGCAATGATATGTGAATACAGGATGTACACTCTAAAGTCATTAATAGCCTTTACTAAAGCTAGTGCCTACTTTTCCATTATGTTATACTTTAAAGTGGCATATCTAAGTGATTTGCTGAAAAAATAAATGAGTTTCTCATAGCCCTGATCATTTTTCTACAGTAAGACTGCAACAATAGTATGTTCTGAAGCAAAAGAAAAAATAATGAAATCTTTTTTGAAATCGGGACTTATTAGGAATAGTGTTTTTGTCATGGCTTGTTTGATTGATTCAAATGATTGTTTGGCCTCCACATTCCATTTAAGTGCTGAGTCTTTTGTCAACATGTTATTGAGTTCTCTAATTATTTCTGCTAACTTTGAAATGAATCTTCTGAGAAAATTGATTTTACCTAAAAAATCCCGCAATTCTTTAATATTCCTATGATGACTAATGTTCAGAATGGCCTCTATTCTAGCTGTGTCTATCCTAATTCCATCTTTAGATATGATATGTCTTAACAATTTACCTTCTTCAAGTCCAAATAGATTCTTTTTAGGATTTAAAGAAATACCAAATTTCCTGCATTTGATAAACACTTGTCTGAGATGATCTAGATGTTCATTGTTAGTATTTGAAAATACAGTAATATCATCTAGATAAATCACAAGAAAAACATGAATCTCTTTAGAAAAATCTATATCCATAGCTCTCTGGAAAGTAGCTCCTGCATTCATTAATCCAAAAGGCATTTTCACATACATGAAAGTACCCCAAGGAGTAGTAAATGCAATTTTTGGTTGGTCTTCTGGCTGAACTAAAATATGGTTATATCCAGAGAATCCATCAAGCAATGAAATACTAGAAGAACCAACCACCCTCTGTAAAATGTGATCCATCTTGGGGAGAGGGTAATTTTCCTTTAAGGACACTTTGTTTAAATTCCGGAAATCAACACACAGTCTGATTTCCCCTGTATTATTCCTAGTGGGAACTAGGTTTGAAACCCAATCAAAATATCTGATAGGTGCAATTATCTGGGCTTCATACATTCTCTTAACCTCTTTTTCAATTAAAGGCATTAAAAATGGATTGATTCTTCTAAGCTTTTGTTTGAAAGGTTTTTTATCTTCTTTTATGGGTACTTTGTGTTGTATTATGCTAGTGTCATAACATTTTAAGTCTTCGTAACTCCATGCAAATACATCCTGAAATTCCTTAAACAAAGCTATGTATTTCACTTTTTCTTCTTGAGGTAAGGCATTTGAAAGTTTTAACATCTTAGCTTTCAGCTATGTTCCTATATGTCATTCTTCAATGTCAGATCTTAATGGTTCCATATTTGGTTTTCTTGCAACATCATTTGAATCAAAAATATCTTCTAAAGGGGCTAATCCCTTAGGTAAAAGGTTGTTCTTAAGGTTTAAAATGTCAAAATCATTATTTGTTGATTCTTCAATCTCTACCCTTTCTAAATTATCTATTTCTACTTGAGTAAATTTAGTGGGTTTAGTAAAATATAAATTATTTACATCTAAAACACTTATATCAATCTCACTATCTATGTTTTGGTCTACTGTACAATCTATGTCTATGTTAGAATTCTGAAATTCTCCTTCAACTTTCATGAAATGATAAATCTGTTCATCCTGTGAAAAAAGTTGCTAATATTTTAGATTATTTGGTATTGTAGGTCCGTGTTTAACTTCCACTGTATATTGATGATTTGGTTGAAAAGGAAGATTACATGTACTAGAAAAATTTGCTAAACAGTGTGCTTGTATATTTTGTTTTCTAGGAATTACAGCAAAGTCACATTCAAACAATTCTTTCATTGGATTTAAAACCGTTTCTCTATATTGGCTTAATCTAGGATTATACACAAAATATTCTCCTCTAATATGTTTTGCAATTAAATCAGAGTATCCCATGATAGAAACTCTTTTGCCTCCTAAAATTTTAACAATATGCAGTCCTAAAATCAAAGTTTCATATTCAGCCATGTTGTTTGTACATTTTAAATTTCATATAAAGGCATGACCTTCTACATGGATTTTTTCCATGTTGTGTATCCAAACTCTTGCTCCTGCTCCTAATTTGTTCACTAATCCATCAAAATATAAATGCCACATTGATTCATGAAATATGTTTTCACTATTTGGGTATTTCTCTTTCTGTTTTAATTCAGTGTTGTTCTCTATGCCAGTTTCAGAATTACATAAAATGAAGGAGTCCATATCAGTAGGTGTAGAATAAATAGGATAGTTTTGAGGTCTTTCTACACTACTAACCATGTATTTCATTAATGTTTCTCTGTAAAGTTTCTTGGGTTGGCCAAAAACCGATATTGTTGCATAAGACATGTCTAGTTGTAGATATCCTTGCAGTTTAGCTCCCCATGAGTGAGATAACAACATTCCATACTTAGGATGGATGTCAGCTACTACAATATCCATGACTATGCTTTTTCTAGGGTATTGAACTAAAGTGACACATAAATATTTTATCAAGCCTAAACATTTCACTTTACTGGAATAAAATGAGAAGAGATATTTATAAGGTCTAGTGATGTCTAAATTCAAGGTTTCCATGATTGCTTTTGGCATCAAATTGTGTGAAGCTCCTAAATCTATCATGGCATTATGTAAAATCTGATAATGAACAGTTAAGCTAATGTAGAAAGGAGGAACTCCTCCTTGTTGGTGTTTTCCATTAACTTCGGGACCAAATATTAGTTCTGGTTGATCATCACTCAAATTAACTGAATCTTCTCCATCATTCATATTTAAGGTTTCAGTGATGTGTGATTTGTATAGGTCATGTTTTACCAACTCTTTCAAAGGAATTTGTATCTTTAGTTTGGAAATTTCATCTTGGATGTTGAATGGTGATTGTGATTTTCCTAACTGAAATATTTCTTCCTTTGTAACTGTAGTTTGGGTGGGTTTATCTTCTTTTTATATAGTTGGTTTTTCATTTTCTATTGGTGTTTCCACTGTTTTACTTCTTTTAATTTTCTTTTTAGGGAAATTTTGAGATGCAGTGGAAGTTTTGGCAGATTTTGAGGATTCAACAGCTGTTTTGGCAGTGGATGTTTTAGAATCAGCTGATTTTGGATCAGCAGCGGATTTTTTTGGGTCTAAAATTGTTGTTTTAACAGAATTTGTTTTCTTGGTAGCAACATATTTTTGAGGATCTGCTGATGTTTGAACAACAGTATCTATAATGTCAACAATTTTAGGACTGGGTAAAATTTTGGGATTTGAATTCTTCTGAGTTGAACTAGAGTTTTGCTAGGTTTCCCTAGGAAGAATTTGCAAAACTTTAGTTGTAGGAGCCTCTACTATTTTCTTTGTTTGAGTTTGGGCAATTTTCTTAGTAGGGGATTCTACATTTTTCTTGCTCCTAAGGTTATATTTATTATGAACTTCATTAATTGCAATCTCATAACCTTGCTTGTAATCAAAAGACTCACCAGAATCTAATTGTAGTTGTTGTAATTCATATAACTCTCATTCTTCTTGTGTAAGAAAAATGGTGTTATCATCATTAATACCTATTATATTGATCTGAGTGTATTCATCGTCATCGTTTTGGTGAGAACTTTCAACATATTTCTCTTGGAAAGGTGGTCTTATTGTTTGATTAGGTGTTGATTCTCTAGATTTACCAGTGTTGGTGTTTTTCCTGACATTGGGATTTCTAATTTGAAGTCCTTGTTGTTGGTTATCCCACTGTGGCTTCCTTTCCATGTTATCTAACCTATCCATCATTATTTCTAATGTTTTTTCCAAGTTATCTTTTTTGAAATTTGAGGTTAATGTTTCCTCTTTTATTGTCACTCTTCTTTCATTTCTTAATCTAGATTTCTTTTCTACCAAATTTGCCTCTACACTTACAACATTACTTTGCATCTTCTCTAAGGTTTCTGGGTTTCTCTCTCTTAGTTGGTAAGCCATATCTGTATCAAATCCATCAGGGAAATTGATAAGGGTAGAGTCTGGAGGAGGTTTAAGATTAGTAGGGATTGCATTGTAAATAGTGTTATATCTTGTACAATAGTCTTGAAATGTTTCATTTGGTGCTCTTTTTATGTTTTCAAATTTAGACAAAATTTGTAATGGATTTTTATTCTTCTCCCATCTATTAAGAAACATCCAATGGAAAACAACTAAATCAGCTATACTACCAGCAGGTAAACCTTTAAACCACTTCTTAACATCACCAGCTAAAGTTTGAGAAAAAAGTCTCATTTGAACATCAACATCATCTCATTCATGCAATTCAAAGTAGTCTGTCATTTTATTAACATGTTGTTGTGTAGTGTAGTGAGTGGTTCCATCAAATTGAGGGATTTTTCTTTGATAATATTGGGGCATGGAATTTAGAGGGGCTTGTAGGACCAATGGGGCATATTTGGCAACCATGGTTTGGATTCTAGCTTGGCTAGGAGGTAAGTTTGAAGTACTTGGTGAAGAACTTGAAGTACTTGCAGATGTAGTTAAAGCACTTGCAGATGAGATTGGGTTATTAGAAGATGTAGTTGGGATGCTAGAATAAGAGCTTGGAAATGAGAATGAAGTATTGGAAAGTGTAGTAGAAATGATAGGGGATGAACTTGAACTATTTGGGGATGGAAATAAAACTCTAGGTTGAAAAGGTTGCTTGGGAAAAAATGAATCTGTGGAATGAAGTGTGGTGGAAACAATGGATGAAGTGGTAGTAAACAAAGATGAACCTACAAATTCTAAATGACCGGCAGCTAAATGACTGGTAGAAGGCTTAGGGGTATAAGCAGATAAAGAAGTCAATTCAACTAAATTTTGTAAATAAGCTTCATCAATTTCCTTAATCAAAGTTGCAGTTATAGCATTAAGTTTATCATAAAATTCTAAGACTTTTTTATCTGAATCTAGTGAAGTAGTTTCCTTCTTACTTTCAACGAATGAAATGAAATCAGGATCTATTACACTATTATGTATGTCACTTTCTGATTTAGTTCTAAACAGAGATTGTTCAAAATTTAAATCATATTCAATGTCTTGTAAACTTGATAATTTATTAGGAAGAGAATTTGCTTTGATCAATGAAGTTTTATTTCCTAAATTTTCTACTTTTTTGATTTTCTTTACAATTCTGTCAGGATTATATACTATGACAGCATGTTCTGGATCTGGATTGGACCTAGTATTGTTGGAACACCTAATCCTCCATGGGTAGGTGTGGAATGCGAAAAGTCACAATGGAGTCCAAGTGACCTTGGAATGTGAAACCAAGAGTCACACTATTGTACTATAAATGTACATCATGTATAATGGAAAAATAAGAGAGCTACACACTTATCCTTCTATTGTGTGTTGAGTCTCTTGTTGTGTGTGTGTTTAACATGGTATCAGAGCTGATATGTTCATAACCAGCTCAACCTTGAGTGAGCCATTTGTTTTTATGGTCTGTGCATATCTGCAAAAATTCTGATAATTTTTGCAGCACTTAGAGATTGTTGCATCAGACATTTTTCCGCATTCATAAATTTGCATTGAGAAGAAGAAGCATTCAGAATTTTGTTTTGAAGAAGAGCAGCAGTGGTTTTGAAGAAGAACAACACTGCACATCTGAAGGTTCTCTAAATTCTAATTTTTTCTCTGCATTTTCTGCCTTTTAATTTTGCATTGGAGAGCTGCTGAAAATACTGTTCAAAGTGGGTTTTTGAAAAATAAAAATAAAAATAAAAAAAATCTGGGTTTTATTTGCAATTTCTGCAATCTACTGCTGTATTTTACTCCTTGAAATATTTTCTATTACCCTCTTCTCTTTGCTGTTTTACAGAAAAAAAAGAAAAAAAGAAAAAAAAATTAAAAATAAATAAATAAATAAATAATTTTTTTGGTCTAGGCCTTTCGCCCCCCCCCCCTGCAACCTGCAATTTTTTTTACACTCAACCCACTACCCAAGACACTACCCAACCCACCCAACTCTCACGGATGACCCCTTATCCGCTCATCCCATTCCTACACTCTACGCATAGTACCCCAACCCCACTGCCCCCTCACTCCTCGGCCTTACGGCCCCCCTCTTCCCCAACACCTACGCACCTCACAATCCCTCTTCCTACCTACTATTCAATCCCTCTTTCGTACCCCTCTTCCGATCCCTACCACCTACAATGAGCGCCCTCACGCTCTATCCATGGCACCGCATCTCTCAACCCCCCTACATCCCTGCCCGCCCTCCTCATAGCTCTACAATGCTCGCCCCTGCTCTACCAAACCCCTATCCGCTCAGCATTACCCCATCTCACCCTCAGTCTAACACTTAACCCGCCATACCCCCACCGCTCCTCATTTCCACTCCCACCTCTGCATATGCCTTAACCTTAACGACCATACACTATCTTCTCTCCTTACAACATAATCCCCTCTACCCGTGGCCATCGCCCCCCCCTCTCTGCTTACATAGACCTCACATAATCTCTCTCCCCTCGACCGCTCATCTCCCTCTACGACTACGCCTCCCTCCCTCTACGAACAGTCTATCCCATCCCAATTTTTTTAATTTTTTAAAGTTTCTTTTCTAATAATACCCCCCACCCAAATAAATTTCCCTCCCCATTTTTATAAATTAATCCCCATTTTAATTAATATTTTTTAATTAATCCTCATTTAATTAATTCATTTTTAATTAATCCCCATTTTAATTAATTCCTATTTTTTCCCCTCCCCCCACATTTTTAAATTTATCTTAGTTCCCCCTCCCCCTAATAACTTTCCCAATCTCAAGTTTTTTTTTTTAATTTAATTCCTTAAAATTAGAAAAATAAAAAATAAAAATAGTAGAGAAAGAGGAAGAGAAAAAGTAAATAGCAGAAATGGCATATGAAGCAGATGGATTTTACATAACAGAAAAGTGAAATTTCCATTGAATTGTTTGTGGCATAGAAGGGTGACTTTCTCTAAAAGAGATTGACATGTGAAGACAAGTTGTTATTGATGAAAAACAACTCTTTGAAGAAGGAAAATCAGCTGCCTTAAAGGCTTCTTGCATAGTGTTTTCAGCTGCACATTTACAAAATATTTTTGTAGAGATATTGACATTGTAATTGCTTCTTCATTCATTGTTGAAATCAGTAAATTTGAGTTGTTGGAAAAATTGTTGATTGTCCTCCATCATTTGAGGAGAAAATTTTGTACTTTTAGATTTCCATTGTTGGAAATTATTTTGAGTTATTTGTAATTTTTGAAAGGAAGTTGAATCACATTGTAAACGGGTGTGTTTTCGGTTGAAGCCGACACCCTTTATTTTGAGCCTAAGTTGTTGAAAATGGCTAAAATCAATGAGGCATTAGAGTTGCTGAATAACCTCATTTATTCCAATGTTGATGATATGATAAAAATGAGCAAGAATGCTCTTTGTAATATTCAAAGTTGTTTGCAAGATGCACAAGAAAAGATTGAGTTTTTGCAGTTGGAATCTCAGCTTCAACAAGATGAAATTCAGCAAAAGATTCACCATTCTGAACCTGTTTCTATTTAGAAGATTGAGAAGGACTCCCATCAGCAGCAAGTCAGTAAAGTTGAAGTTGATTCACATTCAGTTCCTTGTACAAGAGCATATTTACATGCAGATGCAGCAATTCAGCCTGCACTTCTCAAGCCCATCATCAGACCTTGGGAAGAGCTTATCCACAACAAGCACCGAACTGGTCTTGGATATGACAAGGATGTGTCCTTTCATATTCCAGACTACACCAAGCCCATCATATTTTAGAGTGCCATATTCCTGCATGACAATTCACCTGCAGATGTTTCAGATCCTGCTCCACTTCCACAACAATAACAGATTGAAAAATGCCAACACTGTGATCGAGTTGGCCATATGAAAGATCATTGTTTTAATCTTCACCCATGCAAGCACTATGGTCGGCACACCCATTCTTCAGACAGATGCTTCAAAAACAAGCCTCCTGCAAGAAAAAAGATTCATCTTGGATGGATCGCTTCTTGGCAATGGACATCAGCAAGCAAGAAGATGTTTAAGACACATGTCAAAAATTGTTCACGAATATTAAGCAAACTTGCAGTTGAGTTTTCGCCATCATCTCACCTTGTCCCTGATATGGGGGAAAATGGTGGTCATGTACAAGCTTCGACGTCAGATCAAGCGAGCCCGAGCCACAATCTCTCATTCCATATTCAGAGTTGTAGCCAGAGACACAACAGATCAAGCGAGCTTGAGCCACAATCTTTCATTCCATGTTGAGAGTTGTAGCCAGAGACACAGCAATTCAAGCGAGCCTGAGCCACAATTTTTCATTCCAGATTCAGAGTTGTAGCCAGAGACACGAATGCCCATGAGCATGCCTTCGGTTGGTGGACAGCCTTAAACCATCATCTTTGGTTGGTGGACAGCCTTAAACCATCACAGGTTGTAGACCTCCCTTATTTTAGGTTGAAGGTCTCCCTTGCATATATGAGGGACACTTCCTCTAGCAGAAGCCTTCATCTTCTTGCCATCTTTGGTTGAGTTCCAGGAAATGCTTCAAGCATTCTAGTGTTGTTGGTCATCCTTAAACCATCACAGGTTGTAGACCTCCCTTCTTTTAGGCTGAAGGTCTCCATTTTTTATGAGGGACAATTCCTCTAGCAGAAGCTTTCAGCTTCTTGCCAGTTTTGGAAGAGTTTCGGGAACTGCAACAAGTATTGCGTTCCAGTGTTGGTGGTCATCATTAAACCACCTCATTTTTCCAACATTTTAGAGATTTGATTTAGCTCAAGTGCTCCCATATATACTTTGCAGATTTGTATTACAAATCTCTTCTTGGAATCACACATACCCCTTCGGATTAAGGGGGGGAATGTTGGAACACCTAATCCTCCATGGGTAGGTGTGGAATGCGAAAAGTCACAACGGAGTCCAAGTGACCTTGGAATGTGAAACCAAGAGTCACACCATTGTACTATAAATGTACATCATGTATAATGGAAAAATAATAGAGCTACACGCTTATCCTTCTATTGTGTGTTGAGTCTCTTGTTGTGTGTGTGTTTATCTTTCTCATACACCATGTGTGTGTTTAACATGGTGTTTAACAAGTATAGTAGACTCTTATGGAAGCCAGAATTACAGTTTTTTATGGAAAATTTACTAACAACTCTTCAAAAAAATATTAAGGTGAAAAGGTAAGTAAAAAATTTCCTTTAAGATTTATTTTAAAACTGAGGATTGGTTAGTCCCTAGTGGAGTCGCCAATATGTTATTACTCTGATATTTCTCAAGATTTTTTATTATTTTTGTGTTTTAAAGAATATTAGAGGTAACCAAAAACCTACTTTTAAGCCTTAGTATCTAGCCTTCCTAATTCTTAGAGATGGCTCTCTCTATATGATTTATCTTTGTTGATTTTAATTGATTTTAGGCTAGTTATGTAGGGTAAATTGGTTTTGGATTTTGATTTGATTTGGTGGTGAAATCACTTACTCAGATTGATAGATGTAGGTCTTTATTCCATTTGGCTAATGGAGTCAATGTGTCATGCAGTCAGTGTTGAGATTGCAACAAGATGATGAGCTTAGTGGAAAGAAGTCGCCTTCACTAAGTGGGCCCGCAGGCTATTTTTGGCGCAAAGTCTATTTTTAGACTATGTCTATTTTTAGACATGTGGATCATGTTCTATGAGTTGCAGGATGTTATTTGTGGATGGTTGGTCAAGTCGGAAAAAAATAGATGAACTTATATTTTTAGACATATTGGGTGGAATCTATTTTGGATTGCTAGTCTAAAAATAGATATGTCGAATATTATTATCTCTTAATAATATTTGGACTCTAAACATTATCTTATCCTCTTGGAGCACTTCAGTTAAGTGCACATATGTGGAACATGCAGCTGACAGAAGGAATTATGCTATTCTTGAGGGTCAAGTGGAGCTATTGCATGGAGACTTCAGTTAGAACTCATGTGACAGAGTTTGGTGGAGTTGATTGAGGAGTTAATGGAGTTGTGTTCAGTTTAACTCAATTAAACATAGTTGAGATAGTTGTATCTAGTCTAACTGATTGATACACTAGTGAGAGTGGTGTGAATTAATTATTAATGAATTCACTAATTATTAAATCATAAATCAACTAAAGAATACATCAGTTAACTTTAGTGCATGGATAGTTTCAGTGGAGACCAGTGAAGAGGTAGATGAAAGAGCAGTGTGACTATTAGTTGTGACTATACTGGTGCATGATTTTGCACCACACATTGATGGAGATGCCAATGAGGATTGCGAAGTAAACACCAGGTGGATTCGAACTCAGATCGGGCCATTATTCATATTGGATTGCGTAGTAGAGGCAGGCTAACAGGTGGAGCAAATTGGAGCATGTGTTTTGTTAGATCTAAGCTTGTGTAGTGTGTAACAATTGGAGATTGTACTGACAACTTGTGAGGAGTTTGTACAATGGTTGTTACATGATCTCTATTATTATAAAATACATATATTTGGGGGTTTTCAGCTTTAAGCTTTCCCATAAATACTGTGTTTATATGTGTGATTGTTTATGGTTTTGATGTGCGCATGCGATTGTTTATATTTTCGCAATTAATGATCAATAGTAGAAGAGGTTATGTATTATGCATGAAGCTCAAATAGTGTGTGATCAGGATAATCTCGGTGAATAATTTAACATTTATTCAAATTTCTACATGGTATCATAGCGGTATTGATCATTGGAGCAATTGCAAAACATTGAAACAGTTGAGTTTTGTGCTGGTGGAATTCGAATTTGCAGCAGTGTTTTCTTGGTGTCAAAGTTGAGATGTCTTTCAACGGATTGCGATTGGAGTATGCCCTTGAGGGCAGCTCGAATTATATTGCATGGAAAGACAGGATGGAGGCGGTGCTAGATGACAATGGGTTGAAGGAGTTCATAGATGCTGAAGTCCCAAATCCTACTTCTACTGATGCTGCCGTACTTGATGCATGGCAAAAGAAGACAACAAAGTGTCAAAGGATTCTGTTGGAGGGCATGAAGGATCACATAGTGTCCAGCCTTCATGGTAAGGCTTCTCCATTCTTGATGTGGAAAGCCTTGATAGATTTATTCCAAAGCAAGAGCGACCAGAGGAAGTTGGCGCTCAAGGATAAACTCAGAAACATAAAGATGGAGAAAGGCGACAGTATGCCCAAGTACCTCATGAAGTTCACCCAATACAGGGATGAGCTGGGAACTGTGGGGGTGACTATTGATGATGAGGACTTGGTGAGCTTGGCTCTCCTTGGGCTTCCGAAGAGTTGGCATTCCTATCAAGACTCTGTCAATGGTCGGGAGAAATTTTCAGGATGGGAGTGACTTTGGTCGGATCTTGTGCAAGAGGAGATAAGGTGAAGTACCAGGGACGGATCTTCATCAAAGAAATCTGATGAAGAGAATTGTGCTTTAGCTGCCAAAGAAAAGAAGGGAAAGAACAAGAAAGCTTCTCATTCCAGTGTGAAAGGCAAGAAGCAGGACATGTCCAAGGTGAAGTGCTTTCACTGTCACCAACACGGACATTACGCCACAAATTGTCCGCAGAAGAAGAAAAATAAGCAGGCTGTTGGATCTGAAGCTGGAGAGGCCTTAGCCTCGTAGTTTGAGCTAGATTTTTAATTGATCGCATGCTTGGTCTCAAGTGTGATGGGTTCAGTGTGGTTTCTGGACAGTGGTGCGTCTTTTCACATGACAGGAGATCGATATTTGTTTACTGATCTGGATGAGAAAGATCTTGGAGTGAACATCGAGATGGGAGATGATGGTAGATATAGTGTGACCGGTATCAGTACCATTTCCTTTGAGAGGGAGTCTGGTAAACCCTTCGTATTGAAGGAAGTGATGCATGTTCCAGGATTGAAGAAGAATATTATCTCTGTGGCGATGTTAGAAGACAAGGGATATGATGTTGTCTTTAGCGAGGGAAAGGCTTTCCTGCGCAGTAAGGCAACTGGTGAGACCCGGATGATAGGGGTTCGAGTTAAGAACCTTTATCAATTGCAGGTAGATGGTTGCGCAGCAATGGCAGGCAAGGTAGAAGGAGTGGTGAGCTGGGATGATGGCAATTTGTGGCACCAGAGATTGGGCCACCTTCACCATGGAGCTTTGAAGATATTGCAGCAGATTTCTACTAGGCTTCCTAAGGGTACTCTTGCGCAGTCAGATCAGTGCAAGGGATGTACCTTGGGAAAATTTGTGAAAGCCACCTTTCACGAGAAGGATAGTCGTGCCACGACGATCCCTGAGAGAATTCACACAGGCGTGTGTGGACCTTTCTCAGTAGCTTCGACAACAAAGCACATGTAATATGTGATCTTTGTTGATGATTTTTCTTGAAAGTGTTGGATCTTCTTCATGCAGAAGAAGAGCGAGACATACTCAAATTTCTGTGAGTTCAAGGCACTAGTTGAGAAAGAATCGGGGAAGCAGGTGAAGGCTCTTAGGAGCGACAATGGTGGCGAATTCATCTCTGGCGAATTCAAGGACTTTTGCAGCACAGAAGGAATTCGAAGAGAGCTCATAGCACCTCATAACCCACAGTAGAACGGGGTTGTTGAGCGGAAGAATAGAACGATCATGGGTGCTGCACGGGTGATGTTGCATGATCAGTGCCTACCCATTCACTTGTGGGCAGATGCATGCAATACTGCAGTATATGTGTAGAACCGTTGTCCTCACAGGATACTTGACATGAGTACACCCGAGGAGGCGTTTTCTGGTAAGAAGCTTGATATTTCCCATTTGAGGATTTTTTGTTCGCCTGTTTACATTCATGTGATGAAGGATGCCAGGAAGAAGCTAGAGCCGACTACAGAGGTTGGGATATTTTTGGGGTACACTGATATGCCCTATAACTGTCGTGTGTATTTTCCAAACAGTCGCAAGACTGTTGTGCGACGGGATATCAAATTTCAGGAGGAGAAAGCCATGAAGTGTTCACTTGAGAGGGAGCCACACTTGCATGCAGATGAGGAGCTATTAGTTCCTAAGGATGAGTCTCAAAATGTGGATCAACCACAAGATGAGGTTCATGGAGTGCAAGAGACCACTCATGCAGCACCAACCATCAGAGGGCGGAAGCGCACTACAGAAGCTGAGCGACTGGCTCAAGATGCAGAGAAGGTTGTAGGAGCACCTACATCATAGCGCAGACAAATACAGTCACCTGATCAGTACACTGGATACATGGCTCTTGTGAGCAAGTGTATCGTGACAGAGCCATCCTCTTTCGAGGAAGCTGTGGAGGATCTCGCATGGGTAGATGCCATGGTGGAAGAGTATGATTCGATTGTCAGAAACAGTGCATGGGAGAATGTCCCAAGGCCGGAGGGGAAATCAGTGGTGGGTTCGAGATGGATCTACAAATTCAAGCAGGCAGCTGATGGAAGTGTGGAGAAGTACAAGGCAAGATTTGTTGCCCGAGGCTTCTCACAGATAGAGGGGATCGATTATGAGGAGACCTTTGCACCTGTCGCAAAGTATTCTTCCATACGGACGATTCTTGCTCTCTTAGTGCAGATGGGGTGGCACATTCATCAGATGGATGTGAAGTCTGCATTCCTCAATAGGGTGATTGAGGAGGAGGTGTACATAGAGCAGCCCGAAGGTTTTGAGATCTTCAGCAGCGAGTTGCATGTGTGCATGCTCAAGAGAGCGTTGTATGGGTTGAAACAAGCACCTCGTGCTTGGTACACACTGATAGATAGTTATTTCACTGGACTTGGATTCTCCAAGAGTGAGGCGGATCCTAACCTATACCAGATTGTGGTGGAGGGTAAGTTGCTAATCATTTTACTCTATGTAGATGATTTTATTTTGACGGGTGATGAGCTGTTGATACTCTCATGCAAGGATAATCTTGCAAAAGAGTTTGAGATGAAGGAATTGGGCCTCCTTCATTATTTCCTGGGATTGGAAATTTGAGTGTCATAAAGATGGACTCCCATGGTTTCTCAGGGTAAGTATGCCCGGGGAGATACTGGAGGAAGTTCAACATGCATGGTCAGAAGCTCTGCTGGGATACTCCTCTTCCTGGTGGTTGGAGGAAGGAGGATGCTACTTCGGCGGAGGTAGTGGATGCCATTGTTTATCGACAGTTGGTGGGGTCGCTTATGTATCTGGTCAATACACGACCTGACATATGCTATGCTGTTAACCAGCTTTCACAAGCTATGGTTAAGCTAACCAAGCTCTACTGGAAGGCAGGAAAGCATGTATTGAGATATCTCAGAGGCACATCGGGATATGGATTATGGTATAGATAGTCGGATGAGGTGAAGCTATGTGGCTTCACGGATGCAGATTGGGCAGGGAGCCCAACAGATAGAAAGAGCACATCTAGAGGGATTTTCAGTATTGGGTCGACAACAGTTTCTTGGTACAGCAGGAAGCAGAGATCCGTGGCACTCAGTTCAGCAGAGGCCGTGTATATGGTAGCGAGTTTGGTTGCATGCGAGGCTATATGGATGAGGAAGATCCTGGTCGGTTTGTTTGGTTCACACTTAGAGCCTACTGTGATTTATTGTGATAATCAGAGTTGCATCAAACTCTCGGTTAATCCAATATTTCATGATAGATGTAAACACATTGACATCCGATATCATCATATCATAGATTGTGTGCAGCGGAAGATCATGTTACTTTCATACATTCCTACGGAGGATCAGGATGCTGATATCTTGATGAAGGCGCTCACCAGGAGTAAATTCGAATACCACAGAGGCAGGATAGGGGTTGCAGATAATCCATATCTTGTTGAGAGGAAGTGTTGAGATTGAAACAATATGATGAGCTTAGTGGAAAGAAGACGCCTTCACTAAGTGGGCCCGCAGGCTATATTTGGCACAAATTCTATTTTTAGACTATGTCTATTTTTAGACATATGGATCATGTTCTATGAGTTGTAGGATGCTATTTGTGGATGGTTGGTCAAGTCAGAAAAAATATATGGACTTATATTTTTAGACATATTGGGCGGAATCTATTTTTAGATTGTCAGTCTAAAAATAGATATGTCAAATATTATTAGCTCTTAATAATATTTGGACTCTAAACATTATCTTATCCTCTTGGAGCACTTCATTTAAGTGCACAGATATGGTACATGCAATACAAGGATTTACGCTATTCCCGAGGGTCAAGTGGACTACTGCATGAGACTTTGGCTAGAACTCATGTGACAGGTTTGGTATTTAATGGCGAGTTAATGGAGTTGTGTTCAGTTTAACTCAGTTAAACATAGTTGAGCTAGTTGTATCTAGTCTAACTGATTGATACACTAGTGAGAGTGGTGTGAATTAATTCACTAATTATTAACTCATAAATCAACTAAAGGATACATCAGTTAGCTTCAGTGCATGGACAATTTCAGTGGAGACCAGTGAAGAGGTAGGTGAAAGAGCAGTGTGACTATCAGTTGTGACTATACTGGTGCATGAGTTTGCACCACACATTGATGGATATGCCAATGAGGATTTTGAAGTACACACCAGGTGGATTCGAACTCAGATCGGGCCATTATTCATCTTGGACTGCGTAGTAGAGGCAGGCTAACAGGTGGAGCAGATTGGAGCATGTGTTTTGTTAGATCTGAGCATGTGTAGTGTGTAACAATTGGAGATTGTACTGAGAGCTTGTGAGGAGTTTGTACAATGATTGTTACATGATCTCTATCATTATAATATACAGATAGTTGGGGGTTTTTAGCTTTAATATTTCCCATAAATATTGTGTTTATATGTGTGATTGTTTATGGTTTTTATGTGCGCATGCTATTGTTTATATTTCCGCAATTAATGATCAATAGTAGAAGAGGTTATGTATTATGCATGAAGCTCAAATAGTGTGTGATCAGGATAATCTTGGTGAA
Organism: Pinus albicaulis; assembly: GCA_034641835.2. Lineage (NCBI taxonomy): Eukaryota > Viridiplantae > Streptophyta > Pinopsida > Pinales > Pinaceae > Pinus > Pinus albicaulis. The sequence continues at coordinate 573,180,321 of CM076573.1, read as the reverse complement.
TAATTTAACATTTATTCAAATTTCTACAGTCAGATCAGGATCAAGTTCTAAAGGGAAATGTTTACAGGGAAAGATAGTTGAGTTACTTTAGATCTTCAAGGCTGATGGTGAAAATGGTTTCAATAGGGGTAAGAGAGAAATTAATGGTTCTCAAATCTAGATAATGCGTGAAAAGGCAGAGTTCAATTGAAAATAGGGAGAAATTAAGGGTTCGTTAGTCTATATATCAGTGTAAAATATGTAAATGATATGTAATTCAAGACAAAGTGCTTTTAACATATTCTGAAATAACATTCCTAATTTATCATTTAGATTTAGAACAACAAGTACTGATGAAAAACATAAGAAGTTGACAAAGAAATAAGTGAAAATACTTCACTGTAGTGGCCCAACACATGAGTCCTGTAATATGATGCTTTATTACTTTAATCCAGTTTGCTGACTTGAAATTGGTACAATCATCCTTAGGTTCAGAATCGTACAACTATAGAAATGTTTAGTAATTCATCCACACTCAATACTTCCAAATCAGAAGTATTTATAAAAAAAATCTTACAGAATATCCTAAAACTAACTTAGGAATTATTCATGGAACAAGAGATATATTCATGCAAGAAGATAGTGACAACTTTCTAACTAATGCTAGATATCACTGTTTTTATTGAAATTACTGCTTCGTTGTCTTCAATCTGTTGTTGTTTTCTCTCTTTTCTATTCAACGAAGGCTGCAGCTAGACAATGAAGTGTCCTTTACGCTGGCAGCTTTATCTCTACTTTGTAAATTTTTATTTGACTTTAAACTTTGACTTTGAATTGATACTCTTTCACTGTTTACTTTCCTGATTTTAACTGCAAAACTGTAACTGTAAATGTAAAAACAACATGCTCTGTTTTATTTTTACTGCTATGTGCTTACTGCAACCTAATTTCATACTAAATCAGTCATTTTTTCCCAAAGTTCTGCCTCTGGAAATTTGATCTTCATCATGCTCCTAAATATTTCATCTGCTTCAGTGTATTTTGAGAATGTAGGCTTGTTGATAAATATGTGTTTCACCTCATGCTGTAAGTAAAACAAATTCTCAAAATTCTTGTCGATTACCTTCCTTGTTGAAATACCTTGTGAGGAAGGTAGATTGGCCTGATCCTTGGAAACTTCTCTCATTTTCTTGTCATATTCATCCTGCTTCATTAGTTTGTCATGAATAACTAATGGATTTGGAAGGCCTTTCTTCCTTAGGACATAAAATTTCATTATAAGCCTTGTAATGGCAACCTCCATAATTTTTCATTTCTCCTCTAGCTGTATCATCAGATACTTCTTAGAAATTACCTTCCTAACTTGTAGGATGGTTTTTTTTCTATCATTAATTCCAATTTCTTCAAGTTCTTGCCTATTTTTGGAATTAAGAAATTTGATGATTTCAAGAGCTTCTTCAGGTTTCTTACCAAGCTCTTCTTTGATATTTTGGATAGCTTCTTTTGCTGATTTGACTAAGTCTTTTTGCTCATATATAACCTACATGGATGGCCAAATATCAATGACTGCTTCAATGATATTGGCCCAACACTGTTGTCTGACTTATGCCATGGGATTTTTCAATGTTAGATCTTTTTCTAACTTCTTCAATTGCTCATTTAATCTGTTTGCTCTTTGTTCTTCATTCTTATGCATTATGTTAGCAAGTTTCTTTTCATCTTCAATACTTTTAAGTTGTTCATTAAGTTTATTAATCTCATTAGTCTAAATAGAAATGTCCTGCATAACTTTTACTAACTTGCTTGCTTCATCTGTATGTTGTACTGCTGTTGTTGAAGACTCTATTGCTGAAGTTGTTGATGAAGTGACAGGTAGTGCTATAGCCATTGGGACTATAGGAGCCAATGATTCTGCTAGTTTGGAAGGTACAACAGTAGTGACTACAGGAATGACAGTGACTGGGACTGCTTCTTTGCTGGCTTCTTTCTCCTGGACCAACTTGTCCATTTCATTCTCCATTTCCTTTATCTGAGTAGTCAACTGCAGAATGAGATTAATCATCTCATATTTCTGATTTTTATCCTATAATAATTCCTTTTCTTCAGTATTTTATGTAGGGGGTAGCTTTCATTGCTTATTTAATGCATCAATGTCTACATTTTTCTTCTTTATCAATTCATTTGCAACTTTGACATTTTTAGGATCATATCCTACTTCAATTACTAATTCTTCCAAAGATTTAATTCTATTGTCTTTTGTCTGTGAAGATGCTTTTCCAATTTTATATGATCTCTGATATTTGCAAGAGTGTTTTGTAGCTTTTGTACACTCATGACCTTGGCGGTCATTTTAGAATAGATCATCTCCCCTGCTTGCTTATGAAACCCAATTTGGTCCAGAGGATGAATATCCTGGGCCAAGAATTCAAAATATATCTTTTTGTAATCATAGGATGACTTGGGAGTTTGAACTGTGGGTTGAAGAAATGTCATCTGCATCTTTTTATTCTTATAGTCAAAGGCATAACATAGCCTATTCTGGATGACAGGAGTTTGTTTCAGATATTGAGAATATATTTCAGTTTTAGTTTCTTCATTTCTGGCTTTGTTTTATTTGTATATTTCTTTGATATCCATCTCCTTTTAGATTGTTTTTTTGGATGAGGAAACTTTAACATTATACTGCTTCTGAATAAGCTGAGTGTTTGAAGTTGCAGGTTGTTCTTCTTCTTGAATTATTGTAGGAGGTGCATTGTCCTTTACTGTTGTTTCTGTATCACTCACCTATATTGTTTCCACTTCTTTATTGGTAGGATTTAACTTTGGCTTTTTATTGTACATCAATTTAAATTTAGTTTTAGTAGTTGTCTCTGGAGTGTATGACCCTTCCTCTCTGTTTTTTTTTTCATTCCTGTCTTCTTGGGCTGGAGTTTGCAAAGTTTGACTAGTATCGCTTTACTTCTCTGCCTCTACCAAGGTGTTCTGCAACCATTCAGATTGATTGGAGAATTTCTCTATTTCTGGCTTCTTTTCATGTACATAGGGAGTCAATTTTCATTTAACTCTCATTTTACTTATAACTCCAAAAGGATCATAATACCACAGAAAACTGCGACTGAACTTGAATTCCTGCAAATGTTTTTAAGCCTCTGGACCTGCATCTCTATTGTTACAGATAAAAGGGTCAACCTGATTTTTCAATTTGAACTGTCTTCTTCTTTGTTGCCAAGAAATTAATTGCATCTGAATTAATAATCAACCTTATTTACTCGAGGAAAAATAACCTGGGAAGTATGGTTTTGGTATAAGTACCAATCTCCTGTTCTATTATGCTCTGACAACTGTAGGACCTTCTTCATCTCTTCACTAATTTTGGGCTTCCTGTTGATGTTCAACAAATTGACCATAGGATGAATGAAAGAATCATTAAAATCTGTATAAGTGAACTCATTGGAGTCTTTCCTTATCAAATAAGTCCAAAAGATGACTGATTATGGGTTTCCTTCAGCATCAATCTTTTGAAGGTTTACAACAAATTTCTCAGACTCAAAGTATAAAAAAATATGGAATAAGAATGAGGAATACTTGAAAACACCTTCAGAAGACATTTTGACCAAATGTTCATGAATATTGTCAGCAAGGTATTGGGAAAAATTATAAATAGTAGCAGGAGGCTAACCAGGTGTGAAAGTAGACAAAAAACCTAGCACTGCAACATGAGCATGTTCATCTGTGAAATATCTAAGAATAAAAGACAGCATGGAGATGATATGTCTTGTCCTTCCAGAAAATTTTGCAGAGGTGTATGGAGGATTTATCTTGGGAATTTCTACAGAAGAAGGCATGAAAGTCTGAAATATCTAGAACCTCTTGGGGAAGTCCAGATTTAGGTATAGTTGTGTGAGAGCTTTAATGGACAAAAGAAATCCATCTAGTCTGGATTGGATCTGGAGAATTTGATTAATTGACTCAGCAGTAATGGTAAAAATAATTTATTTCTCAGATTTTATTATGGCTATCTAAACAGGTAAATAGGAGGATTGACAACGTCTAATAAATTCTAGGCATTGGAAGGTCTGTGGGACAACATATTTTGGTAAATTAGACTCCTAGATGAAAACTTCATCAGCCTGATCTATGGATTTTTCTTGGCTCTAGTAGTGGAGCTCAAGAAGGTTAAATTCTGTAACTGTGTCAGTAACCTTGAAGTCTCTGTCAGCTAAGGTAATGTGCTCTACATCTACAACAAGAGGTTGTAGTGGATTGACAGATGCTACTGCTTTGGAAGCCATTGTTTCTATTTGATTTTATAAATTTATTGTATTTTGACTTATAAACAACTGATTTAGGCCTTTAGGAGCACCTATGGAAAATTATAACAGTTTGCAGAAGGATTGAGGATGAAATCAAGGTTTTATCTATGGTCTGCAAAGGTATAAACTTGCTCAATTGATCAAACTATGTTTTCTATAACAAAAGGAAATTTTTGGACTTTAGAGTTTCTACAAAAAGATGTCTAGGATCTATATGAAAGGACTAAAAGGCAAGGATGATTTCTTCAAGTTTACAAAGGCTTAAATTTCTTCAATTATTCAATCTCTGTGATTTATAATGGTCTAAGGCCTCAAAATCTATGAAAAGATACCTAGGGTTTGTAGAAAGAGCTTTTAGGAAGTAACATGGATTTATTTAGGTTTGCAAAAAGGCTCCTAAATGATTCAATTAGTTGAATTACTTTTTTGGATCAAAGAACAAGTATTTTCTTTGAAGAATACCTAGAAAAAATGAAGATTTATGTCTGCAGATGTTTTATAAAGTAGCAGAAGGCTTTCTGAGGATCTGTTGGTCTTTATAGAGCTTTGGATGACTTCTGCAATAGTTGTAGCAATAAAATTGGTGAATTATGTTTCAATTTGGTTTAAAAATGGAGTCGATAGTAATTTTTTTGGTCTGCAATGCTTCTTCTGTAGAAAATGTAACAGAAATGGTAAAAGGGTGAAAATGAGCAGGTATATACATTTTAATCAACAGTGAATGCATTAATGCACGGTTAATTTTTGAATTTACAAGGCGGTTTGCGCAACTAGCAGGAGAAAACCGTCAACCGGTTTTCGCACTGGCCAAAGGAGGTTGGCGGTATAGTTTTTATTGGTGCGATCAAATGAAAATTAGACACATAGTTTGGAGCAGAGCTATGAAAACCACACTTTTCAGAAGGTTTGGGGTGTGTTAGCTCTTATGCTATCGGATGTGTGACAAGGTTTGGTATTCATTAGATCTGTCGGGTGATGATCTAACGAATGGGATAATGCAATGGAGTCGCTGGATTGTATAGGCGTGGGGCCCGGGGTGCAATTGGTTACATATGTGATATGGTCGGGTTTTGTATGATATAGCCAATGGGTTAAGGTAAATGTAATATTATAATAGGCGGGGATAATACATATTAGGTCCAGGATATATAACATGTGGGTAATTAAACCATTGGTTTATATAAAAAATATGGGTTGGGATGTATATATAAAGGATTTAATATAATACGAGTTTAAAAGGTATAACGAGATTTAATAAATTATGTTAAATGTTAATAATGTACAAATGGATTGTAAAAATACACTAAGTTTCTAATGTAAAAACTTATGTCGGGGAGGGATATCTGTAGTAGGGCCCGACATATAGATTTAACCATTTAGACTTAGGGTTAAAGTATTTTTATGGGTTTTATGAATAAAAGGAAATTAATAAAGGGATTTTTACTTTTCCCAGGATAAATGAGTTTTAACTTAGGAAAAGGGATTTTTTGCAAGGGGGAAAAGGAGAAAAGGAAAAATGAAGGGGGAGAAGGTATTTTTACAAGGAAAATGATTTTTGAAGGGAAATTAGTAAATGAAATGACTAATTATCTATTATCCATGTTTGTGAAAACTGCTTCTGCCTACCCATCTGCTACCCTAACATTTTTTTATTTATTGACATGGGTGCATTTGAGCTTGCAAACCCTTATTCATTTTTCTTTTAAACATCAAACTAACTAATTCTATCCTTATTTCTTCCAAGGGATCAGATTAAATTGTTGAGATCCTTATTATTCTCTACCTAACTATTGATCTGCCAAGATTAAACTGTTTGGATAGATCTTTATTCTCTATATAACAACATGAAATTTAAAGCATGAAAGGTCAAGATTAAGCTGGTTAACCTTCATGGATTGTGGCATTTTTAACAAGATGCACACAATCTTTATTTTGCAGTAAAATTAAATAGTAATGGCATTTAAATTTGCATCACTTTCATGTTTTATTTTTATCTCTTTTTTGTTTGGGGTTAATTTTCATATTCTTTTTAATATTTTTTCTTTCAAGTCCTTTAGTTTTTCTTTTAGGACCTTTACCCTCTGTACATTTTTTATTTTTATAATATGGGAAAACAATTTTGCATAAAGCAAAGTATGTACATATTGCAAGACTAATCAGAGTAAATTCAAAATTATGAATCCTATTATTATAGGACCCTAACAGTTTAAAGAACAATAAGTTTCAGTTACTATGTTAGAAGACCATTGCTATGATATGATATTTAGCAAAGGAAATGTGTTCCTTCATCACAAAGCCACAAGATAGGTGAAGAAGTTTGGGGTTTGGGGAAAGAACCTCTACAAATTGGATGTAGAAGACTTTTCTACCTTAAGCACGAAAAATAGAAAGTGCAGAGATGAGACATGAATAAGTTATGGCATAGAATATTGTTCCATCTACACCATGGCACTTTGAATATCATGCAACAGATTTCTACATAAATTCCCAAGGGTGCACTTGAGAAACGAGATACATGCAAAGGGTTTACATTGGGTAAGTACACCAAATCCACCTTTCATGATAAGGATAATTGAGCGAAGACGATCCTTGAAACAGTTCACTTAGATGTGTGTGGACTGTTCTCGATAACATCCACAAAAAAACACAAGTATTATGTGATTTTTGTAGATGATTTTTCATGCAAGTGTTGGATATTCTTCATGCAAAAGAAATATCATACGTTCTCAAAATTTTGTGAGTTCAAAGCACTTGTTGAGAAATATATAGGGAAGAAGATGAAGGATCTCGAGAGCAACAACAGAGGAGAATATATGTCGAATGAATTAAAGAAATTCTATTCTTTAGAAGGAATTCAACGCAAATTGATAACACCTCATAACCCACAACTGAATGGGGTTGTATAAAGGAAGAACAAAAATATTGTGGGAGCATCACAAGCGATGTTGCATGATCAAGGCCTACCATTGTACTTGTGGGCTGAAGCATGGAACACAACAATATTTGTGCAGAACATAAGTCCTCGTTGGATTCTCAAAATGACTAGACTAGAGGAATATTTTTCAAGTAAGAAAACAGATGTGGTGCACTTTAAAAATTTTGGTTAACCATTTTACTGTGATGTAACCAAATATGCCAGGAAAAATATAGACCAAAAACCGAGTTGGTAATATTTGTGGGGTACACCGATACACGTCACAACTATCAGGTGTACATGCCATCTCACAGAATGACAATGGTAAAGAGATATGTGAAGTTAGATGAAGAGAAGGCCATGATGATTTCCCTTGAGAGGGATCTTCAATTGCATTCAGTTGAGGAGCTCTTAGATCCAAAATAAGAACCTCAAGATGTGGAGCAACCACAAGTAAAGGAATGGAGAGTGGAAGCACCCTATCAAGCAGAGACATCCAAAGATGGAAGGGAGCACACCAAAGAGGTTGACATGTTGATGCATGATGCTAGAGAATGTGGTATAACCCACATCACAACACAGGTAGAGAAGGTCCCTAGATATATACACTGGCTACATGGATCTTATGAGCGAGAGTGTAGAGATTGAATCGTCCTCATTAGAGGAAGAAATGCAATAACCAATATGGGTTGATGCCATGGTGGATGGTTGAGGAGTATGACTCCATTATCAGAAAAAGTGCATGGGAAGTTGTCCCAAGGCTAGAGGACAAGTCAGTTGTAGGATCCAAGTGGATCTACAAGGTGAAGTAGGTAGCAGATGGGAGTGTTGAGAAACTAAAGGCCATATTTGTGGCCAGAGAGTTCTCTCAGGTGGAGGGAATTTATTACGAGGTGACATTTTCTCTAGTTGTAAGGTAATCATCAATAAGATCTATGCTTGCAATTTAAATGCAGATAGATGGATTCGACGATGATTTATTGTGATAACCAGAGTTGCATCAAACTCTCGATTAACCCAATTTTTCATGACAAGTCCAAGCATATTGTTATCTGGTACCACTATCTCAGAGATTGTGTGCAGAGGAGAATTATGTCATTAGAGTACATTCCTATAGAGTAGTAGGATGTAGACATCGTAACCAAGGCACTGTTAAGAGGAAAATCCCATCTCCACAGAGGCAGGATCAGGGTAGCATACAATCCCTTTCTTGTTGACAGGGATTGTTGTAAATGGAAATAAGAAGAGGCTTCTAATTTAATTTTCCCTTGATTAAATTAGAAGGAAATTGTAATTCCACATCATGTGACAACGTGTACAAGTTTAAAAAGTTAGGAAGACTTAGTTTTTTCAGTTAACTCGAGTTGAGGGTCAAACTAGAGGCATGTAGAGTGTCTCCTACTTTTTAGGAGCCCTTGTTGTTTTTATATTGGGTTGTAATTGATTAACTTATTTTATTCGAGTTAAAATCAATTTAACTAGTTCTGACTGATGGAGGTGCTAGTGAGAGGTCAAGTGAATTAAATTAGATTTAATTAACATATAATGATCAATCATATAATAGATAATTCACTCAAAAATAACTCATGCATGTTAGTTTTGAGAAAGACCTAGTTGAGATTGGAGTTAAGGGGAAATGTACTATCAGTTGTATAATCATCCAATTGTACAAGTGGTGCATGGAGTAAGAGAAAGATCATTGATGTATTGAGAAAACATTATTGGGGAATTTTCTTGTTAATAAGGGCCTAATTCCCAAGGAAAATGTGCAAGGAAATGGGGATTCTTGAGGCCAAGAAATTGGTTAAATATTGAACCAAGATTTCCCAGGAATCAGTGAGTCAAACAGAGATAATGCAGAGAGCTCTCAAGCTTGAGAGAATCATTGTATTGTTCTCATATTATTTGGCTTATGAAATATACAGATAGCGTGGTTTTTAGCTGAGGATTTCCGCATATAAATGTTTGTGTTGTGCGATTGAAATTCTCTCTCTTTCTTGTTCATGTGATTTGGTGATCATAATTGGTTTCCACAATTTGTAGATTAGATTCAAGTATTTTGTTTTAAATTATTACAAATATTAGTTTGAAATTATGTGGATTTTATACACTTTGGCTCTTATATTATTGAATGTGTATTGTACTTATTTTAATGATAATTACTTCTATGTGAACTGTTTTTCTAGTTGTTTAACAATTATTTCATATATATTCTCATGTGTATTTATTATATTAGTACTATTACTCTTCTCCTAAAGACTCACTTTCATTTTCATTTGGTGAAATAACCTTTTTACATTATACTATTGAACATTTCACAAGTCATACTTGCTTTTTCATTCAAAAGCACATGCACATTACTCTCGTTCTAACGATTGCACCCAAGGAAAATCTTTAAGAATAATGGGATCGAGCCTTATTTCTAGAAGGGATACTATACAAAACGGTGTGTGATCTAATTGGGACTTCACATCGGGGAGACCCCCTTGCATGTCGATGGGTTCCAACACCGTCAACATTCCGGTGCTAGGAGGGAAACCATGTTTTTATGGCTGAAAAATTCATCTCATCCTAACAATTCATCTTTCGTGCAAGGAAATAATACATCAGGTTCCATTCCAACTCATACTCCTTAAATAGGAGGGTCTTCTCACCCTGGTCTGGAACAAAATTTTGAAGTTACTTTTGATAAAATACGGAGGCTTCAACCCATAACTCATCAGTTTGCAAGAGAGATTGGGTTTCTTACCATTTCTTACAATCTTCCTCATAATCCTAGAAAGAATGAAACAAATCGTAATAGTATATTAGTTTCATCGGTGGAAGATTTAGTTTTCGCCACTCTTGAGGAGTTAGAAAACTCTTAAGAAGAGATAGTTGAAAAAGAGGAACTTCCACCTATTTAGGAAGGAATAGAAGGTGATGAGGGAGATTTTCATTTTTCTAATGAAGAAAATTTGAGGGAAGAAGAAATACCTGATTATAACATAGATTTTAACGGTGAAGGGGAAGAATCTTCTAATTTAGAGCGCTAGGAAGAAGAAGAGGGTGAAGAAATGTCTGATCAAGATTTGGATTGTATGGCCCAAGGGCCACTCGTGAAGGAAAATGAGGAAGACCATATCGATTATTTCTACATGCACAAATGCAGAAGATCAGATCAATGATTTCTACATGCACTTGCGAATGCTTGAGGTACATTTTGATGACATTGCTTGTAGACATTTTTCTTTCACTCTAGAATGTAGAGCATCCACATAGTATCATAGTATTTTGGCCAATTCAATCCATAATTTCAGGGAGTTTAAGATGTTGGTTTTGGAAAAGTTTTTTGATGATAAAACCCCCACCATGTTGTTAAAAGAACTCGACATTATTAAGATGGGGGACAAGGAAAAAGTTAAAAAAATTAATCAGATATTTACCCATTTGCTGAACAAGTTTCCCATAGATGTGCAACCCATGATTCTATCACAAAATATTATTATACAACTGCCTTTACAACTAAAATTTTTTGTGTTTTTCAAAAGAGCTACAATGGACACTTTGGCCTTGAACTTTACAAAAGCTATTGTTGTGGAAAATGAATTGTGATTGATTTGAGCTATTAAAGACCCCGATGAATCTAAAAAATCCAAGGAAAACGGTAAGAAATCTCAAGCCTCTTCCCTTAAGGCTAAAGATAAGTATTCTTTTGATATGGAAAGCTTTACCAAGTCTTTTAAGTTTCTCACAAATGAAGTATCAAAATTAAATATAAGGTCAAGTGAGGAATCCACCAAATGTAGCAAGTATTTTAAGCTGATTTTGTTTAATAATAAAAACAACTCCCAATTGGCTAAATCTACTCAGAGTTCTAACGAGGTTTTCAACATCGAAAGTTTGGGCATGGACAATTTTTGTAATTTCCAACAGGAGAGGCATTTGGAAAAAAACACACCAATAGTGGAATCATAATATAAACACTATGATGAATAATCTTGGACACACTTTATTAGCGGAAGAAAAACCTCAGTTGAGTGAAGAAGTATGTCACACCTACCGTGATCGATGAAATTTTCGGTGCTAGACACTTAGTGAATATGTTTAGTGTTATATATAATGATGATAAGAAAAGTGTTGATGAACCACCAAGGAGTGAAGCTCCTCCTCAACAATCAATTGGATGTTATAATTTGAGGAGAAAGGGACCTATTTATGAGTAGGAACTCAAGAAGAATTTTTTTTAAAGGATTATACCACCTTCTAATTCATCTCAGAATTCGTAGAATAAGTCGGGAAGTGATCCACCTTCTAATAACACTTCCACTAATAATTAGAACAATTCCACCAATCCTGAAGCCATAAACAAAGCTACACCACTCGATTCGTCAACAAAACCAGTTAAGATTGAAAGTATTGGTTACAACATTGTTGAAGACATGAAAAGAGCTCGTGCCAACATTTCAATATTTGAACTCGCAAAGAGAATGGGACAACGAGAACTGATTATGCAAGTACTCTCATCGCACTCTTCGACATGTAAGAAAGTTTCTACTTCTCAGGCTTTTTCCGGTAATTCTTGTGATATTATTGAATCTATTGTTACTACTATCAATTTAAATTTTAACACTCTATTCCCGCTATTTCTTAATGTTTGAAATATTTAATTATAATTTCCATAAGGTTTTAGTCAATTCTGGTGCATCCGCGAATTTCATGCCGTTATCTATTGCCAAGAAGATTAATGCTAAATGGGAAAATACTGATGCATACAACTGGACAGGTCATTCATCTAGGAAATTGGTGAATTTAACAATGTTATCATTAGTTTTTCATTAGACCATAAAGTTCACCAATGCATAAACATTTTTATTGTGGACATTCCTGAAGCTTATGGTTTACTTTTGAGTATAGATTGGTCTAGCAAGCTACAAGGGTACTTTTCAACCAAATGGACACATTGATGGCTTTCATATAATGGATGAAACAATAAGATTCAAGTAGAGAGCGATCCCTATATGAAATATATCGTGGCACAACTTGAGGAACATAACGGGATGGTAGGATTTGCAGATGTAATTTTCATAAATTTTTTTATGGAAGTTTATCACAAATGTTATCTAACAGAACCTTCACCCATACCACCACATATGTAGTTGGAAATACTTCCATGAAATCTAAATGGTGCAAATGAATCTTGTATAGTAGATGTAAATAATATTAATTTAGGACATAACTCTAGTATTGCAAACATTTTTACAACGTGTTTCAATGGTTTGAAGATGTAGGAGGAATGTGGAGCTCGTTTCATTTTAATATACTTGTGACAGAAAAATTATTTGGTCTCTTGCTGCTTAGAATTTGAGTGCACTAAAAATGTTTCTGAATATGAAGCACTCATTCTTGGTTTAAATAAATCCATCAACCCTAGAGTTGAAGCACTCAAAGTAATAGGTGACTCAGAAATTGTTACACGACAGGTACAAAATACGATATATTGTGTGTCATCTAATCTAAAAAATTATCAACAAGAGGTATGGAATTTAATTCCACTTTTTGTTATGTATATTTTATTAATTATTAGTTAGATATAGTTATCTTAGGTTTTATTAAGTGAAAGGGCATGATCAAAGATCATGCCTCTTCACCAAGGGACACTATGAGGCTATATTTAAAGCCTCGGTGATTCCCCATTGTAATCATCTTTCATATTTTACCAATAATAATATATACTTATAAAGTTTACTAGAGTTTTACACTCCATTGGTATCAGAGCCATCGCTCTTCGGGATCTGTGTGATCACCCATAATTAAGGAATTACAAGAAAATTCCAAAATTGCAGATTTTTTTAAAACCAAGTGCTTGTGGGTAGCAACATTTAAAAAAAAAAAAAAAGAAGAAGGAAGAAATATATATATATATATATATATATATATATATATATCTCTAAAATAAAAGAGAGAAGGAAAGTTAACATAAAGAGGGAAATAAATTAAAAGGAAAAAAAAAAATATTTAAAAGAAAATAGTTCCAAAAGAAAAAAAGAAAAAGTAAAAAGAGATATATATATAAAGAAGTACATATACGTACATGTGAAGACAAGTAAAAAGAAATAAGGAAGAGTAATTGCTCGTGGTTTACAAGCTCATGGTTTTGGAGCCCATGGTATTAAAACCCATTCACCATTTTAAAAACAACGTGACTTTTCAAAGTTAACAAAATTTTTTCCCCATATATATATATAATTCAAATAATAAAATAATAATAATAATAAAAATTGTTATTATTATTCCAAAAAAAAAAATTTAAAAAAAGAAGAAGGGAAAAACTGGTAGAAAAGTGTTCCCCACCTCATACATGTTCAATGTCTTCATCGATGTCAATGGCCGAATTCCAGAAGAAATTGGTGGATCTTGAGAAACAAATCAATGATAATTCCGAAGAATTCGGAAAAATATTAGTCGATCTTGAAGGTACAGTTGCAGGACACTCCGACGACATCAAAAAGGTTCATGACACGACAAATCGAATAGAAAGACAAATGTGGCTAAATCACCATGAGACCACAGAAAAGATGACAGAGCATAGTGAAGCAATGAACAAGATGACAAAACTCTTCAATAAGCTAAATGATAAGATAGATAAGTTAAGTCGAACACAACCTCCAATATTCCCAAATGTCGAACATAATCAACTGAACAATTCAGCCAATTCAGATCATCATCATGAATATAACATGTTTAAAAAAGAACAATTAAATGAGGTTGAATTGGAAATCAGCTCACATGGAGGCTATAATGTTGAACCACCTAGAAGTAGAGACTTTGAGATCAACCATGAAAATTATAGAGCTGAGAAACCAAGAGAAGAAAATGCAATTCAATCCACTAATAAAGCCACTAATGCAGCAACAAAAGTTATTGAGAACGTTTATATAAATGAAAATCCAATGGCAGAAAAAGAAACAATGTTGGTGTTCAACGTGAATTTTATCACAGATGCAACAACAGACATAGTCATTGAAAATGAAAGAAACCATGAAAATGCAGATGCTTATAAACAAAAAAATGTTTCATCCCCAGAAATGAAAGAAAAATGTGAAGAGACAAACACATCCAAAGCCACTAATACAGTTCCAAAAGATGTTGAGGCCTTCGGTGATGAAGCAGATATGGTTATTAAGAATGAAGCATTTGATGATGAGGAGAAGTTGCATCGAATGATAATTGTTGGTAAATTACCTCTAAATCTAAAGAGAAATAACGAAAAATCACCAGAAGAACAAGGAATAGTTAGGAAACACGAAAAAGTCTTCCAAGACCTGCCAATAAAAATACCTCCTAATAAGGAACATGAACATCCAATAGAAGTCAAGAAAGGACCTGACCCTGTCAATATCAAATCTTGTCGCTATCCACATCACCAAAAGATTGAACTCGAGAAGATGCTCTACGGTCTTTTTAAAATGTGGGAAGCAAGAGCCCGCCGCTCAAGAAACCTAGGCGTTCGTCAACATTATCCATCGTTACGTATGCTTTGAGGACAAAACATATTTAAGAGAGGGGCAATGTTATGTATATTTTATTAATTATTAGTTAGATATAGTTATCTTAGGTTTTATTAAGTGAAAGGGCATGATCAAAGATCATGCCTCTTCACCAAGGGACACTATGAGGCTATATTTAAAGCCTCGGTGATTCCCCATTGTAATCATATTTCATCTTTTACCAATAATAATATATACTTATAAAGTTTACCAAAGTTTTACACTCCACATTTCCAAGATTTTAATATTATTTCTATTCCTCAAATTCATAATTCCCTTGTCAATACATTAGCGAATGCTGCTACTAGGTTGTTACCTTTAAAGGATGGTTTTTTTGTTGAAATAATTTATAGGCCATCCATGCCCAACAATGTTACTAAATTTCATGTTTTTAATGACGACCAAAAGATACTGGGATTTATGACGAACATTATTGTATTCAAGCACACAACCATTGAAGAAGTTGAGCACGAAAGGAACTGCAAGGGTTAGCTCAAGCAAGTAAAGGAAACCCCATGCCTGAGGATGTGGTATCATTAGGAAAGTTGAATGACCTGCAAAATCAGTTAAAGGGGCCAGTTAATGCAAATAATCACAACTCCACACTTTATCACAAACAAATGAATCTTGGTACGAAAGAACATCCAAATTTTGTAAATCTTGGTACTTTTTGCACACCTCAAGAGGGGAGAATTTTTATGCACCTTTTCAAACAATATCGAGATGTGTTCCCATAGATGTAAGATGATATGAAAACTTATTATATACGGATAATCGAACATGTGATTCTTTTGTCGCTGCGATCAACACCCTACAAAAATTTTCTCTCACTTGAATTTTGGAGCCTACTGAGGATCTTATGATCTGTCTCTTTATGGTTACTCCATGGTAATTTGATGTTATGAAAAGAATTTAAGTCTTCTTCCTAGTTTTAAATTGTAAAGTCACTTGTGTTAAACGCCATGTTGAAGCACACACATGGTGTATGAGGAAGATGAGCACACACACAAGACACTCAACACACAATGAAAGATAAGCGTGAGGCTTTCTTATTTTCCATTATACAAAGATGTACATTTATAGTACAATGGTGTGACTCTTGGTTTCATATTCCAAGGTCACTTGGACTCCATTGTGACTTTTCATATTCCACACCTACCCATGTAGGATTAGGTGTTCCAACATCCCCCCTTAATTCGAAGGGGTATGTGTGAGTCCAAGAAAAGAGTTGTAATACAAATCTGCAAAGTATGCATGGCAGCACTTGGGCTGAATCAACTCTCTGAAATGTTGGAAAAAAGAGATGGTTTAAGGATGACCACCAACACTGGAACGCAAAACTTGTTGCAGTTCCCGGAACTCTTCCAAAACTGGCAAGAAGCTGAAAGCTTCTGCTAGAGAAATTGTCCCTCATAAAAAAGGGAGACCTTCGACCTAAAAGAAGGGAGGTCTACTACCTGTGGTGGTTTTAGGTTGTCCACCAACCAAAGATGATGGTTTTAGGTTATCCACCAGTCGAAAATGATGGTTTTAGGTTATCCACCAACCAAAGATGATGGTTTTAGGTTATCCACCAACCGAAAATGATGGTTTTAGGTTATCCACCAACCGAAAGATGATGGTTTTAGGTTATCCACCAGCCCAGGGGTATGTGCTCGCAGGCATCCCCGTGTCTGCGGCTACATCTGCGGGTCAGGAATGATGAATTGTGACTCGGGCTGGCAGGCTAGCGGCTACAACTACGGAACATCTAATGAGAGATTGTGTCGACTAGGTGAGTGCAATTAGCTTTTACATGACCACCATTTTCCCCCCTGTCAGGGACAAGGTGAGATGATGGCGAAAACTCAACTACAAGTTTGCTCAATATTCGTGAACAAGTTCTAACATGTGTCGTAAACATCTTCTTGGCTGCTAATGGCCATTTCCAAGAAGAGATCCATCCAAGATGAATCTTGGTTCTTGCGGGAGGCTTGTGTCTGAAGCATCTGTCTGAAGAATGAGTGTGTCGACCACAGTGCTTGCATGGGCGAAGATCAAAATAGTGATCTTTCATATGGCCAACTCGATCACGGTGTTGGAATTTTACAATTTGTTGTTGTTGTTGCTGTGGAAGAGCAGCAAGATCTGGAATAGATGCAGGTGAACTATCATAAAGAAATCCGGCACTCTGAAATTTGATGGGCTTGGAGTAGTCCGGAATACGAAAGGACACATCCTTGTCATATCCAAGTCCAGTTCTGTGCTTGTTTTGGACAAGCTCTTCCCAAGGTCTGATGATGGGCTTGGGAAGTGCGGTACATTTCTTCCATCGCATGAAAATGCACTCTAGTATAAGAATGAATAGGAATCAGCGGAACCGGCCCGACTTCTTCATTCAGGAGTCCTTCTCAATCTTCTGAACAGAAACAGGTTCAGAATGGTGACTCTTTTGCTGAAGTTCGTCTTGTTGGAGCTGAGATTCCAACTGCAAAAACTCGATCTTTTCATGTGCATCTAGCAAACAACTGTGAATTTTACAAAGAGCATCCTTGCTCATTTTTATCATGTCATCAACATTTGAATGAATGAGGTTATTCAACAACACTAATACCTCATTGATTTTGGCCATTTTCAACAACTTAGGCTCAAAAATGAAATGAAAGGGTGTCGGCTTCAACCGAAAATGCACCCGTTTACAATGTGATTCAACAAGAAATACAAATGACTCAAAACAATTTCCAACTATGGAAATCTCAAGTACAAAATCTGCTCCTCAAATGATAGAGGGCAATCAACAATCCAACAACTCAAATACTGATTGAAACTATGAAGAAGCAATACAATGTCAACTCAGTACAATATTTCTGCAAAATATGTGCAGCTGAAAACACGTGCAAGAAGCCTTTGAGGCAGCTGAAATTTTTCTTCAAAGAGCTGTTTTCAATGATGGAAAACTTGTCTTCAAATGTCAAATTCTTCAAAAAAAACACCCTTCAAATCAATGCCACAAATCACAATGTACTCTGCAATATTCTCTATGTGTTCAGTCCATTTCTTGATATGTCAATTCCTTCATTTTCTGCTGTTCATATCTTATTTTTCCTCTCTCTCTCTGCTGTTTTTTTTTTTTTTTTTAATTAATTAAAAATTAGATTAATTAAAAATGGGAATGAGGAGGGAATTAATTAAAAAATGGGAAATGAATTGTAATAAAGGGAAGGGAATTTATTTATATGAAAGGGTAGGAGGTCGGTTATTAAAAAAGGGAAGGTATTGAATGGTGGGAATATTAAAAAAAGGAATAGGTGGTATTATATGGTGAATATTAAAATTTTGAAAATTTAAAAAATTTAAGTCACTGGGCAAATCGTTGGGAAGGTCGAATGGCAATGGGGGGAAGAAGTTTTTAAAAAAATAAAATTTAAAAATGGAGGGCGGTATGGTGGTATTTAGAAATGGGGGGGGCGGATTTTAAAATGAGAGGCAGTGTAAAATAGTGGCGTAAACCGTGGGCGGGAGGGTTGTATTGCAGGTTCGAGGGCGTTGACAGGATTAAATGACCGCAGGTTGTGGTAGCAGGGAGGCGGCAGGTAGCAGGTTGGAGTATGCGTAGAGGGGACGTGTGTAGAGTATAGAGAGCGCGCAGGTGTAGCAGGGGAGCAGTAAGCGTTTGAAAGAACGGAGTAATGGCGTAGCAGAGTTTAGTGAGAGGGGGACGTGGATAAGGGGAGCGGCGTTTGGAATGGCCGCGCAGGTGGAGGGCGAGTGTGAGTGGAAGGGGAAGCTACAGCGAGGGTAGAGCTATGGCTTGTTAAGTGGGTAAGCGCTGTGTAGGGGAGTATATGCGTTGCAGTGGAGTGGGCGCAGGTCGATGAGTGTTGAATGTAAGCGTTGAAAAAAATGCAGATGTAGGTTGAGGGGTGCGGTGGTATAGTATGGGGTTTTTAGAATGCTTGGGAGTGAGCGTATAGTGAGGGTGCGTAGAATGTGGAATAGCAGAGATGAAGGGGAGGCCGAAAGGCCGAATTGTGCAGATTTTTATTTTTTATTTTTTATTTTTATTTTTATTTTTTAAATTTAAAAACAGTAGAGTAGAGAAATTTGAAGCTCAAGACTTTAAAAACAACAGCAGAACTTTTCTTCCAAATACACAGCAGAAATTTTTTTTTTTTCTTCAAATGTATAGCAGAATCTTGTAGACTCAGTGGAAAAATTAATTTTCTCAACAGTAAAAAATCGAGCAGAACTCAGAATTCTTTTGCAGTAAAAACCAAAAAAAACTTCTTCTTCAGAAATCCATTTTAAACAGTTTTCCAGCAGTTCTTCCAAAGCAGAATTAAAGGCAGAAAATGCAGAGATAAATTAGAATGAAAACCTTCAGATGGGCAGTGCTGCCTTTCTTCAAAACAAATTCTGAATGCTGCTCCTTCTCCAAAACCACTTTCTGAATGTGGCAAAAACACTGCTACAAACACTTGAGTGCTGCAAAAATGTCAAGAATTTTTGCAGATATGCAAGGCCATAAACACAAATGGCTCACTCAAAGTGGAGCAGGGCCAGCAATCGCCCGCTCTGATACCATGTTAAACACCATGTTGAAGCACACACATGGTGTATGAGAAAGATGAGCACACACACAAGAGACTAAACACACAATGAAAGATAAGCGTGAGGCTTTCTTATTTTCCATTATACAAAGATGTACATTTATAGTACAATGGTGTGACTCTTGGTTTCTCATTCCAAGGTCACTTGGACTCCATTGTGACTTTTTTGCATTCCACACCTACCCATGTAGGATTAGGTGTTCCAACAACTTGCACTCACATGGAAAATCTTTGATGAGTTCATGAGAACACTTATTTTATGCAAGCTTGAACAAGAATAAAAAAATCCATCAATATAGATCCTGTGTGATTTGCAACTCATGTCGAAAATTAGTGAGAACTTTCGTTGAAAGTCTCCCTCACTTTGGTTGCATTTTTACTTTTATTACAGTGAGTTTTCTCAACTGCCGCTCTTACGCATTTTCACTTTCACAAGTGTCACTTTCACATTCGTGGCTGTCACTTTTGCTTGTTTTAACTTAAAAAGTTTATTTTTTAATGTTTTATTTTCTCTAGCATGTGTCACTTTCAAGGTTTTTCACATTTTTCAAGTGTCATATTATGTTTTCCTTATGTCACAAGTGGTGTTTATGTGTTTTCACTCCTACGAGTGTTACACCTTTGCACATCGCCAAAGTTAGTTATGGCATACTCCTCTACATTAAATTGTATTACATATTATTAGAATATGCACTAGACATATTCCTACAAATAAGCACACCTTTTGGTCTCAATTGACATATTTTTCATAACTTATGTTCTAAGTGTTGTAATGTGTTGTTTCAACTATTGCACTTAGAAATAAGTGTCGCTTAGATGTCGTTTCATGGTGTGACTAGTTTTCACGAGTCCTATGCATTCTGTAGCCTTGTATTAATGGAATTTATGTGTGTGATCCATGTTTGAGTCATGTTAGGATGCATTTATTTATCCTACTTTGTTGGTCCCACACTTAGCTATTTTGAGATCTCTTCTTGGCCCTTCAACCCAGTGCAAGTTATAAAGGAATTAACCCTCCTACCAGGTGTTGAGCGCAACTTATTTATGAGCCTCATTAATGTATATTTCCTCCCATACTTATGCACTAAGTCTTTTATAAGGTATCCTCCCTCTCACAATGCATTAATACTGTTGGGTGTTGGAGTTGCAATTCATTGAACTCTTTCAACACTTAATTTGTCAAACTAGGGCTAGTAAGATTTGAGGCGTAGCACAAGAAATACCAAATACTTCTAGGTTTAACTTCTATAAATCCTACTTCTAATCCATTAAATAAATTATGCAGAATCAACACGAAATAAATTACAAATAAAACCTTTCAGTAAAATGGCACAAAAACACTCTGGGTACTGGATTTACTCAAGAGAAATACTCGCAAAAAAAACTTTGACAGAAAAATTAAAGCATGCCTTGCAATCAATCTCAAAAATATATTAAAAGATAAAGTATTTTCCTGTGATAGAATTCCAATGCTTATACAACATAAAGAATGATGTTCTATTGTGCCTTTGAATCTATTTCCTTTACTGAAAATACATCATTCTTGTACTAGAACAATTACATTCCTGTATCGATATGAGTTTCGTTATAGCACTGGAGTACTTTGTTCTCGTACTGGAACACTCTGTTCCTTTACTGGAACATTTGGTTCATGTACTGGAACACTCTATTCCTACACTAGAACATGTTTATTTTCAACCACTCTTATATTGATATGATACAACTAGTAAACTGGAAATTAGCGAAACATGGAAGAAAACTTCAGCTTGAACTATAATGAAAAATACTCCCAATCTAAAGCAAGCGTTCAATGAAAAGATAACTACAAATACTTAAGGGAATTCTCACAATAGAAGAAAAGAAAAAACTATTGCATTATAAATAAAAGTGCGCTATCCAAAAGATGAAACTTAAACTTATTCAGATCTTTGTCACAACATGATACATATACTCTGCTTAAAATATTATTTTCATAAAGTCTTTAATTTCAGAAAAATGGCCTATACGATTCCTGTACTTAGTGATATTTAGTTTATGATCATTTGAGGGAATCGTTACAGTCGAAAGTTATGCACACATATATCATCACTCAGCCAGAACTCGTATTTATATCAGGGTATGATGTGCTATAAAAGGAAATATATATTCCTATCAAACTTAAACCATTAAACTTGTAACCCTGTCTAGTCTTTCATAAATAAATCAAGGAACGTTCTCATAAAAGAAAAGAAACATTATGATGCTTCAGGAAAGGATAAAATACTAAAACTAGAAATGAAAATCCACTCAACACACGCGAGGCCTCCTCAGATATGAGATCACACATAATATAAATACATTCACAAGGGTTTCGCCAAACCTGCAAGTTCAAGCATAAATAAATCACTCTATTCACAGGTCTAGCATAATTGTATCTAAGCACACTGTTGGGTTGCCCAAATACCATCTTTTTACCAACCTTTCATTTCACTTTCACTTCACTTTTAAAACCATATTTCTCTTTCCCATAAACTAATTTCATCAGTACATCGGGTTTACACTTATAATTTTCGGGTTTACACTTATAATTTTCCAATGTATTTTTTTTAGTGTTTTTGAGTGAATTTATGATTAAATATTTGAAAAAATAGCATGTGTTCACTTATATATGAAAGTGAGGTGAGTTTCATTATGTTTTTAGGTGTATTTGAAGACTTCAAAAAAGTCATATTTGATCACCAAGCCTAAAATTCAAATTTCTTGTTCAACCCCTTGAAGATTTGATGAAGATTTGGGAGAATCCTCTAGGCATACTTTATGGAGAAGAATCATGGAACTTTTGATAATATTTTTGATCAAAGATATTATGTATTTGTGAGAGGATTTGTAGAGATGTTACTTGCTAAGTGTTAGCACATGGTTGTAACCACATGAGACATTTGTGGATCTCAAATATTTGTTAGTTATCTCAATTTTATATATAAATAGGAGTGCTCTCTATAAAGATGAGAAGGTAGTAGGAAAAAATTGAGACTTTGAGACTATTGTTTTCTGAAGACAATTGAAGATAGAATTTATCAATTTCTTGTGCATATGAGTTGAATGGATTGCTGTAGCTAGATGTTTTTAATAGGTGCATAGCAAAAGCATGGAGGGCCCCCATTGTCAAGCCTGTGCACTAATTTCTCCTTGTTTGGTATAGTTTCCGTCTGTTGTACTTTCTTTCCAGTTTATTGTACTTTCATTTCAGTTTGATGTAACTTCATTTCAGTATATTCAATTTTTGGCTAAGATCTTATTGACATGTTTGATAATGGGATATTATGAATTGACCTCTCGTAAGAGAGCTTGGTATTTCTTTCACTGTCAATAGGCTAGACATATCTAAGATTTCTCATCTTATTTATGTTTTGATTAATTTATTATTGATATGTTTTATTGAGAGATATTATGAATTGACTCCTTGTAAGAGAACTTGATATTTCTTTCACAATCAATAACTGGACTTGTTAAAAAAAATTCATTTCATGTATGATTGATTTGCTGCAATTTGATTCATTAAGGAAAATTAATAATCTGAAAGTGTTAATCTTGCCACTGAAGGCTTTTTTAGTCCTTCTCATGTAAGGGAGAATGAAGCTTGCTTGGAAATAATACTCAAGGTTTCAAACTAGCTAGGTGTTAAAGTTGTAGAAATTGCCTTTAAACAATATATGTTGGAGTGCTTCTAAGATTATGAAAACCGGATTGATAAAATAATTAATGATCTAATTTAAACCCTTAAATTGGACTAACATTTTGGCGTCGTTGGTAGGGAAGCACATTTAGAAGGTAGAATTTTATTCAATTCATTTTCCTTTTTAATTAAAAAAATAGCACCAAACAAAAACAAATTTTAGTTTATCATTTAGTTATGTTTTTTTTTTAAGCCTAGGGAAAGAAATTAGAAAGGTAGATCCCAAAACAAAACCGCCAACCACTAATAAAAAACTCACTAACTATAAAATCCATTTGCAAAACATGATGTTAAAGAAGTAATTTAGAGAAGGAAGCTATGCCACGACAATGATCTTCCTAAATCCATGTCCAGAATTTAGAATGGTCACTAGGGATGAATCTTCATTTCAAAAGATAGAAGAGGAACAAAAGATTCATGAAGAGGATCCACAAGAAGAGAACCTAAAACATTCTTCTAGCTATCTTTGTAAGGAATGAGTCATGGATCACATGTAATGAAGATCAAAGATTAGAGCTAGAAATTGAATAATATCTAGCATGTATATCACAATATCACTTGTGCATTCATGATTTTGAACGAGTTCCACAAGAAGAACTTTATGATATGACAATTAAAGAGAGCCAAGCAAATAAAGATCATCTCAAAACTTGGTTTCAACTAGTCATTAGGCCACAACACCACTCCATTTTTCAACATTCTTTCGCATCAAATATTTATGATCAAATAATTTTTCATGTCCAAACATTCATTAAAATATATTTTTCAAACCTGGATATGAATTTACTTATGATCTTGTTACAGAAATGGATGCATTGGAAATTCTCTTATACTTGAGAGAATGACTTATTTTTCTACAATAGAGTAGGTAGGATACTATTTTTAGTTTCAAATAAGTATGCTCTCCTCCTACGTTTTGTACAATCTTGAGGATTAGAAAATAGGATGTCAATAAGCATTTTCAAGAATAAATAAATTGAATATTTTCAACATGCTTAATCAATTTCATCTTTAGATTTGCAAATCAGTTTGTCTCCATTTGCTAATAATTTTTTCATCAATTTTAATCAATAAAATTTTCAAAATAACTTAATAGGCTAAGTAGCTATTCTAAATCGGTTGGGTAGCTCCCTCCATTTTTAGCACCAACAGGAATCCACTTAATAAAAATCCTGGATCAGACTCAACAAACCGTATCACAGCTAAAACTAATATTTGTTTAAACGCGTCCAAGTCTTTTGAGAGTTGCTCTACTTTTCATCACTTAAAAACCCCCGAGGCACCTACAATTTCAAATGAAAGTAAT
>CM076573.1:572324841-572555876 GCA_034641835.2 Pinus albicaulis | reverse complement strand
TGCGGAGGGAATACACACAGCTAACGCTACCGCACCGCGCGACCAGGAGTTGCGGAGCTAACAAGGCGATGCGGAAGCACTTGATAACTGGAGGTAGAACAGCGATAAGTACAGATGAAAGAGATACAGCAGAGAACAGGAAGTAGAACATGCAGATATCAGAAGAGAAGTCGGGAAAAGCCAGAGCAAAGATGCAGAGAAGCCGCCAGTCGCGGCGAGCGGGTGAATAAAAGGCAATCACCCGGCTGCAGAAGAGGATGGTTGGTTGGTTGGTTGATCGGTTGCTGTTGCGGGATGATTGAATGCGGAAGCAGCCGCGGAGAAATCAGACTTGTTCTCGCAATTGGTTTCTACTCTCTATGTTTTGTATTCTCTGTTCTTAGATTCATCTGTATCTGATATATGGGTTATCAGAGAAGGAAGCTGTGTAATCTTGTATTTGGCTGAAGACTAATGAAAAGAAGGATTGCTGTCTTTATGTTTATGTGTTAAGATGTGTTTACCATGCTTTAAAATTTTTAAGTTGCGACTGTCAATATACTTGATTGGTGATCTGGCATGAATATTCTGGTATATGTAACGGATTCTCTTTCTTTCTGTGGTTGCGGGTTTATTCCTCGTCTGTGATTTCTTCCCCTTTCCCATGTGGTCGCGGCACGCCTCGGGTGAGACGCTCTGTTCTTCCCGAACAGGGTGAAAATGCCGGCGTGTGACTAGACTACACCGGACCCTTGTTGGCCACAACCCTGTGAACCTGGGTCTTGCCCGCGAGACCTTATTTTTCGCCAACAAATGGTTCCGTTGCCGGGACCCGCATGTTCTGAGGGGATCTAGATCATGGTCTCGAGGATCTGTGAAGGAGCAATACGGCGATGGTGGGATGATCATCTTGACCATTTTATTACTCAGCAGGCGGAGCTGATTAAGAAAAAGGAGGCGGTGGTCAGGGAGCTTGTTCTTTTCTCTGACTCAGCTAGCGATACGTACGAAATTTTCGGGGGAAGATTTCCCACGGATCTTTACAACTGGTTGCGGAGGTTACGAACGAAGGCGGCCCAAGAAGGCTTGCGGGAGATAAACCGCAGGTGGGCGCGCGAAGACTTGGTAGCTCTACACCGGGTAGATACTGAACTAACCCGCGCAGTGGAGTTTTGGGTCAAGACCACGTTGGAAGGATACGTTGTGGAGTTTGCCGCTGAGTGTTACCAATCTTTCTCAAAGGCTGAGGCTGTGTTTCACTCAGGGCTGAGGGGAAAACTGTTGAAGGAAATTCCGCTGTGGATCAAAGCCCTAATGGTGGACGAAGGGTTGATTGAATTCCACAAAACGAGTATGGAAGCGTAAGCCACCCGTACTGGGGGAAGGATTGAGGGGACCGATGCTGTGTAGACTGGAGGAGTAGGGAACGGGGGATGGACGTTGAGGCCGCATGCAAGTTGCGGGAGTTACGTGCACATCGGCGGGCACAGATCGCCGATAGGTGGCGAAGAAGGGTAATGAGAGACTTGAAGAGAAGGGAGATTGAGAAGAAGAACCAGAAGGAGGCGCCTCAGAGGACAGGAACCATGGGATTGGATACCCGAACAGGAGACGGGACAGCAGCAGACGTACAGCGGGTGCATGGGAGCCCGAGGATGCGAGAAAGAGCAGTAACGATTAACACGGATAAGGAAAAGATGCAGCCCGAAGAAAGTTTCGATGATGAATGGTACGACATGATGCAGCAGATGTTTCAGGATCAGACGGCACCCACCCCTCCAGGCAGCCCTACTTCCCACCTTCTGCATGGCCAGGATCCCGACCTTCCCCTGGTACTTTATCAACCTTTAAGAAATATTTTTGTTCAGTTACAAGCTTTAAGTCAGTTATCTAGAAGTTCAGCGGCGCCGGTAACGGCCAGTAGCAGCAGCGTTACGAGTAGTAATTTTTTCCCTAGCGGGACCGTTACGCAACCAGGACCTGGAGGTTTTATCTTGGTTAATTCACCGCCAGTACACATGGCTGGATCTTTCACCCGGTACCCAGAGTTCTCTGGCCGGGGAAACGACGATCTAGAACAACACTGGTATCTGTGCGAAGCCATCTGGAGGGCTCGACAGACACCAGATGCAGGGAAGTTGATAGAGTTTCAAACCACGCTCAGAGAGAGAGCTCTGCGGTGGTTCATCAAGTGGTCTGAAGCGCACCCTAATCCGGTAATTGCGGACGTAAAGCGGGATTTTGTCCGTGAATTCAAGCTTCCCCAGACGGACCAGCAGGGTCTGTCCGAGCTATGGGAAATTAAGCAGAAGGAAGGCGAGACCGCATGGGAGTTGATGCGGGGATTCAAGGACGCGATCGGGAAACTGAGCTACCCGATCGATCCAAACCACCAGAGGGACTGGTTCATCAAGCCTCTACTTCCCTTGACGCGAACCCCTCTCACTCAGCAGAAGATTGATAATCTGCAGGATGCTCTGGAGCAGGCCATGAAGATTGAAGCCATGGCGGGATATCCCCAGGAATACAGGGGGGGGCTGGCTCCGCAAGACCCTTCGCTGATAGGGTTGCAACATCAGATCGCTAGTTTAACTGAAAAGCTCAAAGAAATTCAGCCAGCAAGACCAGCGCGACCGAATGTTTGGTGTACTCATTGCCTAGTCGAGGGGCACGCCGCGACCGAATGTCCTCGGTTGCGCGGCGCGGGAGTTGGACCCTCAGTTGCGGCTATCCAGGGGGGGCCACCACCAGGGGGCGGCACGGCAATGAATCTGCAGGGGGTATACCAGACGCAACAGGCCTTTGCAGGGTTTTCACCGCAACCGGGGTCCTCCACCCCAGAATACTGTGAAATCTGCCGGACGATCGGACATCCTCCTCGGATGTGCCCGATATTACAAAAGTACTCCACGGTGCTGAATAGTGTATACTGCGAATTCTGTGTGTCCACGACGCACAACACGGAGCAGTGCAGGGCGTTAGACGCACTTGCGGATCGACTGGATCGGCCCTCGTACCGGGTCAACGAGGCCGCAAGGGGCAGAGGTGGCGGCATGCGGGGAGGCCGAGCAGGAGGACGCGGGCCGGTAAAATGCTACAACTGTGACCAGGAGGGTCATGTGGCTCGAGAATGTCCTCTTCCGCGACGACCCTGGTGCTCCCAGTGCCGGGTTAACGCCCACGCCACTGAAGACTGCCCAGAACTCATCAAAAAATGGGAAGAGCGGGCGCGGCAGAGGGGCACGAATCTGATAGGCTCAGAACCGCGAGGGGTCGCAACCCCTGACATGCAGAATGTTGCGATAATAACGCGAGGCGGAAAGAAGACTGGTGAGGATGCCCACGAGAAGGAGCCAGTACGAGTGGTGAGGCCGGCATCCCCAAAGAAGTTGATTCGGCCCGAGGTGCAGAAGAAGTACTTTCAGGAGGCGGTTGAGGCATTCGCCCAGCTGCGAAAGGAAGGAGGGCTGGAGGAGCCCCAGCGGCCGAAAACCGGGGATCAGAACGCCGCAGATGCTGTAGTTGCGGACTGGCTCCGGCTGTTTCTCAGGATTGTTGATGACACCGTGCTGCGGCAGCAGCTCAGACAGGTATTGGACGGAGCGCTGCAGGACCGGGCAGAACCCAGAAACTTGGTGGACACTACGCCTCAATACGTGCAGCGTGTCAAGCGAAACAAGCAGCGAACGGGCAAAGAATTTCGACTTAACACACAGATCGCAGGATTCCAAATCAGCGATACAATGTTGGACCTGGGGTCCGACGTCAACATATTGCCGCGAAAGACATGGGAGGCTCTGGGACAGCCCCGGCTCGCCTATTCCCCGATCCAACTCAGAATGGCGAACCAGTACTGTATTTTTCCAATCGGCCGACTCGAGGGTGTCGAGGTTGATGTTGCGGGGGTAAAGACCTATGCCGACTTCGAAGTTATTAATATCATGGGCGATAAGGACCCCTATCCTGCTTTACTTGGCATTGATTGGGCTTTTGAGAATTATGCGATCATCGATCTCAAGAAGGAGCTGATGATTTTCGAGGATGGGGAGGTACGGGTGACTCAGCCTCTCGACCCGTATCAGGGACCGCAATACACAGAACCGGTGGATAGTCGGGAGGACGCTCAGATGATGGACCACCTCTATCAGATGACCGCCGGCAGGCGGGAAGATTATATCAACCCAACCGCAACAGGATCTATCAGTTGGCGGAGTGTGCAGAGCTCGGAACTCGGATCCGAGCTTGCGTGGGAAGATTGGCAGCAAGGGGGATACGAGACCACCACGCGGCGATGTGCCACCATCGCGCAGGTCCGGTGGGTGGGGACCGAGATCCGCGGGTACCCCACTTTGTCAAACATGCAAGCAGTGAATACTTTTATCCTCAAGGTGGAGGACCGGGTCCCAGAAGAATGCCGGATACCCCTGATGAATGTGGCTCTGAAGTCAACGTCAGGACGATGGTGGAACAATCACCGCAACACCCTGTTGCGATGGGAGCTGGTGGCGGATGCCTTGCGGGCACGCTTCAAAGAGGATGAAGGGCCCTGTATTACACTTAAGCACCATGGCGACTCAGACCCACGACAGCACTTGCGGGCGTGCGAGGAACAGTGGCGCAACGCCAGGTACCCCGAGGAGTTATGGGTCCACAGATTTATACACTCCCTGGGTACAATCCCCCAGGCCTGGTACCTAGCAGAAGAGCGGAGACGGGGAACCCGCTCTTGGCAAGCAGTTGCGGAGAAGTTCGTCCGGAGTTTCTCATTCGAAGGGGAGACGGCGCAGGAATATCAGGCCCTGCAAGCCGTTAAGGAGGTTCTGTTTTTCCGCCAGCCCGAGCCCAATAAGGGACCGGTGGCGTCACGCTCAGGGGTGAAAAGCGAGTTGGTTTGCCAACGGGTTGACGGCGAACCAGGGGACGACAGTTTGGAGGACCTGAGGCATCTCCATTTTGATGAAAAGGAGGGCGAGCGGAGTGTCCGCGACGAGCCAACGACAGAAGGAGTCCATTTGCAGCCCCTAAAGACAAAGAAGCCGAACATAGGAACGGAGGAGAAACCGAAACTGGCAACAGTGGGAGATTACTGGGACGCGGAGATGACCAGGGAAATTTTCAGCCTCCTTCGGGAGTATGAAGACCTATTCCCATCCTCAGTTGCGGACCTGAAGGGGATCAAAGGGGATTTGGGTGAGATGCGCATCACACTAAAACCAGGAGCCAGACCGGTCAAGCACCGACCCTACCGGTTAAATCCACGCATCAAAGAGAAGGTAAGGATGGAGATCGACAAAATGCTGGCTGCAGGTCTCATTTTTCCTGTAGAAGAAGCTGAGTGGGTAAGTCCCATTGTCATCCAGAACAAGAAGGATAAAGCGGAAATTCGGGTCTGCGTAGATTACCGGAGTTTGAATAATGCTTGTATTCATGATCCGTTTCCCACCCCCTTCAGCGACGAAGTACTAGATCATGTCGCGGGAAACGAAGCTTACTCTTTCACGGATGGGTTTTCGGGCTACCATCAGGTGCGCATCGCTGAAGAGGACAAGGCAAAGACAACATTCACAACCGAGTGGGGATCATTCGCATACCATGTCATGCCGTTTGGACTAAAGAACGCACCAGCTGTGTTTTCCCGGATTGTTATTGCTGCTTTCCAGGAGTATATTCACAAATTCCTGGAAGTCTATATGGATGATTGGACCGTTTACAGCTTGCTGAAGAAACACACCTCCCTGTTGCGTGTTATGTTCGATCGGTGTCGCCAGCTGCAGATTTCCTTGAATTTGAAGAAATGTATTTTTGCAGTACCATTCGGCACGCTCTTGGGTCACGTGGTGTGTAAAGAAGGGGTCTGTGTCGATCCCGCCAAGGTCGCAGTTATTGTCCACATGGAGGCCCCCGAGAACGTGAAGCAGTTGCGGGCATTACTCGGGCACACTAGATACTACAGGCGTTTTATCCGCAACTACGCCAAAATCACTGCCCCTCTGGAGAAACTGTTGCGGAAGTCAGAATCTTTTGAATGGACAGCAGAGTGCAGGAAGGCACTGGACACATTGAAAGAGAAATTGGCGACGGCACCCATTCTCGTTCATCCAAATTGGGATAAGCAGTTCCATGTGCACATTGATGCGTCCGGGATTGCACTTGGCGCCGTATTAGCGCAACCCGGGGAAACCACAGTTGACCACCCGGTATACTTCGCCAGCCGACGCCTATCTAATGCGGAGAAGAATTATACCACGACCGAGCGGGAGGCGCTGGCAATGGTGTACTCCCTCCAGAAGTTCCGTCACTACCTCCTGGGCGGGAAGTTTACATTTTTTACGGACCATTCGGCCTTAAAATATTTGGTCAATAAACCGGTGTTGGAGGGAAGGATTTGCCGGTGGCTTCTCCTTTTTCAGGAGTTTACGTTCGATGTAATTGTCAAACCGGGCCGGCTAAATGTCGGGCCTGATCATTTATCCAGACTCGAGTCGGGGGAAAACGATGGTCCGTTGGATGATCAGCTTCCGGATGCTGATCTGTTTCGCGTTGAAGCGGTTCCAGACTATCTGGCTGACATTGCCACATATCTGACCACAGGACAGTGCCCCGAGGATTACACGCCGCTTCAGAAACGCCACTTGGTTGTCCGAGCGGCCGACTATCAATTGATCGCAGGGCAGCTGTACAAGATGGGCCTGGATGAGGTGTTGCGCAGGTGTGTTCTTGACCATGAACGGGAAGCGGTGATGTGGGAATGTCACAGCGGAGTTGCGGGAGGACACGTGGGGGCTAAACCCACCGCAAGGAAGGTACTTCAAGCTGGTCTATGGTGGCCGACGGTGCATGCAGATTGTAAGGCCTATGTGAAACATTGCGATATTTGTCAGAGGACGGGACGGCCTTCGCACAGAGATGAGCTTCCGCTACACCCCGTGCATGTGTTGCGGCCATTTGAGAAGTGGGCTGTCGATTTTGTAGGGCCCATTGCACCAGCTGCTCGCCATTCCAAAGCTCGGTACATCATTACGGCGACTGATTATCTCACGCGATGGGCGGAAGCAGCAGCGGTACGCGACTGCTCCGCTGAGACCGCTGCTCGGTTCATCTTTGAAAATATCATCAGCCGCTTTGGCTGCCCACGCAGCCTGACCAGTGATCAAGGCACGCACTTCATTAATGCCACGGTCAAATCGCTCCTGGAGACATTTATGATACAACATCATAAGAGCAGTCCATACCACCCGCAGGCTAATGGCACGGTGGAAGCCTTCAACAAGATTCTGGAGAAGGGTTTGACGAAAATCTGCAACGCTCAGCGGGATGATTGGGATGAGCGGATACCAGCGACATTATGGGCTTACCGGACCACGGTAAAACGGTTGACAAACCAGACGCCGTTCCAGCTGGTGTACGGCCGGGAAGCTGTGATTCCCGCCGAGTTCACCGTCCCCAGCCTTCTGATCGCAACGTCCCTTCACTTTTCAGAGGATGCGTCGCTGCAGGAACGACTCCACGAGCTGCAGGAGCTGGACGAAGCTCGGTTTCTTGCGGAATTCCATCAAAAAGTTCAAAAGGCCAGACAGAAAGCATGGCATGACCGCCACATCAAGGTTAAAACTTTCCAAGTTGGCGGCAAGGTTCTTTTGTACGACAGCCGGTTCCAGAAGTTTCCAGGCAAGCTCCAGACGCATTGGCTGGGACCGTACTTTGTTATCGAGATCCGCGACTCAGGAGCCGTTCGATTGGCACAATTGGACGGTTCAGTTCTTCCCGGATGGGTGAATGGCGCACGCCTGAAGCCCTACCAGGAGTAGGTACCTTCTCTCTTTCCATCAATAACTCTCGCAACCGAGAGCACCCGTAGCGTAGCGTAGTTGAATAACTCTCCCGCAACCGGGATGAGCATAGTTAGTCATTTCCATTTCTTTACAGTCAGTCAAATAAACCGTCAGTTGCGGCATCCATACCGCAACATACCATGGTCGGAGCGGGCCAGTCTAGCGTGTCGCAACGCCAGTCCAGCGTGGCGGTGCGCCATCCCAGTAGGACGCCGCTCCCAGTCCAGCGTGTCCTGCACGAAGGATCTGTCCTCGTGCCAGCGTCAGTCCAGGTCATAACCGTCAGTCCTTTTGTCAGTCCGTAGGATAGCTCAGATTTTGGTCATAACTTCCCTTAATGGACAGTAATCATACCGTAATCATTCCCCATCAGCCGCAGTTCTCTCCGCCGTCGGGTACGCCCATCTTCCAAAGCCACCGTCAGCAACTGTCAGATTACACACAGGCCCGCGATTGATCACACGATTATCGCAGGCAAGCATGATAGCAAAAATTAAATGCCGTTATGGAGTCTCATCAACCCCGCGCGTGCCAGCGGATGGCCCAATTTTGCATGAAGGCTATCGGCGCCGGGATGACGAACCAATTCAGTTTGGAAACTTCAGCGACTCCCGAGCACTTGCAGCCTCCGAGCACTCAGAACTTAGCAGGGAACTCCAGACGAATCCTCCAGGTCTATCAGAGACGCGCAAAGATGCCGAGAGCTGTTCTCTCCGTCCCGGAACCGGTGCTGGATCACAGAATTCACCGGCTCGAATCATCACTGGTCGGAAAGTATGACAATGCGCCCTGCATGGACGCTAACTTGTCCGACCCGGCTGAGTTTCCCCATCTGCATTGGCAGACGTTCATGGAACACCGCTATACACCAGGGAGCAGCTCTAACAGTCGGATGAAGGACGAATTCCGGGGTCTTCAGCAGTCGACGTTGATGAATTTACGCAGTCTCCCTGTCTTCGGCACTACTGGCCCAGTTCTGCAATGCACCCGGTTTCTCCTCAGTCGGGTGCAGAACGGGTCTCTATGGTTGAACGAGGAGATTCCAATCCATGCAGCAGAGATTAGTCGACTTACGGGGCTGTGTCAATTTGGGGCAGATGTTTCCTCTGCAGGGCAGACGGCCTCCAAGCGCGCCCGGAAATCAGCCGAGGCGGACCTATACACCAAATATGGTACTCGCCGAGGTGGCAAGGGTGCCAAGATCGATTTGATCAATGTACTAGAAATCCGGTTTGCTTGCTATCTGATAGCGAGCAAGACCATGCGCCATTACACCAAGGGCGAGTGCACATTGGACACCATTTCTATTGCGGAGCACTGCGTCAAGGGGGCCCGATTGAATTGGAGCGCGTTCGTGCTGAAGGAACTCTTCGCGGCCTGCGAAGACAATTACAGACGGACGACCAGTTTTATCTACGGCTACTTGCTCCTAGCCTTCGCCATGTGGAAATGGCATGTTCCTCCGATACGGACACCAGCGGAACTCAACGGGGGCCAACCATTCGCGATGCGATACTCCCCCTGGCAGGTGTCCACGGCCCCCAGCAGCAAGCAGGTGAACGCGGAGGCGTTCCGCGAATGGTACGGGATGATGGTCGCTGTGGTGGCCTCTACGCAGCGGGTACCCCGGAACCTGCTGGATGAATACAGCGAACAAGTGTGGTTTGGCGTCAGCCATAATCACACTTTCATCCGGCCGGCTTGTGTCCCGCACCACACCTTTCACATGGCACCCTTGCGGTTTCAGCTGACCGACAGTATCTTCCACAGAGAGGTTCTATCGTGGCCAGGGGTCGTTCGGCACGTTCAGGATGGAGTCATCCGATATAACTTTGATGGGATGCGGGCTGCCCAGCAGCCTGCCGCGACCAGTGCCGGCGGATCTTCCACAGTCGCGGTAGCGATAACCACAGAGGCGGCCGGGAGCGCAGCGACCCTGCCCGAAGCACTGGTCCCCATTGTGGAGCATATGAATGACCAAGTCCGACGACTCAATGTGGCCACCCAGGTTGTTTCTAGTAGCGCCCCTATATTTCCTTCGTTTCATGAATTTCTTCTTAACCGGTCACTTGGTCTCTCCAACACTACTTCCCTCACTTCCCCAATTCCCACTTCCCTGTTCACTTCTGCCACCCCCATCATCACGACAATGGGTGAACCGGGGCCCGAACCCGATTCCTCTGGGCCACCCCCTCCCAAGCGGGCCCGTATTGCAGATCCTGTGGTGGACCTTACGGAGGATGATCCGCCAGTCACGCCGCCCACAGCTACCTTGATCCCGGAGGAACCGCTGATTGACCCGGCGGATTTCCTCAACCTTCGTTTCCCTCCCTCCTCGGTCACTCCATCCACCGCCCCCTCCACCAGCAGACCACACGCCACTTCCTCCAATCCGTCCACTTCCTCAGCCACTGTGTCCGATTCCTTGATCCGGAACCTCTTCGGCGGTGACCACGGGGCGGAGGTCACCTCCAGTACTGCCGCGGTGGTACCTTCTGTTGACCCCGTGGCCACGTCCCAGGAGCCCATTGCCACTACATTTGTTCAGCCAGACAGAGTTGGGGTTGATTCCATCAGCCCTTCCACAGCGCCAACCACACAGCAGAACCGGCCAGAGCCTGATATGGCCACTTCGGTACAACAACAGACGCCGGTCCACCTTCCAGAGACTGCAGGCCGAGCAGCGGCCGAAGGACCGTTGTTACAGGAACCAACGCCTCAGCAGGATGCCCCGCGCACAACGACTGCAGCACAACTGAGTCCAGCACAGTTGTTTTTGCTCATTCAGCGGGCGGCCGGCCAGGCCGAGCAGATTCATGCAGAGCTACAGCGGCGATGCACCGAGCAGGGGAACCAGATCACGGCGCTTACTGAACAGCGCAATCAGCTACTGCAGGAGAAGACCTACCTCCAGGAACAGGCCGACATTGTGAATCAGGCTCTTTCCAGCGTCTGGCCGGAGGCACGGGCTCACCATGCTCCACTCCCTGCTCACATCGAACAGGACAACATAGCCTTACAGGCTCGCCAGCTCGGGGAGATCTTCACCACCATTTGCAGAGAGAACCAGGAACTACAAGCGGCGTTGGCCGCACGGCCTACCCTACCAGATCCACCCGTTGATTATTCAGGACCGGTCACTGCCAAACAGGCACAGGCAGTCGATCTACAAGGGACTCTCCATTCCACGACAGCAGCGGCTTCGGCCCTTCTACGAAGCTTGCAGGAGTGCTCCCTCGCACTGACAGTCAAAACGCAGCCCATTTCTGCTCAACTGCAACAACTCGCCACTCAGATTCGGGCGACCACGGACCAGGCCAGATTGGACCAGCTCTACGCTCAGACGGACGAGTTGGAACTTCAAATGCAGACGACAGAGGCCGCATCAGCCGCAACTAAGCACATCATCCGGGAGATGTGGCCGCCCCTTCGCAGCCATGCCGAGGCAATGCATCAGCTGGACGCCACTGCCGAGTCCCAACTCACCACACTGTTCGGGGATGCACCGACGCCCATTGACGAAGCTACAGCCAACCGCATTGTTCAAGATGCCGACCTGCTTATGCAGGAATGGCAGCAAGCAGTAGTAACTTTCACGGAGCTTCGAGATGCAGCACTCCGCCGGGTCCCGGAGTTGGGGCCCTTGTTTGAATCAGCAGGTGGCGGAGTACAACAGAAAAGGGCAGCAGAAGAAAGAGCAGCAGAGCAGGGCACAGAGGCCGGCGAAGGTATGGAGGTAGAGACTGTCATTTTCGATTGACTCGTGGACGAGTCAAAGGATTGTGGTCGGGGCCTGTTGGGGCCCTTGTTTTTGTTTAAGTTTTGAATTTTGAACTTGGACTCTTTTTGAGTTGCGGAGGGAATACACACAGCTAACGCGACCGCACCGCGCGACCAGGAGTTGCGGAGCTAACAAGGCGATGCGGAAGCACTTGATAACTGGAGGTAGAACAGCGATAAGTACAGATGAAAGAGATACAGCAGATAACAGGAAGTAGAACATGCAGATATCAGAAGAGAAGTCGGGAAAAGCCAGAGCAAAGACGCAGAGAAGCCACCAGTCGCGGCGAGCGGGTGAATAAAAGGCAATCACCCGGCTGCAGAAGAGGAGGGGTTGGGAGATTGGTCGATCGGTTGCTGTTGCGGGATGATTGAATGCGGAAGCAGCCGCGGAGAAATCAGACTTGTTCTCTCCATTGGTTTCTACTCTCTATGTTTTGTATTCTCTGTTCTTAGATTCATCTGTATCTGATATATGGGTTATCAGAGAAGGAAGCTGTGTAATCTTGTATTTGGCTGAAGACTAATGAAAAGAAGGATTGCTGTCTTTATGTTTATGTGTTAAGATGTGTTTACCATGCTTTAAAATTTTTAAGTTGCGACTGTCAATATACTTGATTGGTGATCTTGCATGAATATTCTGGTATATGTAACATATTCTCTTTCTTTCTGTGGTTGCGGGTTTATTCCTCGTCTGTGATTTCTTCCCCTTTCCCATGTGGTCGCGGCACGCCTCGGGTGAGACGCTCTGTTCTTCCCGAACAGGGTGAAAATGCCGGCGTGTTACTAGACTACACCGGACCCTTGTTGGCCACAACCCTGTGAACCTGGGTCTTGCCCGCGAGACCTTATTTTTCGCCAACACTTCCCATTAGGTATGTTCGCCATTTCTTTAGTGCATGCAGTATTGCTAACATTTCCTTCTCATAAATAGGTTTCTGTAAATACTTTCCTTTGATTGGAGGACTTTCAAAAGCAATGGGTCTTCCTTCCTGCATTAAAACAGCACCAATTCCATTTCATGATGCATCACATTCCACAATAAAGGTTTTTGTGAAGTCTGGCGTAACTAAGACTGGTGCTTGACACATTTCCTCTTTAATATTATCAAAAGCCTTAGTTGCTTCAGGAGTCCATTAAAATGCATCTTTCTTCAATAATGTTGTTATAGGTGCTGCTATTCTCCCATAATTCTTAACAAACTTGCGATAATACCCTGTTAACCCGAGAAATCCTCGCAACTGATTTATGCTTGTGGGGACTTTCCATGTGTCACTGTTTTTTCCTTAGCCTCTGAAATTGATAGCCAAGAAACTAAAATCCGTGTACTTACAACCACTTTTTACGGGACTCCAATCCGATGTCTAGAGAGAGAGTTATTGAAATTTTCCCATGATCACCTCTTTGAGATGAAATTAAGGGGCCTGAAAAAGCACTACCTTCCACAGCTCATATCTCCAAAAATTTTGCGAACCAAGCTCTGAAATTTTTTGATGAATTTCCTCAGGATTTCAGCTTCGCACCATATGAATTTCAGATTCTGAACCTTCGTAGAAAAAAAGTTATAGTGCGAATGCCACGATGACCTGTTTATGAGCCTGAAAAAAGACCTAACTTCCACAGATCATATCTCCGAAACTATTGCGAACCAAGCTCTGAAATTTTTGGACAATCTTCCTCAGGATTTCAGCTTCTGAAACTTTGTAGAAAAAATGTTATAGCGAAAATTCCACGATGACCTGTTTGGAGCAGCGAAACCCTAGAATCTAAAGGCTCTGATACCAAATGTTGTGTAACCAGCTCCAAAAATAGAAGAAAAGAGATATCAATGCCTTAGAAATAAGCCACTTCGAGGGGGCAACCTCCAATACATTAAATAAATGAACAATTCTTGGATGATACAATTTACAAAACCTCCTTTCTATATATAGGAGTCCATGGGGCCATAATGTAATCCTAGTGGGCCACAATGTAATCCTAGCCGACCAAACAATAATAATTTAAGGGCACAATAATAACAATATGCGGGTTACAAGGGTACAATAATAATAATAAGGGGGTTACACTAACAACAATAAGGGACTATACTAGTAATATAGAGACCTAACAGGTAAAGAGAGAAGGGGGAGAAGTAAGGTCACATGGGAACAGAGGGAGCCGGGGCTTTAAGGAAAAGGGGCCAAGGGTTAACAGGTGGTCGGGCCCCATGGTCATATGAAGAAAAAGGGCATAGGGTTAAGCCCACAGGGGCTTAAGGTCCATTTTTATGAAAAGTCAGAAAATAGGTCGAAAAGTGGGTTTTTAGCCCTTTTTTGGTGTTCTGATAAGTATAAAAAGGAGGATTAAACCATTATAAAGGGGTTTTAATGGTTTAAAAGGGTTTTTTTTGGAGGAATGGAGGGTAAATGAGAAAGGAAGAAAACCTTTTTTGCAGGGGGAAAATGACTGTTTGGATAAGTGAAAAATGAGTGAAAATGAGCAGATATGATGGAGGTGAAAAAATGGGAAATATAGCCTGAAAACAATTTCTTTTTGAGATGGCAGGATAACTTGGAGGATTTAAGTGAAAATATTCAGTGAATTGATAGACTTAGGATAATGAAGGCTGTGATATTTCTAAAACTCACAATTTCTCTGCAAATATTGTTTCTAGAAATCTGAGTTTTTCAACTTTAGTCATATTTGGATAAAGTCAAAATTATGGATGACAAACACATACTTCCCCATGGTGCAACCCTTGCACTGATCTAACTGAGCAAGTGTTCCCATTGGAAGTCTAGTAAATATTTGTTGCATAAATTTCAAGGGTCCATGATGAAGATGGTCCAATCACCTATGCCATAATTTGGCCTCATCCCGGCTCACCACTTTTTCCGCATTTCCCATCATGGCAGTGCAAACTTCTACCTCCAGCTTGTAGATATTCTTGACTAGAATCCCTATCCTCTTGGCTTGAACCATTTTTTATGTCGCAGGAAAGATTTTCCATCACTGGAAAAACTTCATAGCCTCTGTCCTCCAACATCACGACTGAGACCAAGTTTTTCTTTAGACATGGAACATGCATAACACATTTCAATTGAAATGGTTTACCTGAATCCATCTCAAAGGTAATGGTACCAATTCCAATCACATTATATCATCCATCATCACCCATTTCTATATGCATTTGGATATCTTTCTCCTCTAAGTCACTGAAAAGCTCCTTATCTCCCATCATGTGGAAGAAAGCACCACTATCAAGATACCACATCAATCCCATTGCGCTTGATACCAAGCATGCAATCAAATATAAATAAAGTTCAAATTTCAAGGCAAGGGCCTCACTAGTTGCAGGTCCAACAACCCTCTTGTTCTTCTTTTTCTGTGGGCAGTTAATGGCAAGATGACCATGTTCGTGACAGTGA
This sequence comes from Pinus albicaulis, assembly GCA_034641835.2. Taxonomy (NCBI): domain Eukaryota; kingdom Viridiplantae; phylum Streptophyta; class Pinopsida; order Pinales; family Pinaceae; genus Pinus; species Pinus albicaulis. Next base: position 572,540,878 of record CM076573.1, on the reverse strand, counting down.
AAACACTTCACCTTGGAAAAATCTAGCTTCTTGCCTTTAGACTCAGATTTTCAGGGGAGTTTCTTCCCCTTCCTTTTCCTTGCCTTGGCAGCTAAAGAAAAATCCTCTTCATCATCATGCTTTGATGAAGATCCATCTCTGGTGTTCCGCCTGAACTCCTCTTGCACTAGATCCGACCACAGTCGTTCCCAATCCAGTAGTTTTTCCCATCCGTTGACAAAGTATTAGGAAGTCCCAAGAGAGCCAAGCTCACCAAATCATCATCAGTAACCATGATTCCCACACTCCTCAGTTCATCCTAACATTGGATGAAATTTGTGAGATACTTAGGAATATTTTCGTCTTTCTCCATCTTGATCTTTCTAAGTTTATCCTTCATCAGCAATTTCCTATGGTCGTTGCTGCTTTGGAAAATATCTTTCAAATCCTTCCACATAGAAAATGGAGTGGTTTTCCCATAAATTCTTGATACAATATGGTCTTGCACACCTTCCAACAGAATATTTCTTGTCTTCGCTACTTTCGTTTGCCATGCATCAGGTAATGCAGAATCCGTCGAAGTGGGCTTAGGAACATCACTGTTGATGAATTCCTTCAAGCCATTATCTTTAAGCACCACCTCCATCCTTTCCTTCCATGCAATGTAGTTTGAGCTTCCCTTGAGTGCATACTCTAGCCACAAACCATTGAAATTCATTTCGATGTTTACTCAACTGTCGCACCAAGAAATTCTTGCAGAAAATTTGAATTGTTTCCACCAAAAAACTCAGCTACTGCTTCAATTTTGGAATATTCTTTGCTCCGATACCATGTAGAAGTTTTAATACAAGTATGTATTCATATTGCCTAGATTCTCCTAATCTAAGAATTATGTGCCACTGTTAAATACATAATCCTTCTACTAAAATCTTTGCGGTATTTTAATCGCCAATTGCAAACACATGAAGAGAGATCAATCACACATAACACAAATGTTTTTACCAAGAAAGCATAAAGCTAAAAACCCCACTATCATATATTATGTATATATCATGGATCATGAAACAATCTCATACAAAACTCTAATCCAAGAGCTCTCGATACAATATACAATCGTCTCACACTTTCATACTAAAATTGGCATACAAATGCGCCAATTTATTTCCTTCTGACAACCTGCCTCCAGTACTGTGCAATCCCTGAATGAATTCTATCTTGCCTTGCCTTGACTACGAAATCCTCATTGGAATCTCCAATGTGTGTGTGGTTGCATGTGTGCACCCACTAATGTCACAACAGATAGTCAAACTACCCCTTTCACCTATCTTTCAACTGGGTCTCCACTGGATCTGACATGCATGTAGTTAACAGTAGTATTTCTTCAGTTGCATGTGAGACCACTACTTGTGAATTAATTAATTAATTAATTCATTGATCTCTCACTAGTGTATCTTTAGTTACAACTAGCACAACTGAGTTTAACTCACTTAACTAAGTTAAACTAATTTACAACTCACATAACTACACATCCAACTCTGTTACAACTTCGAATCACTCAGTTACAACTAAGTCCACTAACATGTCACACCAACCAACCTTAGAAATTGAAATTCCTTCAGCTAACTACTTTTCCACTTCAGTTAACTGAAATCAAGTGCTTCAAGAGAATAGATTATTATTTATTGTCTAATTATTATTAAGAGATAATAATAATCAACATGCATTCTATTTTTAGACATGTGATCTATAAATAGACTTCACACATGCATATAAAAATAGAATCTCATCTATATATAGAATTTTTTCAACCATCTATAAATAGAATTCCGCTATAAATATAATTTTCTCAACATTCTAAAAATAGACATACACCTAAAAATAGCCTGCGGGCCCCACCTGGTGTAGGTGATTAATTTTCACTAGGATCATCATCTTGTTGAAGTTCAGCAGAATATAGGTCTATGATCAAAGTATTGATTTACCTTACATGCACAAGACTAGATATTATAAATGTAATTGGGATCGTTTGAAAATTTCTAGCTAATCCTAAAGAAAAACATATTCAAGTAGTAAACAGAATATTCAAGTATCTACAAGGAACTCAAGATTTTGGCCAATGGTATCCTAAAAATTTAGACTTTACACTTCATTCTTATACAGATGCAGATTGGGCTAGAAATATTGATGATCAAAAGAGCACTAGTGGAGGATAATTTTATTTGGGACCTCACGTAGTATCATGGTTCAACAAGAATCAAAGCTCCATCGCTTTATCTGTGGTTGAGGCAGAATATGTTGTTGTTGCATCTTGTTGTAATAAAGTTTTATGGATGATGAAAACATTTCAAAACATTAAAATCACTTGTCCTCAACATGTACCTATTCTTTGTGATAATACGAGTTCCATAATTCTTTCTAAAAATCTTGTTATGAACATATTATGATAGATTTTATTTACAATTAGAGAATTCCTTTAGCAGATTTTTTTTTTCTTCTATCTTCATTTTTAGGAATTAAGATGCATAACAATTTTAGGATTTTTTTCCATAGTTTAATAATTTATCTTTTTCTTCTTCTAACATATGCAGTGTTTATTTCTGCAGTTAATAAAAAGAGCTTTCCTGGTTGCATTGGAAATATGAATATACCTAGTCATTTTGCTTAAAAAGAATTAGAGTAGAAATTTAGCTTTATTTAGTTTGTTTTTATTTTTCTAAAATAAATCAATTATGGTATTTTAATGAATAGGATTCATTTTTTGTCATTCATTTAGTTATCATCTTACTTATAATGGAATATTTTTCATGGAGTTTTTTATTTCATCATTATCATTAATTTACAATGGTTAACCTCATATTCTAGGATGCTAACTCAATTATAACCTTCATTTCTACCTTTTTGTAAACATAATTGCATTATGATTTGGATTGGATTTTACATTAATAAAAATATATTGCAAGGCAAAGCTTTCAGCTTTGGCATATAATATATCATCATTCACTCTATTCATATGCCAAACTCTTTTACCTTGTCTTGTTAAGAATCCTTGTAGCATATTTCATAGTTTTTAGTTTCAATAATTGATGCTTTTCAACATATGAAAACTTGGAGATAAATGTAACTTGTCTTGCCTATTTTTTATATACTCTTCATACGAGGATCTCAAAAGACACAAGGTAATTTGGTATGCATTTTTCTTAGGTATGTGTATATGTGGATCCTCATTTCTTCTTAGTTCTTTGCTTTTATTTCTCTTTTAGTTATATTTTCTTATCCTTGTCTTCTCTCTTTTGCATATTGTTTTTTGGTTTGATTTGAGGATTTGGTTTTGCTAGCAAAAGAAGTTGTCAAAGATAAATCAATATTCATGGATTTATTTTTCCATATTCCAAATTTTGCTTGTTACTTTATTTTGTATTCTTTTGAAACTGATTGCTGGTATTATGCTTAAAAATTGATATATAAAGACTCACAAATTAGTTTTTAAGCAAGAATTACAAAAGAAATAAAATTCCTACTAAAGAATACAAATGAAAAATACAAATGCATAACTTTAATCATAAATATGCATTAAAATAGGGGCCTTATTAATAAATCAAATTACAAGGTAAAATCTATTATTTTAACATAATCATCATTTCATTCCATTTTAATGTTAATATTTTTATTTTATCTTGTAAGCTTTATCTCATGGCTTATGCTCTTGTTGGCTGGATTTATGAATCACTAGCATTGAAAGTTTAGATTTATTTTATTTTCATTTCACTTTCCAATAAAATGGGGGAATGTTTTTATTCAATTTGGCATCATCATTGGGAAAGTGATTTTTATGCTCTATTTTCTATAAACAAAACCTTATCCTTAAGGAATATTTCAATGAAGATGATGCCATTATTCCCATTTCCAGCTTTCCTAACCAGTGGAGTCCCTAGTTTGATTCTATGTTTTTAAATCAACCATCATTATCTAATGGATTATATTTTTATCCCCATTTTCATGAAAGAAAAATGTGTTTAATAGCAATTACTTAAGGAATTCAGTTCTCGAGTAGCAAGTCTAATCAAGTAAATATTGGTTACCTTAAAAAAAATTATGTCATTCCTCACTCTTAGGGAGAAATTTTCCACCCCATCTAGTAATTAATCTCTATGAGATTAATAATAAGCATAGTTAAACTAAAAAAAAAAATGGTCAATTGAAGGATAGGAGGACTCATCATGAGTCAAATTCCCATGATCATAGGTTCTAAAATTGTGACATTACCATTATTGGTCACCAAGCCAATATAATGGCTTTTGACTACAAGGTTGAAGGACATGAGGTCTCATTGCATGCTGACTTGTTCACTATGTTAAATCCCATGAATGACATTTTCATCAGCTGGTTACCAAGCCACGACAATGAGCTTTTTTTGACATCCATATAATTTTAAGATGATCTTTTGAAACCATGAATTTATTCCTAATAGATGGGACATTGGCGCCTAAAATAGTTAAAAGGTATCCCTGTCGAGGATATAGACACCTGAGGACAACAATGACCATGTCAATGGTATGGAAGTTAAATTAACACTATGTTTTACTTGATTACCTTCTTTACTTGAAAATTGATTGACGAACAAGTTGATTTTTGTACATACGGATTTGTTAAATACATTGGATTTGTTAAAGTTCATGCATAACGATGGACATGTTGGGAAAAAATATTGAGAGGGGGGGGGGGGGGGGGGTGAATCAGTATTTAGAGCTTATAATATAAATTCAACTTTTTCTCTGAGCAGATTTCCATATGCATTTTTTATGAACGGAACTAGCGTATGCACATGGAAATGCAGAATGAAACTAGTGTATACTGATTTAACTCTCCAGATTTAGAGAAAATTCTCAGAAGCAATCTTATAAATAGATTTATCAGTTATGTATTAGGTTGTGAACAGTAATCAACAGAATAAAGCATCACACACATGAACACTAATATTTAAGGTGGAAACCCAATTTGGGAGAAAACCACCGCTGTTGTCGTCTCTGTTTTCAATCTTTATTATATAGAAAACCTTTTACAATGTTGTACTGATGCAGACTTATACCAGTAGGCAGGCTTCTACCTGCAGAAGGCTGCAACCTTCTCTTGTTTTCCAGCTGCAACTAGAAGGGAGCTCCAACCCCCTAATCTCGTTTACCAGCCTCTCCTGGAAGGGAGCCTTGACCCCCTGATTTCAACACTAGCTTCTACTGGTAGAAAGCTTCTACTTCAACCCTTAGACCCACTGCAGACCATGTTTCATCAATTTTCATACTAGATCAAATAGCTTCAATACAACCCTTCACTTAACATCAACAAACATACTTTGCCCAATACTTCAAACAGAACAGTGAGACCATTGTAACCAGAATATTAGAAATAAACCAGACTTCAGAATAGATATGCAGATACAAACTCAACCCTGAACATTCATTAATTTCAAATAGCATACGCTACTTTTCTTCACTGAAGCCGCATACATACACGCTTTCCTGCAAGCCAAACCACGTATACTTCTGTGTATTTTATTCTTCAGAAACCCTAACTTCCATACGCGCTTTTCATGAAAATAACCCGCTTATATACGCGCTTTATCTGAAACCAACTAGCGTATAGATCTGTAAAAATAAATTTTGTAGAACAGACTAGATCTATAAAAGCTTACCCAGATTTATTCATTTTCTTCAGCAGACTTGCTCCAATTCTTCATGATTTCATTAGTCGATCAAACCAGAGATTCATCATCGTCAAATCTAGAGATCTTGAACCATAATCATATCCATGGGTGCATCATAGATTCAGATCTATCAATTAAGAACAGAGTTCATCCATGCAGATATTCCTTAGAGAAATTTATTCATCAACAACCCTTCCACGCGCACACCTTGCACTATGATCTTCTTCTCCTTAAATAGATTTAGCTTTTACCAATACCATGAGTCAAAACCACACAACTTTCGATGGTATTCTTGGACGGAATCAAATAAACCATATAGCGCACAATACTGTGTGCCAAAACCATGGTAATGCCCCTTGGTATTGTAATTTTGGAGCGCAAAATGGCATACGCGACTTGGGACGTACTTATCTGCATGTATACGTGACTTGGCCTTTACAAAAGTGCATATATATTGTGACATATTATATTTATCATTTCTCTGGAATTATTTTCTGTAGATACATCATTCTTACATCTGTAATACATGGGTTGCTATCCAAAGACAACTTCAATAAGTCATTTTCCATCAAGGACAACTTCATCAAGTAGGTTGCCATCAAGGACAACTCATGTCATCATATTGCCAATAGGACATAATTTTTTTCTGTTAATAGTGCATGACAAGGAAAGAACTTCTAGGATATCTGAATTTGGCATTTTGAATCAGTTAACTATAATTCCTTCACTTTTACAAGTTTCTTATCTTTAAACGAGAGATAACTTCTTCTTCAGAATGAGTCACCATTTTTTTTGGCCACAACCCCCCCATAAATTTTTTAAAAATATATGGGGACCCTCTATTTCACACTTTTGAAAACTTCTTTCTTTACTGGCACTTTGATGACTGATGTTTCCTCTTATATTTATTGCTTGATTTTGGGACTTTTTAAAGGGTCGATCATGTGTTGGTTGTTTCGATTATCTCCTTACTTGTTGGATTGTTGGCATCTTTTGCTATATTGTGCATCATGATGACACCTTTTTTTGTGATGTAGGGCTTTGCATGGTTATTTGTTACTTGGTTCTATTCCACCACTTGATGCATACCTACATTAAAGAAATTGGTTATTTTCATACTATTTGTAAATAGATATTATAATTTCATAAGTAATATCAAACACATGTAAATATAATATTCGCTAGGGGGGGTCTGGATCCATGCTAGAGGGAGGAGGAGAGTCTGTACATTTTTATTTTGCAATCCAATGGGAGTTGTTTACAGATAACTTTAGTATATAGTAGTATTATGATGTATTAAGATATGTTGTAGATAACAGAGATCTAGATTTGTGTAAAGGGATTTCTTCTTACACTACTGTAGAATTATTGTCTTGAAAGAGTTATGGACATCAAGGATTGTAAAAGCAACTTGAATTAATGATAATATTTTTTATTTTCTATTTCACTATTGTAATTGGTCTACAAATTTACTATCATTTCTTTTATTATTTAATCTGGTTTTAACCATCACAATTAGTATAAATGAGTAGTGTTAAGAATATTGTCAATCTTACTCAGTTTATGCTAATTGTTTGTCTTTGTGAATCTATCTTTGCAATATTTGGCTGGTCTAATCAGAATTTTCAAAGAATTCATGGAGACTTGTTTGTCACAAAAAATAACTGTTTATTAATTGTTTGCAAACTTGTCTTATCTTAACATGTTTTGAGTACGGAGAACTATTTCCCAGCTTGCTTGATATAAATCTCACAATGAATTCATACTAATATTTGAATTTGGGTGTATGCAAAAGATATTTTAACAACTATTTGTTAAAATATTTTCATTATATATTTGTTTTCATTGCTTGTAAGATATTAAACTATTTTAGTGTCTTGCAAATATCTTAAATCCAAATTCAAACACATTCTCTTTCCTTGTTCGTTAATTATTTCTCTCTTGGTTGAGAATAAGACAATTCTTATCTTAGCCAAGATAGTATACATTTGCATCGTAGGATAGAATCACACATGCATCTCCATTTCTGCATTTCATAATTTCCTCTTCCATGGAGGAAAACATTTTATCTCTCAGTGGCTGGATTGAGCCCTTATATCAATTGACCTTCTTGAATAGTCTTAATATTTATTCAAATCACTAAAAGATCAATCATAAGGAATTGTATCATTACTATAAATAAATTTGTTTCAATTAACAATATTTAACATACTTTGACATTTTTTGATATACAATTATTATTATGTAACATTTAATTGTAGAGTTAGTTCTATATTTAATTACTAATTTCAATTCAATATTAGAATTACTAGCTTTTAACATAGATTTAATATAGTATTTTTATTAGTATATTAATATAGTAATATATTATATTAGATATAATCTAAAATATATTAACACTTATAAATATAATATAGCTAGTATTATATTATAGGTTATAATATAGATCATATTAGGTAATATTAACATAAGCTTACTTAGGATTTATATTAACACTAGTATTAGAAGTATTAACACCTAATTAACATAGTATCATATAGGAATAACAATTAGTATTAACTTAACTTAACATCATATAAGTTAGTTAGCTTATTTTAGGCAAGATTAGCCTTTGTAAAGTCTTAGGTAGGCGGTTAATTGGGCCTATAACTAGGTAGAACCACCATCTTCAATGGAAAAGGGTATAACTTGGGGCCCTAACTAGGTGGTCTCCCCTAACGTTGATGGAGGACAATTTTTCCCTTCAACACAACCTCAATCAGCCATTCGTAGTCCTTGTTAGCCTTTTTATCTTAGCCATCCCCGTGTCAATTGTACTTGATGACTTCATATATCCACATCATTTATCAATCTATTCCATGCTTATTGATGGGGGATACATTAAGGTACTCCTTCAATGAATCTTGTCATGTCAACTTCAAATCATTATTCAATAGCTTGATCTAAGAACTATTAATACCTTGGAGTTTGCATACCTTAATGAACCATAATCAGGCAACTTCTACCATGCTAGACATCATCTCATTCATTCGCATGATGTAGATTCATATCATTAGGGTTATGTAGAAGATCTTGGGTTGGGTACATCATGTTAGGGTTCTGTAATTTACAGAATCTCTAGGTGACTGATTATTTCTGTTCAGATCGTTTATATTGAAAATAATATTCCATGATTGCCATTTATTTCCAAGAAGGTACTTATGGTACAAAATATGACAAAGGATGGTTGTATTCACCACATTTCTAATATAGTCCAAAATAAGCCTAAATACATTGATTAGCACTATCCATCTCATCAAACCCTCCAAAAGCCACATATATAAATTTTTGGGACTTTATATTAAGCCCCGACACCTCCATTTCAGCTCCGCCCCCCACATTAGGCCGTTTGATATATATATCATATGTTATACATATGTTATAAACCACAATAAACATTACCTTACCACAACAAACCTTTATCCCCTTGAACCTTTACTATTTCGTCACAAATTGCGCATCGCAGATCTTAACCTTTACCCTCCATTCCTCATAACAAAACACCCTGACCTACGATTTGTGATATAAGCAGGGTCCCACCTCCTTGCCACGTCACCTCTGCTCATGGCACACTTCGCAAGTTTTAACATTTACCTCCCCACTGCTCATAAAAAAAAACACTGATTTGCAATCTACGGGCAGACCCACCTCCTTGCCACGTCACCTTCGCTCATCGCACTTCAAACTTCGCAAGTTTTAACATTTACCTCCCCGTTGCTCATAACAAAAACACTGATTTGCGATCTATGGGCGGGCCCACCTCCTTGCCACATCACCTCCACTCATTGCACATCGCACTTTGCAAGCTCATGAGGATAGGCACTTAGGAATATGTTATAAATGCCGAAATGTGAAATGCGATAAAGGGATGGATGCGATAGTTTTCAAAGGAATATTTGAATTTATTTGAAGTCCAGGATTATGTGAAGCTACGCTATTTTATGAAGGAAAGTGAACGCGGGCAGAAAATCTCAGGTAAGGGACCCAACACAAGAAGAAGAGGAAAAGTCGGGAAAAATGAGTAGATTAACAAGGCACAATGAAACATAATTTCCATCATGATAGCCAACACAACAATCAGATCAGATCATCTAGCAACCGTTTTTTGCCAAAGAAGAGCTAGATGTCAACATTATTTTATTTATTGCCTCTTCGACATCACTCTAGCCATATTCTGATCACTCGGTAATTAATAATGGTCTGCTACAGTAAATACAACCACCATCTTGGCCAGATGGATCTTGCCACCGCCATTGCATGGCTCCACTTGTAAAATCTTAGCTTGAATGTAATTAATGACAATCACTGAAGTAGATAGGGTAACTGACTTAAGTTGTAGTTAAATACTGCATGCATTAGCAGTATCAAGGGCGGGACCTAAAGAGAGAACCATTGTAAATGGATCATCTAGTTGTAAACATTTTTTTTTTTGGATGGATGGAAGGACATTGTTGTTTCCAGATTCTTATGTTATGTTTTTATGGTGATGTACTTCTTCATGTTATCTTATTTCGTTTCTTTTGCCATTGCTTTATCTCTTTACTATGGATAAGAAAATTTTGTTCAGGATTTGTCACCAGGCATCCTACACAATCTTTAAATAGTATCTATGTTTTCCTCTGAAATTTGAATGTAGAATTTAGATAGGGTCTGCTCTGCATTCACATTGAAACTTAATCTCTTATCCTTTTCCATTTCATAAGCTTTAAATATCCATTGACATGGCTAGATTTCCTAGTCACCCATGATCTCAGTTATTCATCCATTTAAATCTATTTACACCTGTTTGACTCCATAGCCCAATGGCCCTCTTCTACAGTCTCAACCACAAATTTTCAAACAAAACCCTATGCACTAATAGATAGCCTAAAATTCCCAATCAAATAAAGCTATATCTAATAGAGAGATCCCTCTTTGGGTCTAGGAGGGCTAGATCCTAGGCTCAAAGTAGTTTTTATGTTGGTCCTCCGAAATTCTGTGTTCAGCCTTCGGAATTATGGGGAGCTAACATAGTGGCGACCATACTGGGAATGAGTTTCATGTTACTCAGTAACACTTATCAAGTTCAGATCCAATTGTTTATGGTGGACAAACAGCCAGACACAATAATGTTGAAATCATCCACCTGGAAACTCCAATCCAAATTAGTTTAATTCAAATATTCCACTGGAGGAAGAACCTGAAGCATGACAAGGCAATCTGGAAAGACTAAATATTCAAGTTCCAATTGTATTAGAGACATTTTTGGCTTTTTCTATAATTACTTTCTATCTTATCATGAGCCTGATCAAGAGTAAGCTGCTGAAATTTACATTGATCATTTGCAAATTGATGAGCCTCAAGAAACTAAGCCTCACATTGTAGATCATGTACATACTAATACACTTGTGCACATCCCGGATACACTTGTGGAAAACCCAGTTGAACACAAGCCTCAGGATTTATCTCCTATTCCTATTGAAATGCCAGATAGTTATAAGCCCCTTGCTTTACCTCCTATACCTAAGTCTCAGACAGATACAAGCCTCTATATTTTCTCATATCCTCCATGAACTCCCTCCAAATTATAGCAATAATCTACCTAGGTTTGATGGAGAAAATGCAAAGGCAACCACTGAAAAACACATTCAAAATATTGAATAGTTTCTTGACCTGTTTGAGGTGGAAGAAGATGATGTGGGTATCCGTATGTTTTCCCTATCATTGCAAGGTAAAGTTAAAAATTAGTTTAAGATTCTTCCAGCTGCAAGCGTCAACAATTTTCATCAATTCACGCAAGTTTTCCTGGATAAATGGGTGGTCATGGAAATTTTTTTTCTCATCATAGAAGATTATAACCATTTAAAAATACAGCCGGGGGAGATAGTACAAATTTTTTCAGCCAGGTTCAATAAGGTTTACCATTCGATTCCTGCTAAGATAAAGCCACCCCCATGATTAGCCCTCTTGCACTACCCAGATGCGTTTGATGAAGAGATGGAATTCTAGTTAAGAGAAAGGGACCCTGCAACCCTTGAAGAAATGAAAAATATGGCAGTTGATGTGGAAGCGAACCTGCTAAACAGAGAGGAAAAGTTAAAAGAAGTTGAGAGGGACAAAATATAAAAAGAGAAATTGATATCTTCAGAGATAAAACTAGTTATCTTGACAAATACAGTCAATGAAATGATGCATAAGACTAGCAAGAAAGATGGACTTATTGTTCAAATACCTCATGCCCCACTAGCTCCAGAAAAGGCAAGCATCAATGTACTCAAGCAGTTCCCAGGTCATCCTGGACACCTTAAAATAGAAAATTATTACTTCATGTACTCGATTCACAACATAGCCAAATATGAAGTTCAAAATCAGAAAGAGGTAGGAAAGTTTCCTAAGATGATGTGCATCTTGGATGACATTGCATATGGAAGTATTCTTCTCAGAATTAATCATCAAGATGAAAAGTATATGCTGAGGTTGAGGATGATTGTTCGAAGCAACCAACACCATTTTCTTGGGAAGGAGAGGCCCGACTACCACAATGAAAAGACATCAATCAAACTCTATATGTTGAGCAAGATTGTAAAAATGAAAATGCATAAAGTTTTCAAGTAAGTGTAAAATGCCTTCCTCTATGTTTTTCCTCACTTCAGAGAGAAAATTATAAACAGATTGTCAACGATAGTATTGGAGAAGTCTCTCACCAATTAGATGAGGAAATCATGGATGATAAAGAATATGTTTTAGATCCAAGGGTTCAGCCCTTAAGTCCTTTTGAATGTCAAGTATCAGATGAAGTCACAGAGTCTGAAACAGATGGTGAATTGTTCCATATTGATTCTTTTCCCTTATGCTTTAATTCATTTCATATTTTTAAAGGGAATTTGGATCACATTTTGGTTGATAATAACATGAGAAATTATGAGGTATCAATAGAACCATTACTACAACAATATAAAGCACCACATGATACAATAACTGATACCTTGGATGGGTTGTGTTTCCAAATCCAGTCTTCATGTATTCATAATTCTCTCAAAATATTCTATGATATGGATATGATCAGAGAGTCTACCCATTGTCTTATTCAACAGAAGTATTGGCGCAAAACCCATCAAATAAAATGCAAGTTTGTCCCTAGTTGTTTGAAGACATGAAGAGCACATCTGCAGTACCAGGATATGAAGTTGAGTTGGCTAAGTCAGGATACCCAGAAATAAGTCAAGGATATCTTGATCCAGTGGCTGTCTACATGGAGAAATAATTCTTTAAAAACACAACACATATTTCCAAAATGTCAGTTGTTTTTCATGTGTACCAAGATCCACGTAAACAAGATCATGCCGGAAATTTCTTTCAAACACCATTATCAGGTTTGTCTCTGAACATGGTGAAAACATTGAAAGAACAAAGGTATTAAAGTAGTTTCTTGACTGGCTACACTGGAGTTATTGTATCATTTATAAGGGCAGTAATTTCAGTAGGTTAGGGTAGGTAGGTGTGCAAATAAGCTCAGTACTCTGAGCATTTTTCCAGTTTTAGTTTCAGATCGCTTTTTAGTTTCTAGTTCAAGAGTGTTTCAGACTTCAGTTGCAGAGAGGTATGTTTTCAACTTAAAGATTCTTAGCCGCAGAGGTTTTGTAGCAGACCAGGTTGCATATTTAAGATCATCCCAATGGATCAAGCCACTGATCTACGATGTCCTTGACACCTCCTTCGGAAGTGCCATCCCCAGCTGGAGCCACTGTTAGGGTCATGTAATTTACAAAATCTCAATGTGACTGATTATTTATGTTCATATTTTTTATATTGAAAATAATATTCCATGACTGTCATTTATTTCCAAGAAGGTACTTCTGGAACAAAATATGGCAAAGGATGGATGTATTCACCTAATTTCAAAAATATTCCAAAATAAACCTAAATACATCAGTTAGCACTATCCATCTCATCAAACCCTCCAAAACCCACATATATAAATTTTTGGGACTTTATATTAAACTCAGACACCTCCATTTCCCCACATTGTGGGCCATTTGATATATATATATATATATATATATATATATATATATATATAGATATCAAATGGCCTAATGTGGGGGGCGGAGCTGAAATGGAGGTGTCGGAGTTTAATATAAAGTCCCAAAAAATTATATATGTGGGTTTTGGAGGGTTTGATGAGATGGATAGTGCTAACTGATGTATTTAGGCTTACTTTGGAATATTTGTAAAGGGTCAAGGGGATAAAGGTTTGTTGTGGTAAGGTAAGGTTTATTGTGGTTTATAATATATATATATATATATATATATATATATATATATATATATATATATATATATATGTATGTATGTATGTATGTATGTATGTATGTTATAAACCACAATAAACCTTACCTTTATCCCCTTGACCCTTTACCTTTTCATCGCGAATCCTCATAACAAAACTCCTCGACTTGTGATTTGCGATATAATTTGGGTCCCACCTCCTTTCCACGCCACCTTCGCTCATAACACTTTGCACTTCACAAGTTTTAACATTTACCTCCCTACTGCTCATAGCAAAAACGCTGATTTGCGATCTGTAGGTGGGCCCAACTTCTTGCCACGTCACCTCCACTCATTGCACTTTGCACTTCGCAAGTTATAACATTTACCTCCCAGCTTCTCATAACAAAAATGTTTATTTGTGATCTGCGGGCAGAACCACCTCCTTGCCACGTCACCTCTGCTCATCGCACGTTGCACTTCGCAAGCTCAAGAGGATAAGCACAATTTTCAAAGGAAGTATTGAATTTATTTGAAGTCTAGGATTATTTGTAGCTACATTATTTTGTTAAGAAATGTGAACGCGGGCAGAAAATATCGGGTGAGGGACCCAACACGAGCAGAAGAGGCAGAGTCGGGAAAAAGGAATAGATTAATTGGGCACAGTGAAATAGAATGGCCATCATGACAACCAACACAACAATTAGATGAGATCATTCAACAACCATTTTTCGCCAAAGCAGAGCTTGATGTCAGTGTTATTTTATTTGTTGCCTCTTCAGCATCATTCTATCCAGATTTTGATCACTCTGCAATTAATAACGGACTGCTACAGTAAATACAACCACCATATTGGAAAAATTGATATTATAACTACCATTGCATGGTTCCACTTGTAAAATATTAGCTTGAATGTAATTAATGACAATCACTGAAGTAGATAGGGTAACCGAATTAAGTTTTTTTTTTTTTTGAATAAGTCTAATTCTATTTATATAACATAAAATTACAAAAATACCACAGCTTCAGCTGAGTGAGCCTGAAATCTGGGTTTGATAGTTAAAAAAATTCATGGTTCTGGACTGCCCTCGAAGGGGAAACTAGTCCCTTAGAAACTTGTCTTGCCGCCCTCACAGGGGAAACCGGTGTTGAGTTCAAATAATCTAACCATATAAACAAAAATTTACCTATGAAGATAACATTATTCTCTTTCAACAAAGGAGATCTAAAAATAAATACAAAAAACAACCCATTAAACCTGAGCTTCAGAACCGTGTTCCAGCAGAGGTTGCCATGGTTACTTGTCATTAGCAGGAGAGGGAGGTTCCTCCACAACGCAACATCTATATTCGTCGCTGCTGCCATCTTCGTCTTCAATGGTTGCACAGGTGGCTTTACTAGCAGCCTCCTTCACTTGTTCCTGATGCTTATCAGCTCGTTCCATCTGCAGCGGCTCCCTTGTATCTTTAGTAGCATCTTTGTCCAGAGGGGACTGAGGAGCGGGAGCAGTAGGGAAGTTGAAGCCAACATCTTCCTCCCGAAGGGTGACAGTGATATAAGCGGTTATTACAGGCCTATACATAGTGCATTCAAATCGTAATTTAGCTCTTTGGGAGGTTTGGCGAAGGGGAATTTGAGCAGACGGAGTGGAGATAAGGGAAACAAAGGGTTGGGATACCAGTTGCGAAGGAGACGCAGCATGGTGAGGCTGGGAGCCCTGGGTAGAATGCGCTTGCCCAGAAATGTTGGCTCTTCCTCTTTGGCTCCTAGTTTCTAGATAATGGCCATGAGAGAAATTCTCAGAGGAGGAATCAGTGCTGGAGGAATACTGGGAGCGAATAGCTCGGTCCCTGCTACTGCCTCGACGACTTCTAATCCTATGTCTGAGCCGAGGCATTTTGGCAGTGGAGCACGGGCTATGGGGACTGAAATGCGGACGAGAATGACACTGAGCGGATAAGAAAGGTGTGGCAAGCTGAGCACAGGGCCGAGACTTCGTGTAGCAAAGCACACTCTAAGTGAAAGGAAAATCCGGCAGACTTTCAATGCAACAGATCAGCAAACAACGTCTCCCTGTGTGCGTTCGAGCACTTGGATTGGCACAAGCAGTAGGACAGGAGCTACTCTGCGAAGCAAGAGACCTAAAGATGGGGTGGGCATGAATCAAATTGTTGTGTTTCGACGCCATTAGAAACCAGAGGGGCAACACGAATTTGCGGTGGAGCGAATTGAAAACGCAAATGCTGAGCACGTTGGCCACACTTAATGAAGAGTAAATGCACCTGTGGGTGGCCATATGGCCACCCCACACGGTCGACATTGGGATCCTCCCAGGGATGAATGTCCCATCCATTTCAATAAACATCCACATCCAGAAGGTAACCGAATTAAGTTGTAGTTAAATACTACATGCATTATGTTAGGAAAAAATACTGAGAGGGGGGGGTGGATAAGTATTTAGAGATGACTGACAATTTTTACTTTTTCTTTCTCTTAAAACCATATGTTACATTACGGCATCCAGCTTGTATGTCGAGAGATCTTATTATGTATTTACTTAGATCATTGCATCATTTATTCATCAGATAAGCAGTAAGCATGAACAGAAATAATAGAACAAACCATCAAACATAAGCAACACATATGAACACCAGGAATTAAGGTGGAAACCCAATTCGGGAGAAAACCACCACTGTTGTTATCTCAGTCTTAAATATTTATTATAAAGAAAATTTCTTACAATTTTATGCTGATGCAAACTTATACCAGCACGCAGGCACCCACATGCAAAAGGCTACAACCTTGTCTCGTTTACCAGCCTTTTCTGGAAGGGAGCTACAACCCCATGTTCTCGTTTACCAGCTACCACTGGAAGGGAGCTACAACCCCCTCACTGGAGGCTTCGACCCTCAGCACCACTGCGGACCACGTTTCATCAATTTTCACACTAGATCCACCAGTTTCCACACGACATACCTTGCAGGCCACCAGATTTATTCATACAGTATATTCACACTAGTTCTTCATGATTTCGTCTGTCGTTCAAACCAGAGATTCATCATCGTCAGATCATTGTATCCATGGGTGCATCGTAGATTCAGATTTATCAGTTAAGAATAGAGTTCGCCCATGCAGATATTCCTTAGAGAAATTTATTCATCCACAACCCTTACGCATGCACGCATCGTACTATGATTCTCATCACCTTATATAGTTTTCGCCTTTATTAAAACCATGGGTCAAAACCATTCAATTACTAATGGTATTCCTGGACGGGGTCAAAATAGATAATCCAGCGGGGTCTCCATAACTCACACTGTTCTATTGATCTTGGTAATTAAATAATTAATTTAATACTTTTGAACTTAACTTTAGGATTAAGGTTAACCCTTTGCATTTTAACGCTTTCAAACAATATGATAAACCTTTGACCCCGGGCCCACAAATATATTAAATAGCCAATAAAATACGTGCATGGTACCATAAGTGAATTTTGCGCAAGTCCAGCGTCCTATCACCGTTAGATTAGCAAGCTTCCAGATCAAGGACGTATATGCATATCGCTCGACCTCTGATACCGAATGTTAACGTGTGATGGCCCATCGTACCTGTGTTAATCTTCATGCACCTTCAACAAATGATGACCGTTCGATGACCCCTTCCCAGATCAACGGCGCTCAACGATATCGCTGGGCATCCTGGGTCGAACTATAATGGGTGATGGCGCACAGTGACAAGTGGTTTTCCGTGGGTCCTCCTTGCCACGTGTCGAGAGATTTATGGAATCGCTCCCAACTCCTCAAATACCGCTCACTCCACATAGGTGGTGCGATAAAACCGTAAACTTCCTTCACTGTTCACTTGGTCATGGTTCCGCTCTTCCACGCAGGGTTCCGTCGCCTTTTCAATGTATTATTATAATTAAGTTGTGCTTTAAGGTTTTTCCTTTTATTACATTTCCATTGCATGTTCAAAGTTCTATCCTGTCACAATTCTGCTTCTAACTGCACACTCAAGTTCTTGATTCCGCAAGCTGATCACTGTACTATGCTCCATCGTAATTGTAATCTTCGCTACATTCATCATATCTCTGCAACCATTAATTCCTTCAATGGATTTCTTACTTATCACAGATTACCATTCACTTATTATTTTCTATTTGATGGCCTTTTTCTCCTACTCTGTCTCTGCATTGTATGATGCCTTAGTTCCTTATTTGCCTTGCTTCCTCTCTGCTTCTTTGCTCTTTCTGCTAGTCTCTTTGCTACCTCTGCTATCTCTCTGTTACTATCTCTGCTTCTTGTGTAATGCTGCTCCTTGCTTCTCTCTTTGCCTTGTTGCAGTTCAGATGCTCCTTCTGTGCCACTTCCTTTGCCATCAATGACAATATTTCCAACAATCTCCCCCTTTGGCATTGATGGCAATGCTCTTCCTTTGATTGTCTTATAGACGCCCTTTTTGGCTTTTCCTCCCCTTTAACATCAATGGAAAATATTTAATGAAGATCCTTTGAACTGACAATACCATGCTCCCCCTGAGATCATGCTGCATCTTCAAACATAATATGACCAACAATGCATCCTTTTCATATGACCAATGCTCCCCCTTATCTTGTGCAATCAGAGATGCCTAACAACAGCTCACAACCAATTTAATCTTTTGTATTTAAGTAAGCCTGATCCTCTGCATGGCAGAGACTACTCCCAGTTTCTGTCTGAGATATTTGAATGCTTCCCTCGGTAGAGGTTTGGTAAATATATCAACAACTTGTTCTTTGGAGGGAACATATTCCAATTTCACCTTTTTTTCAAGCACTTGTTCACGTAAGAAGTGATATTTGATGGGAATGTGCTTGGTATTGGAATGCATAACAGGATTTTTTGAGATATTGATGGCACGGGTATTGTCACACATAATGGAGATAGGAGGTGAACATTTGATTTGAAATTCTTGTAAGGTTTGCATCATCCAGAGAAGTTGAGTGCAACATGATGCGGCAGCCACATATTTTTCTTCTGCTGTAGATAAGGCAATAAAGCTTTGCTACTTGCTAAACCAAGATACTAACCGGGGCCCCATATAGAATGCACCACCACTAGTGCTTTTCCGATCATCAACACTTCCAGCCGAATCTGCATCAGTGTATGCATGAAGAGTAAGATCAGCATTCTTTGGATACCATAGTCCAAAGTCTTGAGTTCCTTATAGATATTTGAATATTCTTTTCACAGCCTCAAGATGAGACTCTTTTGGATTAGCTTGGAATCGTCCAACAATCCCAACTGCATGCATGATGTCTGGTCTTGTCCCAGTGAGATAAAGTAGACTTCCTATCATAGATATGTATTCTGGTTGATTCACCATGGGGGAATCATCATTAGAACTGAGATTACATCCGGTTATCATTGGTGTACTTACAGGTTTACAATCTTCCATGCCATACTTCTTAAGGATTTGCTTGAGGTATTTTCCTTGTGATAAGAATATGCCATCTGTTGCTTGTTGCACTTGCAAGCCAAGAAAGAATGTTAGTTCCCCAAGCAAAGACATTTCAAATTCTTGCTACATATCAGAAGCAAATTTTTGACTCATAGACTCTTCATTACTTCCAAAAATGATATCATCAACATATACAACCACAATAAATAGTTTATCATTTTCAGTTTTTCTGTATAAGTTGCTATCAGCAGACCCCTTTGAAAATCCTTGTTGATGAAGATATTTGTCAAGACGATAATACCATGCCCTTGGAGCTTGTTTGAGACCATATAGAGCCTTTTAAGTCTACAAACAAGTTTTTCATCATTTCCCAAAATGAATCCTTCTGGTTGTTCTATATAAACTTCTTCTTCTAGATCACCATTGAGAAAAGCAGATTTAACATCCATTTGATAAACTTTGATTTGTTGGAAGCTTGAAAAGGCAAGGAACATTCTTATGGCTTCAAGTCTGGCTACAGGAGAAAAAGTTTCTTCAAAGTCTATACCTTCTTGTTGAGCATACCCCTTGAAAACAAGTCTAGCTTTATTTCTTATAACATCCCCATTCTCATTTAACTTGTTTTTGAATATCCATTTAGTTCCAATGACATTTTTGTCATGAGGTCTTGGTACTAATTCCCAAGTGTGATTCTTCTCAATTTGATCAAGCTCTTCATTCATGGCTTGAATCCAACAATCATCTTTGCAGGCTTGACTGACATTGTGTGGTTCAATAGTGGACATAAATGCCAGATTTCTAGAAGATCCCACAAGAGTCCTTATTGTTTGTACACTTGATCCCTTTTCTCCCAAAATTTGAGATTCTGGATGATTCTTTTGAACATATCTAGATGGAGCTTTTTCAGATAAATCATCTTCGGGTTCTTCATTGGGTTCACTGTCTATATCATTACTATTTGATGTAGAAGGATATATGTCATCATCGTCTTCATCTGTTGTTTGTTTTTCTTCTTTTGGAGCTGCAGGAGACTCATCAATAACAACATCAATACATTCAACAATATTCCGAAGTCTTTTATTGTAACATTTATATGCTCTACTCCTAGAGGAGTAACCAAGAAGTATTCCTTCATCTGCTCTAGGTTCAAACTTGCCAAGTTTTTCATCATTATTTTTGATAAAGCATTTACTTCCAAAAAATCTAAAATGCTTCACAGATGGAGAATTACCATACCAGAGTTCATATGGAGTTTTGTTACTATTTACACGAACATGTGCCTTGTTGAGAATGTTTACCGCTGTATGTGCTGCTTCTCCCCAAAATGTGTCAGGTGTTCCAGAATCATCAAGCATAGCTCTAGCCATTTGTTGAACTGTTCTATTCATTCTTTCTGCTACACCATTTTGTTGTGGAGTGCTAGCTACAGAAAACTGTCTTTTTATGCCATGTTGTTCACAAAATTCAAGGAATTCATCTGATGTATATTCTCCTCCTCGATCAGATCTAAGACACTTGATTTTTAGATCTAATTCATTTTCAACCAGTGCTTTGAAGATCTCAAATTTCTCAAATGCTTCATCTTTGTGTTTAATCAACCCAATCCAACACATTCTAGAGAAATCATCAATGAATAAGATATAGTATTCTTCACCACGTGGTGACTTTTTCCTTATAGGTCCACATATGTCAGTATGAATGAGTTCAAGAGGCTTACTTGATGATCCTTCCTTGGCATTAAATTGTACTCTGGTTTGCTTACCGAATTGGCAAGATTTACATATGATATTTTCAGGTAGAGTAATATTGGGAAGATCACGAACAGCTTTAAGTCTACTTGATTTGTTGATTTGAGAGAAGCTCAGATGCCCCAACCTTCTATGCCATAGCCAATTTTCTGAAGATTTACTCAAATAACATTGTTCTTTGCAGTTCTTCAATACATACAGGTTGTTTGGAGTTCTTTTTCCTTTTATAATTGCTTTACATGTATCAAGATCACATACCACACATTCTTTTGAACTAAAGACAACTTCAGTTCCTTGATCACACATTTGACTTACACTTAACAAGTTATGCTTTAATCCATCCACATACATGACTTCATTAGCTTTCACCTTTTCTTTTAGAAAATCGGACCCTTTTCCCTTAATGACCGCAGGAGTATCATTTCCAAATGTAATATTCTTTTCTTTTTCTAAAGCACTATATGCTAGAAGTTTGTTTTTATCACCTGTCATGTGTCTTGAGCATCCACTATCAATGTACCATTGGTTTTCTTCATCTTCTGAAAATAACGCTATGCCACAATTTTCAACCTGTAATTCCTTCTTTTTCCATACTTTGGAGCTTGAAGGAACATGTTCTTTTGGCTGAACTTTGCTCCTGCATTCTGATTCTTCATGGCCAAAGTTATTACAATAAGCACATTAAACTTCATTTTGAAGAGGAGAAAAGTTGTTATAAGTATTCTTATTTGTTTCAATATCAATCCTTTTCTTTCTTGCTTCTCTTGTCATGATGGTTTTATATGCAACACATTGAACAACTTTATGACCAAAATTGTGACATGAGAAACATTGTCCATTGAAGAAGAAATTTTTGTGATCATAAAATCTTCTACTTGAATTTACCTATTGATTGGTGTTTCTTTGAAAGACATTCCTGTTAGTGTTATTTGAATTGAGATGATCATATTTTACCTGTAAAGATTCTTTATTCCCTTGCTGAGTGGCAGCATGTTGTAAACCAGCTGTAACTGCTTTTAGATAATTTGGTGCTGAAGCCTGAGAGGATTCTCCGATGTATCCAAGACCTGTCTTTATAAGATGAGAACATTGTACCTTGATGATCTCATCTAAGGTTTCAGATCCTTTAGCAAATCTAAGATTCAGAGTCTTTACTTTCTCAAGTTCTTTTCTTAGACTTACTACTTCACACTCTAATTTCTCATTGTGTTTCTCTTTTTCTTCAAGATGATTTTTCAGAGTTTCTATGGTTATTTTACTCTCTTATAAGCAAATTTTGAGTTTATTTTTTTCATCAAGAAAATCACTGTCTTCTAGAGCATCGAAAAAATTATCCTTTTCTTCTCTAGATTCTTCTTCAAATGCCATGAGAAGTCTAAGATCTTGTTCACATTCTTTCTCACTATCAGATAACCCATCACTGTCTTCATGAGTATAGTAACTCTTTCTAGTACTAAAATTATTCTTATTCCTTCTTGCTACTTCCTTCCCCTTTTTATGTGTTTCTTTATAAGGACACTTAGCAGCATAATGACCAACTCTTCCACAATCAAAACATTTGAAAGGAAGCTTACCTCTGAACCGTTCTGTGCCAAGTTGAAGTTTCTTTACAAATTTTATCTCATCTTCTTCTGAGATATATCCCGATCCTTCTGGTTTTTGTACTTCCTTCCCTTTTTTAGAAGTTCTAAAGACTGCTTCTTTGACTTCAGATGGTCCTCCTCTTCTCATTTCATATGCAGTTAGTATGCCATGAAGTTGCACCACAGTAAGATTTTGAAGATCCTGCTTTTCTTCAAGAGCAGAGACCTTTGACTCAAATTTTGTTGTTAGTGATCTTAAGACTTTCTCAACCAAGGTAGATTCGGTTATTGTTTCTCCCAGATTTCTCATACGATTTACAATATCATCAAGACGTAAAAAGAAATTGGCAATGCTCTCCTCATTATCCATTTTTAGATTCTCATATTGAATTCCGAGAGTTTGGAGTTTAGCACTTTTTACCTTTGCATCACCTTCATAACTTAGAATGATTTTGTCCCATATTGCCTTTGTTGTATTCAGCTGCATGACTTTGACAAATTCTGATTCAGTTAGACTTCCCAATAGAGCATTGACCGCCTTTGCATTTGTTTCATAATTCTTTCTTTCCGTCGGATCTGTTGGTACTGCAGCTGGATATTGATATCCTCCTTCAACAATTGCCCATACCTCTGCTCCCAGAGACTGAAGATAGGATCTCATCCTTGTTTTCCAGAAGATTAAATTGTTTCTGTTAAAGAGCGGAGGCCTAATAGATGTTGTTCCAACTTGATTGCTCATCTTTCTTGATCTTCCTTCTAGTGTGTTACACCATTTTTTGGTCATCTAACCTATTATCATTAGATGGACCCAAGTACACCATGTAAGACCAATTTTACCCTAAGTAAAATTGCTTTCACTATGTAAAATAACTTAATAAACCACATTTATTAGGTTGTTTATGGTCTAAACAGGAAACCCCAAAAGGAAATATTAAACAAACCTATTTTGTTTAATTTTCCTCATGAAATAATTAATTAAACCATAATTTAATTATTATTCCCAGTCATGTTTAACCCAAAAACAAAGAAATTAATTAGATAAACCTTTATTTATCTTATTATTTTCTAGGAATAATTATTTAAATCTTATTTAGATAATATTCTTTGTTAAATATGACCAAATCACCCACAAATAATTAAATAAATCATTATTTATTTAATTATCTTTCAACCACTTCCTTAAATAATTAAATAAATCATTATTTGTTTGATTATCTTCTAACCGCTTCCTTAAAAAGATAAATAAATCATTTATTTATTTATTTTTGACAAATCAAGGGATTTGACCCAAGTCAAACACCTTTTCCCTCCAACAAATATAATAAAATATTCCATAAAAAGTGGATCTAGATCTGGTTAACCCATGCACCAAGATCTAGAATGACCCAATATTTTGTTATAAATAGGAGGGTTTTCCCTACCATTCTTCACTTTTTGTTGCCTATTAGATCACTCTGGATCTATACACTTGGTCACATTTTTCCATCATTTGCTGTGTGAGCTCCCATTGAGCTCCTTTCTTTGCATTGGGTTTTCTACACCAACAAGAGAGATAAATCTTAGATCTGAAGTGCTGAGGACTTCCAAGAACCCATCCCACTGAGGAGAATTGGATACGCCTTCTTGTTTTCCTCCCAGGTGCCCAATTAATACAAAATTCTTTCAAAAATTGTTCTTGTCTTGTCTATTGGTATATGGAGCAAACCCTTGTTTTTACTGCTTAATGTCTTTCCATGCATAGATCTGGTTTTTTGCAGCTCTTTTCTTGTTTAACTAACCGCAGATCTGAAGATATTGGCAGCCACTTTTGTTGTTAGGGCTATTAGTTATGCGTAGCTAAAGTGGTCCTTTTTCGTACACTTCGACAAAGGATTCATACTAACAAATGGCGACTCCACACGGGTTTTAAATTACGACCGCCGTCGTTTTTCATATTCCTGCATATCCAGCTACTTCAGACCCTAGGGTTTCTTTTCAGCTGTTTATTTTTCCTATTTTTATGTTGTTTTTCTCACATAAAACCCTAAAACATTAAAATTTCTAACTTCTGTGTGTTTCTGGCCCTATTGTGCAGGTAAGCGACACCAGCCGCAACTGAGACGACAACTTTTCTAAAAATTTTCCACCGAGACAACCGGAACGGGGGGTCGCACTTTTTGGCCCATAACCTATGACCTGGACCTCCAGGTCGCACTTCTTAGCCTCTTTTCTGCGACCTGCACTGAAAACAGGTCAGAACCTGCGACCTGCCAATTTTTCAGTGGTTTTTCTGCAATTTTTCTGGGTTTTGCTAAAGCTTCTGTCAGGGTTTTCCAGCCTCTGTCTCAGCCCGCTTTGACCAAGTTCTGATCTATTTTTACTCATCTAAGTGGGAACCTAGCCCCCTAGGGCTTTAGTACCCTCCACTTTTTGTGGAAGAGTTTTAGTTGTTTCAGCCGTCTGTTTTTCAGAGTTTCAGCCTTCCTTTTTTCAGATCTGGAACCTCCTCCTCAGATCCCTTTAAATCAGCCTTCCTTCCTTTCAAATCACCTCTTGTCATTTTGTTTGGACCTCTCTTTAGGACCTCCTCCCTGTCCTTTCCGCTTTTTGCTGATTTCTTCCCTTTTTTCCAGCCACCTTGCCTCTGTCTCTTGGCTGTGACCTGCACCTCTTTTCAGCAGCTTTATCCTTTAGATCCCCGTCCCTTTTGACCCTAGATCTATTGGCCTCTTTTTAAGTGTGTTTTGACTAGATTTTTTCCCTTTTTTACATTAGTTTTGAGCGACCCGCCTTCTTGGGTTGAATCGATGCAATAGTAGCTGTTATTTTTCTGTTATTTCAGCATTATATACTGTTCTTTGCAGATTTATTTTCAGTTACGCAGCACACATTTTCTTTCTCTCAAAACAGAAAGGGTTTAAAAATTAAAATTAATGCATGCCACACACTGACCCTAAGTGAAGAAGCGCCTGGTTAACACCACCTGGAAAAGACTCTAAAATCAATTTTCACTGCACATTTTCTGCCCTTGACCTCACTTGATTCTGTCCCTGTTTTCCCTTGTCGGTTTCCTTCTTCCCATCATCATTGCGCCCCCAAGGCACCTTTCCCAGAGACTTCTTGGCCTTCACCCTCAGTTTTCGATTGATCGACCTGCTCCGTCCCGCCGTCGTCGAGCTAGTCCTCCTTTGAGTCCGCACTCCGACTCCTCTTCTGATTCATTGGGTTCTCCCTCTCCTCTTGGTTCTCGCCCTGTCACCTTCACTATGTCTGGTCCAGGGCCTAACGTTAGCAGTGCTCCAGGCCCTAATGCCGGAACCACTACTAGCGGAACCGCCACAAGAACTACCTCGGCCATACCCTTACTGCCGTACATTGCAGGCCTCAGCCTCCCTGATTTCAATCAGTTGATCAATGACCCTATCCGCCACGATGTTGGTTGGCCTGCTATGCCAACCAAGCTCCCCTCCGACATCCCTAAGTTCGAATGCCTTGCTGGAGAAGATCCAACCAATCATGTCCGATCTTTCCACATGTGGTGTTCTTCCAATTCCATTACCGATGACTCCATCTGTCTTCGTTTTTTCCAACGCACGCTTACCGGCGAAGCTTCTAAATGGTATGTTGACCAAGCCACCTCTTCCCATACCACCTTTGCGACCCTTGCCCAATCCTTTTTATCTTATTTCTAGCTCCCTCTCCGATACGATACTGGCACGGAGCTCTTGACTTCATTCAAGCAAACCTCTTCTACCCGCCTTTCCACCCATGTTCAGGAATGGCGACGAAGACGGAGCTTATGTCGAGCCCCCCCCTTCGAAGATCGAGTTTACATGGACTGGTTCCTTCGCACCCTCTTAGCTCCTATCGAAAAAGATGTCACCTCTCACTTTCCTCAAACTGAAGAAGCCACCCTCCAAATAGCCTTGAAATATGACCTGATCTACGCTCAATCTAGTTATGTTTATACCGTTCTTCCTGACCTCCCCAGGCCCGGCGGCCCTAACGTCTCGAGGGCATCTCATTCTACCGACGGTATCATTGGAGCCCTTTCCCATCCATACACTCAACTTCCTATGGGCTATGGTCTCCCTCAGGGAGGGGCCAGCACCTCTAGCACTCTTCCCCTTCCCGGTAGCATGTATCCAGGATACGGCATGCCTCCTCCTTTTGCCCAACCTCCTTCTTACCTCAATGTTGCCCAACCTAACCATTACCTTTATCCGCAGCCTGGTGCGCCAGCTCCTCCAGCATATGCGCTTCCATCTCCCTTGCCTCCTCCAAACCCGCAACAACACTTACAGCCCCCTCCAGGGCAAGTATTTGCACAGCAGGGCACGACTAATCCCCCTTCTTCTCAAAGAAGGCGGAGAGGCAATCAAAACCAATCTGCCCCTGGTACCCGTGGACCCAATCCTGGTGTGGACCCTAACACTGCCAACCAGCAACAGGGCACTCAGCCCACGCCGGACAGGCCGCTTCACACAAATAAGCCTTGTTCGTGTTGCGGTGTTTATGGTCATTACACCCACGATTGTCCCCTCTTACCCCAGATGCGGCAGATGTGGGAGTCTCAAGCCACATTGCGTGGACAACATGCCTCCCCTCATGCTCCTCCTAATGTGGCCACTACCCAACCAGCTGTGTTTACTGATCCTTTCCCTTAGCAAGGATTCGTGGCTACCCAACCGCCTGACAGCCAGGTCACCACTCCCCCTTCCCTTTCTGGTTCCTCTGATTACCAGATCCTTATGATGCACTCCGATCCTTCCCCGACCGTCGACCTTCACCTTCAAACTCAGTCTCGCCAGTACCCCAAGCCTCCTGCTCAGTCTGCCCTCGAGCCTCCTTCTTCAGGTTCTACAGAGCCTCTTTCGACATCCAGTGGCCCCTTACATATCCCTCAACCCAAATTTGAGGTTCATACCAAGATTCCTAAGGGACCCCTACGTCAAAACGTTGCTTCCAGTTGAGCTGCTCATTCGTATAGTATAGTAGATGATTTGGCGCAATCTCTTGCGGCCATTTCCACACTGGAACTCCTCCAGTCGTGCCCTTCCCAAAAGAAGGCTCTACTATCTGCCGTGGGCGCTGTAGATCCTGCTGATGACCAAATGATTATTTTCGACGCCACTCAATTGGACCATCCCCCTCTTCCTGCTTCCATCGCCTTCCAAATCCCAGTCAAAATCCGGAACGCCAACGTTTCACGGTGTATAATTGATGAGGGGGCATCCACCTATGTGATGTCTGCTTCGGTTTGGAAGCAAATCGGATCCCCTAAGCTGGCCCCTTCCACGATCACCCTTCGAGCGTGGGACGACCATGCCTCCCAGCCCATTGGCCTTTTCCGTAATTGTCCTATCACCCTCACCGGTAAGACTGTTTGCGTTGATGTCAAAGTCATAGACGCTCCGCTAGACTACAACATTCTATTGGGGCGAAGCTACACCTATGCTATGTCTGCTGTCCCATCCACGGTTTTCCGCAAGATGTCTTTCCCCCATAATGGAAAGATAGTCACCATTGACCAGTTGACATATCATGAGCCAAAATCTCAGACCTCACCTGAGACGACCATATCTTCTGTAGCCAACAAGCAAACCATCGATTCCTTGACCAGTGTCTCCCCTGGCATTTACAAAGATTCCTCCCTGCTTGGAAATTTTCCTAATCTCCCCCCCCCTCCCATCACTGATCCCAGCTTATCGAATGTTTGCATGATGCAATCATCTCAGGCTACCCGTAAGAGGCCTGCCTCGGCTAGTCAGCAACCTCCCCCTCGCCCTCCGCAACCTGCTCCTAGCCATTCATCCCAGCTAGCCGGACCTCCTCCTTCTGGCCCTCCCCCTACAGCTGGTATCCCTGAACCCCCTTATCCTCCTGGATCGGCTCCCCCAGGCCTTAACCATCTCGGAGCCGTCCCTCCTGGTCATTTCCCTGCTGGGCAGATACCTTTCCTGGCTCCCCCTCCCGGAGTATATTCTGTCCCCGTCATGGCCACCCTCTCTCTCCCTAACCTGACCTTGGGCATACCAGTCTAGTACCTTGATCCTCCAACAGCTACCCCTCCTGGTCACCCCAAACCCTACATGGCTTTGACACTAGTTCAACTGGTCCCCCTTGCTTCCTCCGTTGCCCCTATGCCCCCAGCACCTCTACAGGACCCTTCTCCTGTCGTGACAGCTCCTGGGAAGAAAGGCAAAGCTCGCAAGGGGGCACCCAAAGACAAGACCACCACAACTGACCCGGCCCCTCCTCCGCCAGCAAAACCTTGGGCCTTATGTGATGTCGCCGGTCATGCCACCCATGCTTGTCTCGAGTTGCCCCGTATTCAGCCCATGGTTAAAGTTGTGTTCCCTGAAGCTACGGTCCCTGAAGCCTCCATTCCTTCTTCGTCCGTAACCAAGAACCCCAAGACTCTCCGCACCAACAAACCCTGTGCTTTATGCGGTGTTCATGGCCATTACTCCCACCATTGTCCTCACCTGACGCATTACCGCGCCTCTTTAGAGGTAGTCCGAGAGTATGAGGTTGAACAGAATCAATCCGCCTCTCCCATACTCGCGCAGTATGCTTCGGGCCAGCCTGAGGATCCCCCCGCCCCCATCGACATTCCTCCCCCTGATGTTCAAATGACGGAGTCTACCACAACCATTCTTTACCTATCCTCCTCTGCGAGACATTCGGAGCCTAGCCCCCCTGCATCCTCCCCTGTCGTTTCGCCTGACCACCTTTTCTCTACCCATACTCGAGATCACTCCACCCGTATCTCTGTTGACCTCCGCAGCCCGAGTCCTCGCCATACTTCCGATAGCCCTCATATACCACCCTCTAGTTTGTATATGAGTCATAGTCATCCGGCTCATTGCACTCCCTCTCGCAGTTGCCGCTCGATGTCTTCTGTCCACTCACGCTGCCATCATTGTCTCCCCTCCCCTCATTTGTTGTCTTGTCACACCATTCCACATGACCCCCCGTCCACACCCTTTATCGGTTATGCCGATGGTGCAAGTCGTTATTCCCGGAATCTAGCCTTGGCAGGTTGGGCCATCTTCACCCCCTTGCATGCCCTTGTTCTCTCCAACGGGGTCTGCATTGGTTCTGCCACCAACAATCAGGCCGAGTATGATGCAGTGCGTGGCCTCTTAGTCGATGCCCTCTTCCATCGCATCCTCCATCTGCACGTTCATTTGGATTCCCTACTTCTTGTCATGCAACTAAATGGTGTTTATCGTGTGCATAACCCTGTGCTGTTTAGATGCTATTTACAAGTGAAACTCTTGATACGTGCATTTGAAACCATAACTTTCAACCATGTACCTCAAGAACAGAATCATTATGTAGATAGTATTGCAAACCATGTTCTAGATTGGCATTTATCACACGCATCTCATACAAGACAATAACATTTATAATCATTAAAAACGATGCATATCCATAATATGTGTCGCAAAACATGTGTTTAGAGTCCATCTACTCTGAGACATATGACATGCCCATAGCATGTTACAAAAAACTCAAAAAATGGGGGCACCACCTGCCCCTACATACACACTAGGGGGCACCACATGCCCCACACCTACTCACTATCTGGTGGATCCCGAGCCAATGGCTCTACCCCTGCAGCCCGTAGATCACATATGCCTTGACCGGCCATCGCCATGCGTCGCATGACACCTCGCCATTCCGAGGGAAGACCAATGCACGCCTCCACGTACTGGTCGTCTAAGTCTTGCCACCCGCGCTCTGAAACTTCGGTCAGCAACGTCTCGCATCTACGGCGGATGTCCTCCAGAAGGACGGCTGCATCCTCATTACGCGCTGCAACTAGAACATCATTTATTAATTAGATAACTGGTAAGCATGAACAGAAATAAAAGAACAAACCATCAAAAATAAGATACACATATGAACACCAGGATTTAAGGTGGAAACCCAATTCGGGAGGAAACCACCGCTGTTGTTATCTTAGTCTTCAATATTTATTATAAAGAAAATTTCTTACAATTTTATGTTGGCGCAGACTTATACCGACGCGACCACCCACGAGAAGCTGGCAACCCTATCGTTTTACCCGACCTTTTACGGAAAGACTACAACCCTTGTTCTAGTTTACCGGCTACTGTAGAGGGCTACAACCCCCTCATGAAGTCTTCGACCCTCAGCACCACTGCGGACCACGTTTCATCAATTTTCACACTAGATCCACCAGTTTCCACACGACATACCTTGCAGGCCACCAGATTTATTCATACAGTATATTCACACCAGTTCTTCATGATTTCGTCCGTCGTTCAAACCAGAGATTCATCATCGTCAGATCATTGTATCCATGGGTGCATCGTAGATTCAGATTTATCAGTTAAGAACAGAGTTCACCCATGCAGATATTCCTTAGAGAAATTTATTCATCCACAACCCTTATGCATGCACGTATCGTACTATGATTCTCATCACCTTGTATAGTTTTCGCCTTTATTAAAACCATGGGTCAAAACCATTCAATTAATAATGGTATTCCTGGATGGGGTCAAAATAGATAATCCAGCGGGGTCTCCATAACTCACACTGTTCTATTGATCTTGGTAATTAAATAATTAATTTAATACTTTTGAACTTAACTTTAGGATTAAGGTTAACCCTTCACATTTTTACGCTTTCAAACAATATGATAAACCTTTGACCCCGGGCCCACAAATATAGTCAATATCCAATCAAATATGCACATGGTACCATAAGTAAATTTTGCGCAAGTCCAGCGTCCGATCACCGTTAGATTAGCAAGCTTCTAGATCAACAGCATATATGCATATCGCTCGACCTCGGATGCCGAACGTTAATGTGCGATGGCCCTCCGTACCTGTGTTAATCTTCGTGCACCTTCAACAAATGATGACCGTTCGATGACCCCTTCCCAGATCAACGGCGCTCAACGATATCGTTGGGCATCCTGGGTCGAACTATAACGCGCGATGGCGTACAGTGACAAGCGGTTTTCCATGTGTCCTCCTTGCCACGTGTCGAGAGATTTATGGAATCACTCCCAAATCCTCAAATACTGCTCACTCCGCATAGGTGGTGCGATAAAAACCATAAACTGCCTTCACTGTTCACTTGGTCATGGTTCCGCTCTTCCACGCAGGGTTCCATCGCCTTTTCAATGTATTATTATAATTAAGTTGCGCTTTAAGGTTTTTCCTTTTATTACAGTTCCATTGCATGTTTAGAGTTCTATCCTGTCACAATTCTGCTTCTAACTGCACACTCAAGTTCTTGATTCCGCAAGCTGATCACTGTACTATGGTCCATCGTAATTGTAATCTTTGCTACATTCATCATATCTCTGCAACCATTAATTCCTTCAGTGGATTTCTTACTTATCATAGATTACCATTCACTTATTCTTTTCTATTCGATGGCCTTTTTCTCCTACTCTGTCTCTGCATTGTCTGCTGCCTTAGTTCCTTATCTGC
Source organism: Pinus albicaulis (assembly GCA_034641835.2). NCBI lineage: Eukaryota > Viridiplantae > Streptophyta > Pinopsida > Pinales > Pinaceae > Pinus > Pinus albicaulis. The sequence goes on along the minus strand of CM076573.1, from coordinate 572,508,690 downwards.
CTTGCTTCCTCTCTCCTTATTTTCTCTTTCTGCTGGTCTCTTTGCTACCTCTGCTATCTCTCTGTTACTATCTCTACTTCTTATGTAATGCTGCTCCTTGCTTCTCTCTTTGCCTTGTTGCGGTTAAAATGCTCCTTCTGTGCCACTTCCTTTGCCATCAATGACAATATTTCCAACACATTAGCAGTATCGAAGGGGGACTTGAAGAGAGAACCATTGTAAAAGACTCATTTGGTTGTAAACATTTTTTTTTTGGATGGATGGAAGGACACTGTTGTTTCCAGATTCTTGTGTTATGTTTTTATGGTGATGTACTTCTTCATGTTATCCATTTTCCTTTATTTCGCCATTTCTTTGTCTCTTTACTATGCATAAGAATTTTTTTTTCAGGATTTGTCACCAGGCACCCTGCATAGTCTTGAAATAGTATCTATGTTTTCCTCTGATATTTGAATGTAGAACTCAGATAGGGTCTGCTCTGCATTCACATTGAACCTTAATGTCTTCTCCTTTTCCATTTCATAAGCTGTAAAGATCCATTGAAATGGCTAGCTTGCTTGGTCACCCATGATCTTATTTATTCATCCATTTAAATATGTTTACACCTGTTTGACTTCGTAGCCCAATGGCCCTCTTCTATTGTCTCAACCACAAATTTTCAAACAAACCCCTATGCACTAATAGCTAGCCTAAAATACCCAATAAAACAAAGCTATATCTAACAGAGAGATCCCCCTCTGGGTCTAGGAGGGCTAGATCCTAGGCTCGAAGCGGTTTTGATGTTGGCCCTTCGAAATTTTGTGTTCAGCCTTCGGAATTACGGGGAGCTAACACATCATAATATTATATGGCTCTTATATGGGTACATCATACAAAAACAATATATGGAAGGGAAATCAACTTTTATTGAACAATCAAAATGAATACATTATACCTTCAATGTTGATCACTCCTCCTTATCCTCCAATCTTGTCAACTTCTTATATAATAGATAGTCTCGCATGACACAAGAATATATCATAGCTCTCTCTCTCTCAGAATAATTTTGACTCACTGAGACTATCTTGAACTAACTCTTCTCCTTTTTATATGGTAATTTTATAGGTTCATTCTATCCTTTGGGATAATTTATTTGGACACTTATGGGATTGAAAAGTTTTGAAACTTGTAAAATAATGAAACCCTAGCCAAATCATACATAAGCAATTCAAGATGATCTCCTTGGGAGTGACAAAATATAGAACATTTTTCTGAATTATGAGGTTTTTCTGAATTATGAAATAATTATTATTTCATAATAATTAAATTGTGACAACATAATTATGATAAATTACTCAATTATGTAATTTCACCCATTTAACATGTAACAACTCCTTTGCAAGATCCGTGTAGGTAAAAGAAAAAGTGAAATGGGATGCATTTTGGCCAGCAACTGAGGTATGTTGAACTTGGGTCTCTCTCACTATAGGAGTGGAAAATATGGTTACAATAGATGTCGCCTAATGTGTGAGGTCAAAAGAGAAACTGATGGATGGAATGCACTATGAAAAACATAAAGCTCAAAATGGAAGGTAGGATCTAAGACTAAGGAGTTGAAGTGGATCAAATTAGATATTATAGTCTCAACCATGCTTATATCATCCCCGAGTCGAGCGTAACCATGTTTGGCCATAAAGAGAAATTGAACATGGTTGCGAACTATACACTGCAGATCCATGAAATGAAATTCTAGGACATGACCATGAGGAATACATAATGGATCCATGTGACAAATCAAAATATCATAGCCATAAAAAAATACAATGTGGATCTATTTCAAAGGATACATTAGTAGGAATATGGTCACATAGAAGAGAAGTACCCCATATTAGTCCTTAAAGTACTGTTGGCTTGAGGGGTCCTGACCCAGGTTCAGTGTGCAAGGTTTTCCAACAAACCCCTATACTATTGGCCCTTTCGGCAGTGACCTACTTGCGTAGGTCACAGTTTCACCCGAATTAGTATGGGTGGGTGCTGGGACTAGGTTTCCACACCCTGAGAAAGGAAAGGTAAGGCAAGTAGGGAAATATATGTCCAATTGCATCCACATGCAATAGATCTACAATTAGAAGCTTTTCATACCCTTAAAACAAAATTACATACCCAGACAGAACAGATCTAGATTTACTTTAATACACAGACTTTCACAACATAATATAATCAAAGAAGAATAGATACAATCATTTAATATACAGACCTTCGCAGCGTAAATACAGAGAAATGCATAGCACGGTAATTATCAGCAATTCATTCAATAGTACTCACAGATTCAGATCCATCTTGCATATTCATTCATTCATTACCCTTACAATTCCCTTCCCAGCCTGCCCACACAGTAGCAAGGTCTGCACACAGCTAGACTGGATCTCCGCGCACACAGCCGGCAGGAGTCCGTTCCCCAAAAACCCCAAAAAATTGTTACACAATAGATCACATCAATAGCTTAGCCCATTCTTACTTCTTACAATCTGAAATGCCTCTCTATTTATAACAATATAGCTTTAACATTCCTATGGTCTGCAACCCATGGTTTTTGGACCCCTAGTTTACCCTTTAACCCTATTACAATTCTTTTCAGGGCTTTGACCCACCCCAAAACCCCTGTGCTATACTAAATAGAACAAAAATAACCAAAATGGGTTGGTTTCGTAGCTTTTTAGGAGACCCCGTTCGAACAGTCCCCCAACATAATCTTTTGACTCGTCCCGAGTCACTCCACCAGTGCATCACCGACTTGTGTTCGCAGAGTATCCAGGGAGTGTGTAAGTGGAGGGAGGATCACTTGGCTTTAAGACGCAGCTTGTTTTGTGAGAGTGGCCATCTTCTGAGAAGGTGGATCGTCAGTAGCCAAGGTGACACTTTCTAATAACTGATTAAGGCACTTATTGGCATCATCAAGGTCATGTGTTAATTGGATGGCCGAAGAATTCCAAGGCTTTAGGTGTTCAGTGACAGCGTGTTGTTTCTGTCGAAGCTTCGTAATCTCATCCTGGAGGTCATTACTGGTTTCTAATCATGCTAAACGTTGGGCATGTACCAAAGTAGGAAACGTAGCACTGATTTCTTCCACAGCCTTCTCATGCTGGCATAATTCCTGATTGATTTGTTGAAGAACGGGGTCGCACTAGACTCGAGACCAAATATGTATGGAAGATTCCATTAGGGAGGTACCTTTATCTACTTTCCCCTTGATCATCGTAATGGCTTCTGTGATCATTATAGTATGCTTGGCATGGGCTTCTGGTGGGGCGTCAGGCTGCAGCCTGAACTGTAACTCTGAAACCTCCTTGCGGGAGGCTTTAAGAGAAGCCACTAATTTTTCCACTTTACTCCTAGGCATGTCATCAACCGTGATTTCCTTGGTGACTTCTATGCATAGCTGATGGATCGCTGTCTCCATCTCCTTTTGTTGTGACTGGGCCTGGGCTACTACCTGAGTTTTCTTGACAAGGGTGTGTTGGGCCTCCGCAAGCTATTGGGTGGTAGCTTGAGTGCGATCACTGCTTTCTCGGGAAACGCTATGAAGGAGAGACTCCAAGGCTTCAGGGGTCAACCGATTGAGGGCCAACAAAACTTTGGTACCTGCCAGGAGCTGCGGGCCATCTATGGCACTGTTGGGTATGTTCCAGAGTTGACTCATTGTCTCGACCGATGTCAAAATATTATTGACTGGTAGATGTGGTGCTTGGCCTACCTAGATCGAATGTGGCTATGAGTTGATTTTTAGGGTGCGGAGATCTTCCTGAAGAGAGGTAACCCCAGCCTTCCATTGAGTCATGATAAGCACCCACTTATCTTATGTCGCCAGCGTGACTGCGTCTATGATTTGTTCCAAATATCCCCCTGTTAATGTGACTGTTGCGTCATATTTCTCGCGATGGGCCTGTTTCTTCATTCTTTTCAAGGGACCTGATGCCGATGGTCCTGCGCACTTATCATGAGTGGTGGTGGTTGCCAATTTTGGGGCTGTCTCGGATTGCTATAGTAGTTTATCTTTGGAGCCGGCTGTAACTACTGCTGGGGTACCAGAGACGCCTTTTGTCCACTTAGGGGGCCATAGAGAAATTAGTAGATCAATTTCCTCATCCAAAACCATATATGCTAGTTCTATCCAAGCCTGACTGGTGAGACTGCGAATCCGGACTTGATGCATAGTGATTTGAAATGTTGAAATATGCTTGTATTTGTTGTATATTGTAGGGGATAGTCGGGGCCAAGAGTTTATGGCAGTGGAGACACTTCTCTGGAAGAGGACCCAAAAGATATTATTATCCTCGATGCGTTGTTTATCCTTAGAATCCCATAGGTGGGCATACCGAGCGCCTTCGCACATCCCTGCAGCAAGCTCAGGGAATACTGACTCTTCTGGTTTGTCCCAGGTGACTAGTGCGATGAGAAATAATAGCCAAGAATATAAAAAATGGGTCCCATGCTCTTGAGACTCATAGACATTAGCGAGAAATTCTTCACATAAGTATCGAGCCCAATTAAAAAATTCACCTTTTTCACATTGTCTAGCAAGCTGGATGACATAAGCAGGGATAGTCACTACCTGGCACCTTCACATGAGTTTGCAGGCTAGCAAGCGAGTGCCCAATTATGTAGCAGGATCGTTTATGGTTTGGATTAAAAACCTCCGTTGCTTGCGCTGGACTGCATAGGTCTTCCGGACATATGACACGGTAGCAAATTCATACTTCTTTCTGACTTCTGTGAGCGGGTGCAGCCCCTGCTTCGGAAGGCCCGTAATTCGGTGGATCAACTCAACATCAATAGGGATTCTGTCACAAATCCAGAAGTTGTCATTTTGAATGAGGGCAAGTAGCTATCGTGCCAGTCGATCTATGATGGTGTAGCAGCCAAAGTAGGGCATCTGGAGCAAATTCAACAGTCCAGATCCTGCCAGGCCACAGACCCATCATTGCGGGACCACCTTGGTTCCACCATCTCCATGGAGCGTCTCGAAATATAACTTAGGGCTTAATTCAGGGAAGGCGTCCTGGTCTGCCAAATTATGGTCATAAAACTTGACTTCATGGAGACGTCCATAGGGATCACCGATGATAGGGACTTCGCCGAGGGTTAGAGGAGTCTGTAGGTAAGTGATCAAGCCATCCAAATTTTTTGGTATCTGCGTAGATGGTCTTCACAGGCGGACAAAGGGGGGTAACCAATTAATTGGTTTAGTCAGCAGCACCTCCTCCTAGGCATCAACGGTTGGAGGCCTGGGACGTCTTGGGGAATTTTGGGGCCGTTTTGCCGTCTGAGGTTCAGTTTTCAAACTTTGAACTTTTTCCTTGCCTTTTCTTGTGGTTCATGGGGGGGGGGACTTCTTCTAGCTCCGGCTCATCTTCCAGAATATCTTCCACCTCCTATTCCGTTGGAGAGGAGGGTTTAGCAGCAGTAGTCTGCATCCTTGGACGAAAGATGAATTGGAGCTCTAGTTGATTACTTTCTAACGGAGAGGGTTGCTCAGTCATGAGAGGGAATCTGTGCCTGCAAATAAATTCGCCTGGATAGTTTCCATGAGATTCTTAAAGTAGGTTGCTTACCTTTGTATGGCCAACCCCCTTTTAAGGAATGGTTGTTGGAGAAGAGTTAGTTCTAGATAGTCTCAGTGAGTCGAAATTAGTTTGAGAGAGAGAGCTATGATATATTCTTGTGTGATGTGAGACTATCTATTATATAAGAATTTGACAGGATTGGAGGATAACGAGGAATGATCAACATTGAAGGTAAAATTTATTCATTTTATTGTTCAATAAAAGTTGATTTCCCTTCCATATATTTTTGTGTTTACACAATTATTATTGATGCAATTATGGTTTATGTGTGCTAAACTGCCATTTGTATAAGGAAGTTATTTCTTTGTTTGTCATTGCTTGTGTGTAGGTGTTATGCACTTGACCTATGAGAAAACCAGAAAGCCAAAGATATGAAACAAAATAGCCCAAAACACAAAAATATCACATGAATTGAAACAAGTTACAAAGATATTTTATTATTCAAAAAAAGAATAAAATGTTCACTTGCCTCTTTGAGGGCAAACCTCCAACAGAGCAGAGCTCAATAACAATAAAGCTTGATGATTCTTCCCTTGCTATATAAGACTATTTATAGCTTTATGACATAAAAAACCCTAACTACTAGTGGTCCCTTGCATAATATAGGTTAACCACTTTATTTATTAACCATGACACCCATTTATAAATAATTGTGGTCCCTTTTCTATAATGTGCGTAAACCACTTACAATTATAATTAATGTGAATAAATGCTTACGGGCTTTATTGACTCAAATAACTACCTATGAATCTAACTAGGACCCTTGGACTTATTACATAAATAAAGGGTTGGACCCTAACATGCCCTACCCCATCAAAAGTAGCCTTGTCCTCAAGGATGAAGCTACAAAAACTGTTGAATAATAGTGGACAGTTCCCATGTCACATATTATGGAGATGTTTCTTTCCAATTGATGATGAATTTATTGATCGTGCAGTTGTAGAGATATATTTTTCGAGTATCAAGGACCTATTAGGGTCGAAGCCAAAGTGAGCCTTCCTCATCCAATTCTGGTAGACTTATTTGACCCCTGCAATTTTTCCCCACAACTTTCTTGAGGCAAGATACATGGAAGATTGGGTGGATTTTTGAAGTAGTCATTAGGTATAGTTTGTAAGCAACTTCTCATTTACGCTAATGTACCTGATAAGGCCCATAGAATTTTGGTGATATTTTCTAGAAGACCTTGTCTTTAAGAAAAGTTTTCTTATAAGGTTGGAGTCACAGGAACACCTGGTAACCTACTTGAAATGACCTTTTGTTGGCAATATGATGCAATGTGTTGTCCTTGATGGCAACCCACTTGATGAAGATGATGGAAACCTACTTGATGAAGTTATTCCTGACTTGATGGACTTGGTAATGATGTAAATCTGATGTGATATGATGTGTCTACAGAGCAACTCAGATGTAATGATGAAAGGAATTTCAGTATGTGCTAGAACAATGATGAAAAGTGTATGTCACAAGGCATCCGCGGGTTTGCTTAAGGTAAGTTGCGTATGTACGCAGAAAAGGATGTGCCAAGTCGCGTATGGTCAATTGCGCTCTAAATGTATAAAACCAAGGGTTACTACCATGGTATTGACCCATTGTATTGAGCGTTGGGTTGTCTATTTGATCCTGCCCAGGAATACCATCGGAAGTGATGTGGTTTTGGCTCATGGTATTGAAAAAGGATAAGCCTATATAAGGAGAAGGAAAACATTGTGCAAAGGGTGTGCAAGATGTCTAAGCTTGAATGAATACTTCTCTCTGAAGTATATCTGAATGGAAAGGGTAACAGTTGAATGATAGATCTGAATGTATGATGCACCAATGAAGAAATGATGAAGAAGGGAATCTAGATCTGGAATGTATTTGTATCTGCTAGATCTGATCTGAGATGAGGCGAACATTTGTCTGAAGTAAAGGGTTATATCTAAACTGAATATCTGATCTGAAGAAGTATGATGCTCTATAATGTCTGAAGATATATACGCAAGTTTTTCGCAGTAGAAGCGCGTATATACGCGGGTTGGATAAATCGAAAGCGTGTATGGGAGGTGAAACTAGTTCTAAAGTATGTGCAGATGTATGCGCGGGTTTGTATACATGACAACGCGTATATACGCCGGATCAGTGAAAGGAAAGCGCGTGTGAAAAATAGGGTTTGCTGAAGTCTGTGGTAAGAAATGTCTGATCTGTTACTGATATCTGTCAGTGAGTTATATGTATCAGTTTGATGTATGATTGAGCTTAAATGTGTGGAGTGGGTCCAATCTGAAAATATGATGAAAAGTGGCCTGCAAGTTGTGTTCTAAAGGCAGCTTTGGATCCAGTGTGAAAATTGATGAAACGTGGTCCATAGAGGTGCTGAGGGTTGTAGCCTTCAGTCGGGGGGTTGTAGCTCCCTTCCAGGTGAGGCTGGTAAACGAGAGCAGGGGGTCGTAGCTCCCTTCCAGGAGAGGCTGGTAAACGAGTCAGGGGGTTGGAGCTCCCTTCCAGGAGAGGCTGGTAAACGAGTGCAGGTGGGTGCCTGCGTGCTGGTAGAGTCTGCACCAGCACATATGTTGTAAGATATTTTCTCTATAATAAAATATTGAAGGCTGAGCAACTGCAGCGGTGGTTTTCTCCCGACTTGGGTTTCCACCTAAAAATCCTGGTGTTCATGTGTGATGCTTTGTGTGATGGTTTATTCTGTTGTTACTACACATGTTTACTGGTAACTTAACATCAGATGATTGAATAGTGCAAAGAACTAAGTTAATAAATATCTGCATATTTAGATCTCTGCTAATACGCGAGTTGCATGAAGGATATCCGCGTATATACGCGAGTTTACTAAAGGAAAGTAGCGTATGGGTTTTAGAGAGTGAAAAAGTAAATTTTTTTGAATATGCTGTAAATACTGATTCACCCCCCCCCTCTCAGTATTTTTCCCAACAATTGGTATCAGAGCAGGTCCTTCTGCAGAAGCTTGATCGCTTGAAGGAGATACGTCGCAATGGGAAGTCATGAAGGAGTATTTTCTATAAGGCCACCTCTATTCAATGGAAGTAATTTGTTATTCTAGAATATGAGGATGAGATCCTATCTTCAGTCTATGGGAGCAGATGTATGGGCCATTTTTGAACAAGGATATCAATATCCAACTGCTACACCAACAGATCCAATTGAAAGGAAGAATTATGAATCAAATGCAAAAGCTGTCAATGCTATAACAGGTAGCTTAACTGAATCCGAATTTTTGAAAGTCATGCAGCTGAATACAACAAAGGAAATATGTGTCAAAATCATCCTAAGTTATGAAGGTGATGCAAAGGTAAAAAGTGAAAACTCCAAACCCTCAGAATTGAATATGAAAATTTGAAGATGCATAGTGATGAGAGTATTGCCAATTTCTTCTTAGGTCTAGATGACATTGTAAATCGAATGAGAAATTTGGGTGAAACCATAACCGATACTACTTTGGTAGAAAAATTCTTAAGATCTTTGACTTCAAAATTTGAATCCAAAGTGTCTGCTCTTGAAGAAAAGCAAGATCTGCAAACTCTGACTATTGTTCAACTACATGGTATTCTGACTGCTTTTGAAATGAGAAAAGGAGGTCCCTCTCAAATCAAAGAAGCTGCCTTTAAGGCGTGTGCTAAAGGAAAAGACAAGGAATATGTCAAGGAATCAGATTATATATCAGATGAAGAAGAAGCTAATTTTGTGAGAAAACTCCAACTAGGAACTGGAAGATTCAAAGGTAAGCTTCCCTTCAAGTGTTTTGCTTGTGGAAAGGTTGGTCATTATGCTGCTAAATGTCCCTATGAAGAAAAACATGGTAAATGGAAACAATTTGAAAAAGGAAAGAGTTATTATACAAATGAAGATAATGATGAAGTGTCTAGTGAGGATGAAGAAGGTTCTGACCACGGTCTACAAATACTCATGGCATCCATTATGGAAGATGATAACTTCACAAAAGAAAGGGATCCGATTGGTAAGGGTTACTTTCATGGATGTTGCTTCTATTGTAACTCATTTGGTTATCAGGCCACTGATTGCAGGATAAGTATGATGAACAGATTTGATAAATTGGAGAATTTCCAGCACACTATAAGAAGTCACAAGCAAAGCTGGAAAAAGAAGAGGCACCGGTCAAAAACGTAGGGAATACTGACCCTACTGCAGTCATCTGCTTCTAAAACTTATTTCTCTTAATGACTGCAGAAGAGATGTGAGATACATTATAGGGATTAATAATGTATCGTCACAGGGGGAGCGATGTATGGTGATTTCCATGATTGTTTTGGTAATTCTGGGTATGCGTATTTCTGACAGTGCATTTGGTGTGAAGAAAAGACAGGAACAGAAAGTACAAATTCAGGGGGAGATGAAGGTGTGAAATTTTCTATATTTCACTTTCCATACGCAGGTTCGATGAAACAAAGTCACGTATACACGCGAGTTCTAGCACACACAGTCGCGTATGCATTGATGTTAAGAGAATTGGTATGACAGTTGAAGATCAGGAGCAGAGGTTCAGGGGGAGCATCAGTCTGACTGCTAATGATTGTACTGTTTGCATTATTCTGGTTATACTCATGCTAATGAAATGATACATGGTTTCTTATGTTGAAGATTATGGATGAGCCTGGATTGCTTATTTGATGAAGAATATCTTTTGGATAAGATGGAAGTCTTATGATTCAGAGATACAGACAGATTATGTAGAGATTATTGCTGATGGCTTGCTGTTGAAGTTGTTCAGGTTGCACAAAATAAGGAGGAGCTTTGGTCATATGGAAAGGATGCATTGGATGCATAGCTTTAGGGGGAGCATTGGTCTTGCTAAGTGTAATGCATTTTTGGCATTATGATGGTTCTGAAATATGATCTCTCTCTTGAGGTCTTTCTGGTTTTAGTCATAAAAAGTCATATTTGTAATTTGATGAAAAGGTCATGTTGAGACCTATGATGTAAATTGTAATATTCAGTCATGTAAGGACTTGTTCAATGTGTAAACCCACTTGGTTGGGTAGCTGGATCAAAATGTGTAAACCCATTTGGTTGGGTAATTGGATCAAAATGTGTAAACCCACTTGGTTGGGTACTTGAGTCTCATATGTAAATCCACTTGGATGGATCTTTAATGTAAGTATGAGTCATTGGTGATAGGAAGGTCATAGAGTCATGTACTTCATTGAAAAATATGTTTGTAGGTTCAGCATGAACTTAGGGGGAGCATGGTCACTTCAGTGTACATCAGATCTGCAGAACGCTTCCTTCGACATGAGGAGAAAAACCTTGTGTTGGTGTTGATCCGCCCTTTGTCCTTGATGTCAAAGGGGGAGAGTGACATGGTGTTTGAATAAGGGTAGAGTAACATGGTTATAATATAATGGTTATATCTTTTGTAGTGATCAAACACCATCGTGGTTGCCATCAAGTCCAAAGGGGGAGATTGTTGGCAATATGATGCAATGTGTTGTCCTTAATGGCAACCCACTTGATGAAGATGATGGCAACCTACTTGATGAAGTTATTCCTGACTTGATGGACTTGGTAATGATGTAAATCTGATGTGATATGATGTGTCTACAGAGCAACTCAGATGTAATGATGAAAGGAATTTCAGTATGTTCTAGAACAATGATGAAAAGTGTATGTCATAAGGCATACGCGGGTTTGCTTAAGGTAAGTCGCGTATGTACGTGGAAAAGGATGTGCCAAGTCGCGTATGGTCAATTTCGCTCTAAATGTATAAAACCAAGGGTTACTACCATGGTATTGACCCATTGTATTGAGCGCTGGGTTGTCTATTTGATCCCGCCTAGGAATACCATCGGAAGTGATGTGGTTTTGGCTCATGGTATTGAAAAAGGATAAACCTATATAAGGAGAAGGAAATCATTGTGAAAAGGGTGTGCAAGATGTCTGAGCTTGAATGAATACTTCTCTCTGAAGTATATCTGAATGGAAAGGGTAACAGTTGAATAATAGATCTGAATGTATGATGCACCAATGAAAAAATGATGAAGAATGGAATCTAGATCTGGAATGTATTTGTATCTGCTAGATCTAATCTAAGATGAGGTGAACATCTGTCTGAAGTAAAGGGTTATATCTGAACTGAATATCTGATCTGAAGAAGTATGTTGCTCTATAATGTCTGAAGATATATACACAAGTTTGTCGCAGCAGAAGCGCTTATATACGCGGGTTGGATAAAGCGAAAGCGTGTATGGGAGGTGAAACCAGTTCTGAAGTATGTGCAGATGTATACGTGGGTTTGTATACATGACAATGCATATATATGCCGGATCAGTGAAAGGAAAGCGCGTATGAAAACTAGGGTTTGCTGAAGTCTGTGGTAAGAAATGTCTGATTTGTTCTGATGGTTTACTGATATCTGTCAGTGAGTTATATGTATCAGTTTGATGTATGATTGAGCTTAAATGTGTGGAGTGGGTCCAGTCTGAAAATATGACGAAAAGTGGCCTGCAAGTTGTGTTCTAAAAAGGAAGCTTTGGATCCAGTGTGAAAATTGATGAAACGTGGTCCATTGAGGTGCTGAGGGTTGTAGCCTTCAGTCAGGGGGTTGTAGCTCCCTTCCAGGTGAGGCTGGTAAACGAGAGCAGGGGGTCGTAGCTCCCTTCCAGGTGAGGCTGGTAAATAAGTCAGGGGGTCGTAGCTCCCTTCCAGGAGAGGCTGTTAAACAAGTGCAGATGGGTGCCTGCGTGCTGGTAGGAGGCTGCGCCAGCACATATGTTGTAAGATGTTTTCTCTATAATAAAATATTGAAGGTTGAGCAATGGCAGCGGTGGTTTTCTCCCGACTTGGGTTTCCACCTAAAATCCTAGTGTTCATGTGTGATGCTTATGTGTGATGGTTTATTTTGTTATTACTGCACATGTTTACTATTAACTAAACATCAGAAGAATGAATGTTGCATATATCTAAGTAAAGAATTAATGGCATAATTAGATCTCTGTGTATACACGAGTTTTATGAAGGATATCCGCGTGTATACGCTAGTTGGCTTCAGCAAAGTATCGTATGGTTTTTGAAGTAAGAAAAAGTAAAAAGTTTTGATTAAGTCCTAAATACTGATTCACCCCCCCCTCTTGGTATTTTTCCCAACACCTTTCGAAATGATATTATTTGGCCTATTTCTTCATTCTATTATGATCTTAATGTAGATTATCTTTGAGATGAGCGATCAGGGAGGCACGGTTCTGTAGTAGTTGATCAACTTATTGTACATTGGAATACCTAGGGATATAAGAAGTTGGTGATGGTGGGATTTGGCCATACACTGCCTCATATAGCATCATCTTGGTGGCTTGATGATAGCTAGTATTATACCACCATTAGGCTAAAGGCGGCTACTATACCCATTGATGTCACTTGTATGAAGTGAAACAATATAGGTAGGTCTCCAAAAATTTGTTTCATGCTTCTTTTTTACCATCATTTTGGGGATGATAAGTTGTAATCAGTTGAAGTTGTGTATCATATAGCTTGAAAATTTCCTGCCAAAATTTGTCGGTGAAAGTGGGGTCTCGATCAAACACAATGGAAGCTGGAATTCCATGAATTTTAAATATTTGGTCCATGAAAACTTGAGCCACCAATGATTGGGGTAAATGGGTGTGGTAGAGAGAAAAAATGAGCATATTTGGAAAAAATTTCAATAACCACCATGATGATTGATTTTTTTCCTAACTTTGGGACAACTGTAATTAAATACATGGAAGCACTATCCAGATGGAAGTAAGGAGTAATGGTCCCAATAGGTTTATCATTTCCCCTTTGTTGCATTGGCATACATCACATTCAGATAAAAAATTAAGAATTTCGTTCTTCACGCCGGTCCAAAAGAAAGAGTGGTGTACTCATGGATAAGTCTTCTGAAAGCTTGAATGTCCTGCAATTGGAGAGGAGTGAAACTCATCCAAGATGTGGGTTTTTAGGGAGGAGGTTGGGGACAACACTATGCAATCCTTGTAGTGAAGAACCTCATCCTTCCAAGAGTAGTCCTATGAGGAATTAGGATATGCTCTTAATATATTAATCAACTAGGATAGAGAGGGGTGGGAGAACCATTCATGACAGGCCTCTTCAATCCAATCTAGTATAAGTATAGAAATGGATAAAAGGGTTCCCTCATCCTAAAATCGGCGTGATAAGGCATCAACCACTATATTTTAATGCCCCTTCTTGTAAATTATCTCATAATCAAATCCAAACATTTTAGCGAGCCATTTATTTTTTTCTGGCAACGATAGAGGTTGGTCAAGGAAATATTTCAAGCTATGATAGTAAATGTGGATTTGGAAACGACTCCCCAATAATTATGGTTTCCAAGTGTCCACAACATGTAATATGGACATATTTTATTTCTCATATGTAGAATGACCCAAATTCTTTCCACTTATTTGTTTACTCGTGGAAGCCAAAGTTCAACATTCCTACATTAATATAGTGCCAATGCTCGTACCTAAAGCATCACATTCAATCACAAAAGTTTTTGTAAAGTCTGGTAGGGTCAATACTGAAGTGGAGCACATGGCCTGTTTGAGAGCAAAAAAGATCTGTTGAGTTGGATTAGTCCAAAGAAATGATTTTTTCTTGAGATGATTAGTGAGAGGCATGGAAATGTGTCCATAATGATGGATAAATTTGCGATAGTATCCCATGAGACCCAATAATCCCCTCAAACTATTCAAGGTTTTTGGTTGGGGCCGTTATTTCATTTCCTGAATCTTTTTTGGATCAGCCCTCACTCCTTCACAACCCACAATGTATCCCAAATACTCTACTTATTTCATGCCAAAGGAAAACTTGGATAATTTCAAAAATAGTTTATGATCTTGGAGCAGTTTCATTACCTGGTCAACATGTTGAAGGTGAGTGTCTGATGTTATGTTGTAGATGAGAATGTCATCAAAAAATACCAGGAAAAATTTTCTGAGATATGGTTTTAGAAGGTGGTGCATGAGGCTCTGAAAAGTGGATGGGTCATTACAGAGACCAAATTGCATGACCATGAATTCATAAAGCCATCCATGAGTTCAGAAGAATGTATTGGGAATGTCCACTTCCTTCATCTGTATTTGATGATATCCTCAGTAGAGGTCCATCTTGGTAAAAAAAATTGCACCATGTAGTTTATCAAGATTATCACCAACTACTAGAATAATAAATTTTTCCTTGATAGTGAGCTTGTTAAGGGCCTTAAAGTCTAGATACAAGCACCATTCACCATCTTTATTTAGAACCATGACCACTGGATATGAATAACGGATGGTGCTAGGATGAATAACACTGGCTTCGAGGCGTTCCTTGATGCTTTTTTAAATTTCTTTATTTTGGGAAAAATGATATTTATAGGGGCGGAAATTTTGTGGCTGGGTACCCAAGAGCAAAGGGATATTATGATCATGCTCACCCCTAGAGGGTGGGATCTCCTTAGGTTTGCCGAAGACTTGTTGGTGGCGATCTAATACCTAATTCATATCATGATGAATGGGATGAGGAGTGGATTCAATGGCATGAATGGAATTAAATTGTGTTACTATCCCATGATGGCCCTTTCTTAAAAGATTCTCCATTCGATGTGAGCTGATGATAGTAGGATCACCTGCCTGGAGTCCCTGCAATGTATGAGTTTGGTCATTCTATTTAAAGCTCATATTTAAATTTTGGAAGTCCATTTTGATAGGGCCTATTGTGCGGAGCCATTCAGCACCAAGGAAAATGTCACAACCACCCATTTCAATGGAAAACATGTGGTTTTTGAGGTGATAATCCCCTATTTGAAGCTTGATATTTTCACATCATCCTTCACATTTCATGGTCCCCCCAACAGAAATAAGGAATTGGAAATTATATAGCGCCCTAACAAAACAATGAATTGCTTCTACTCCTCTCTTATAGACAAAGTTATGTGTGCTTCCACTATCAATCAATACCACCATTGGTCGATGTTTAATAAACCTTGGATTCTGAGAGTCTAGGGAAAATAAATGTCATATAGGGCATGGAGTGAGATGACCATCTCATCTGGAGTAGCTAGAGTATTAAATTCTTGGTCTGTTATGGGTTCACCCTCTTCCTCCTCAGTTACTTTAGTGGATGGATCTTCATCAGTGGAGCTGTTTTCAGTAGCGTCAATTTGAAATAATTTTGGTTCCTTGCATATATGTCCTAGGGAGTATTTTTCATCACAATAGTAGTAGAGTCATTATTTCCTTCTTTTGTCCATTTCTGTCAGCGACACTTTTTGAACCTTAAGTGTTTGGGTGGGGCTCATAGTCAGGGTGCGACGTATGTGTGAAATGAAATTTGGACCATTGGATTGGGAATTTAAAGAGTCTTCTACCTCTAAGGCCTTGTTTCATGCTTCCAACCAAGTATTTGGGAGATGCATTCTACCATGGGGTTGGATAGATTCCTTTAATCCATTAATGAAACATTCCAAGTAAAAGGCATCTCCCAGTCGTTTCGTCTGAATGGCCAATTTTTCAAAGGCTGCAATGTTGTCCCATACTATACCCATTTATCTAAGCTTAGTGAGGCGAACTAGAAAGTGATATTCCCGATCAAAGCAGTCACAAATGGATTTTGGGAACATGTTCCAAGTTGGACTCCCTGGATAGAATTTCTGATGCTATTGCCACTACTACCATCGTTCTTAGTCCAAATAAAGAGCTCCCACATGTAGTTTATTTTCATCTTCCCAGATATTTTTAAGGCAGAAATATTATTCCATTTGTGCTACCCACATCTTTGGGTTGGAGCCATAAAATTTGAACATGTATAGTTTGGGTGTCCTGTGACTCAAATATTGGTGACCTCCGTGGAAATGAATGTGATGGATGGATTCTCCTTCTATGTGTGCATCATTATTATGTTCGTCCCACATGGGTTTGCAATATGTCTTTAGGGTTTCCAATATTTGTGTGATTTTTTTAGTAATGTGTGCATGGAAGTTGTTGAATTATTTCTTGAGGGCGTTGACTCTCTTTGTAGCCTTCTCCACAGCCATAAATTGAGACCTAGTTCTATACATGCACTATCCCCAATCAAATTTTGAGCTTAGTTAAGATTAGTATGGTTGGAAAGAGAGAAATCTCAAGATTCTAGTGATATGGGTCACTTGAAGTCATGTTGGGAAAAAAATTTGGGACCCCATGAAATTGGAGGCTTACAGGTGAATGGTGCCACTACGATCAGCTCATCATTATGAATTTTATGGGATAGGTCTCATGCAAGCATCCCTTGATGGCCCAATTTTTTTTCCTTTTTTACTCTGAAAGGAGTTTCACTCCTAACTGATCGATACTATAGTAGCCAAAATCCAAAATTCTTAATACTACCAAATATCCTGTGAAAATTAGGGTTGGGTTGTAGTAAAAAAACCCCAAGGTCTTCGCACTGTTGAATGTGTTGTGATAATCTAATATGAACTATGGTGGCCAAAACCCTCACTAAACAAAGAGTATGATATGTGTTTTGAAAACCCAAATGTTGAATCTGATTTGTACGTCAGCCACAAGACCCCAACTATTCGATTTGATTAGGACAACGGTTTCTGAACCCCAAATATTGGATCTGATCTTGGCGAAAAGGTAAGGGGTTATATTCAGATAGTTGAGGGAACTATTGTCTCAAAGGAATGTCAAGTCCTACATATCACAATATACACAAGGGTACAACAATAATACTCGACTCTTTTAGGGTGATAACTAAGGAGGATCGAAAGTACCCTTAGTCATGCAACAAAACTACCCTATTGTAGGTGCGAGTAATATCCTTGAGTGATGTTCTCAATGTACTATAGCAGCAACACTGGAAACATCTTATTTAAGGTTAGGTTTCAGGTTAACCTAAGGGGCTTCCGATATACCCAAGAGTATGTGGAGGTGCATGCAATGTGTGGTTCTTTATAATGTGCTAAAACTCGAAGGGTACCCACAGGGGTTACAAGGGTGTCCAACAAGCATGACCACCTCTTCTATTTCTTGCGTGCATGTCTCCCCAAATCCATAGATTTATGTGCTCAATAGTAGATCCCATTTTTTAATGTAACAACCACAGGTTAATAATCCATGTAATAAATTTAATAAATGCAATATAAGACCAAGGTCATGGGAAACACATTCCAAGTTGAATGTTGGGAAAAAAATCCTAGTGATTGTTCATTTTTTTTTATTATGGCTAAAGAAAATTGGAAAAGGCATTAGAAAAGGATTTCAAAGTGCATGAGGAATTAATTGGCATTTTATTTATGAAAATAATGGAAAATAGGAGAAAAGGAAGGCTTGCATGTGAGGAGGAATGATCAGGAGCTCAAGTCCAAGCCATGGAAAAAGGCTAAAAAATGAAAGTGTTCAAAATTGGTTGAAACCAATATGGTTGCATAGGTCTCATCTTCCTAATTCTGGTGCCACAAACAGTTCGAAAAACGGACATCGTATGAAAAAGTTATTGCACTTTTAGTGGAGTGGGTCCAACGGAGCATGGAGGGGCCAACTCTCCTCCCATGGAACCTCATCATATGACTAGTGTGGGAGCTTAATGTTAAGAGTGCTTAAAGAGCCTAATCTCAAGTTTAATATTTAATTAAGCTTTAGTTAAGTGGATTTTAATATGGCAGAGATTTTGGAGGCGCTCCCAAATTTAGGCGGACTTCCACTTTTAGTGGAGTTAACTGGCAGTTGCCCCACATTTAGTGGAGGAAATTGGGGCAAAGTTGTTTTGGTCATAACTTTCTCATTACTCAACCTTTTGTGTTGTGTAACCAGCTCCAAAAATAGAAGAAAAGAGATATCCACGCCTTAGAAATAAGCCACTTCGAGGGGGAAACCTCCAATACATTACATAAATGAACAATTCTTGGATGATATAATTCACAAAACCTCCTTTCTATATATAGGAGTCCATGGGGCCATAATGTAATCCTAGTGGGCCACAATGTAATCCTAGCCGACCTAACAATAATAATTTAAGGGCACAATAATAACAAAAGGGAGGCTTCAAGGGTACAACAATAACAATAAGGGATTTACACTAACAATAATAAGGGGCTATACTAGTGATATAGGGACCTAACATGCCCCTCTCCTTCAAAAAAAGTGTTGTCCTCAACACTTGAGTAGCTTCGGGTGCTTCTATATAAAATTCTCATCCTCCCATGTAGAATCTTTAGTGGGTAAGTTCTTCCACTTGATGAGATACTCTGAAATTGATCGATTCCGTAGTTGTCGAGTTCTTTTTTCCATGACTGCTTCAGGTTCCAATATGATTTTCCCTTCCCCATCAAGTTCTGGCAATACTGTTTGAACTGGAAGATTTTCACCTATAACCTTCTTTAAACATGAAACATGGAAAACTGGATGTACTCGCGAAGAAGCAGGAAGCTCCAATTTGTATGCCATAGTACCAATCTTTTGCAACACCTTGTAAGGACCATAGTACTTTGGCGATAATTTATTATCCTTCTTAGCTTGCTTGAGGGACATTTGTTTGTATAGTTGTAGCCGTAAAAATACCCAATCTCCTACATCAAAACTTCTCTCGCTGCGATGTTGATCTGCCTGTTGTTTCATTCGATTTTGTGCCAAATTCAGGTTATCCTTTAAGAGTTGGAGAACTTCTTCTTGATGCTCGATGTGATCTTCCACTGCTTGAACCTTCGAATTTTCTCTTAAATATGATGTGATGGATGGTGGATGATATCCATAAAGTGCCATAAATGGGGTCATTTTTGCTGCGGTATGGAAGGAAGTGTTATACCACCATTCAGCAAGAGGTAACCACTTTTGTGACATAATCCCAGTCTCCGGAGAGAGTTAATGAACTTTTCACGATCACCTCTTTGAGATGAAATTCAGGAGCCTGAAAAAGCACTACCTTCCACAGATCATATCTCCAAAAATATTTCGAACCAAGCTCTGAAATTTTTTGATGAATTTCCTCAGGATTTCAGCTTCGCACCATATGAATTTCAGATTCTGAACCTTCGTAGAAAAAAATTTATAGCGCAAATGCCACGATGACCTGTTTAGGAGCCTGAAAAAATACCTGACTTCCACAGATCATATCTCCGCAATTATTGCGAACCAAACTCAGAAATTTTTATAAAAGCTTCCTCAAGATTTTGGCTGCGATACCAAATTTTGTGTAACCGGCTCAAAAATAGAGAAGAAAGAGATATCACGCCTTAGAAATAAACCCTTGAGGGGGCAACCTCCAATACATTACATAAATGAACAATTCTTGGATGATATAATTCACAAAACCTCCTTTCTATATATAGGAGTCCATGGGGCCATAATGTAATCCTAGTGGGCCACAATGTAATCCTAGCTGACCTAACAATAATAATTTAAGGGCACAATAATAACAAAAGGGAGGTTTCAAGGGTACAACAATAACAATAAGGGGTTTACACTAACAATAATAAGGGGCTATACTAGTGATATAGGGACCTAACATTTTGGAACGAATGTTTTTTTGATTTCGTATGTTCTCATCCTTTTGGACTCAATGGAGTAGGTTTCAGAGCCATTGGAGCTCAGTTTCAGCCTGTTTAGCTTCGGAGAAGCTTTTTGAGCCACTAGGGCCATTTTGGGTTTTGAGTTTGGTTGAGTTGTGGTTATCATTTTGAGGTGAACCAAAGCACTATTTCAGATAATTTCGACCTTCTGAAGCCATTGGAATAGGTTTCAGAGGAATTTGATGACTTATACAGCTCGAAAAGTTGCAGAGAAGTTCAAAGCACCAATAGGACATTGATGAAGAGATCACTGTTTATGGTAATATTTCACTGTTTAGTGAATTTGAAAAGGCATTCTTAGCTTTTTCCTACCTTCTGAATCAGTTTATATATTCAGATTTGTCTATTGAGACACTTATAATCTTGTATTTCATTTGAGAGCTTTTAATACAAGAGGACAAGCCCATTTTGGGAGGCTTGATCCAGGAGATGTAGCCCAAGAGTTGGGGTGAAATCCTATATCATATTGCTGTGGTGTTTTGATATTATATTGATGAATATGTTGCTGATATACATGTTAAGTTTCAGCAAAAACAAATAAACTTAAAACACATAAACAGTGAAAATACATACACCATTTGCAAGCTAAATTTCCACATAACGTCAAGTTTAAACCAAGATCATTTTAATTAAATTTGAGTGTTTACTTCTATTATTTCTTTAGGCAGAGTCTGTAAGAGGTCCAGGTAGCCTCTGGATTCATCCTTTCTTTGAAAGGTGACATATCCAGTAAATGCCCATATAGTCTATCTCTGTATTAGAAATATGAAGTTCTCACATTTTCAGATTTAAACATAGAGTATTTTTGCACTCATGTACATAATTGAAAATGGATACCTTGCACCCTTTTCAAGTACATTCGATTTTCAGATCAGATGGTATCAAAGCTCAGGTTGAGCATTCCTTATGGTGCAAAAGGTTTTAAAACAGTGTAAGAGATTTACTGTTTTATTGGTTGCAAAATGGCTGCTTGAATGAGAAGGGGTCTTTACTGACATTTGGTTAAAAGCTTGTCGTTTGTTTGAAAGCTTTGAGGACTTTTCTTTGGACGTTCCTTCTGATTTTTTGACCATTTACATAATGCCAACTTCTGATACAAGTGAAGTTTCCTCCTTCATGAGATTCTTCAATGATGACATGAAGAATGAGTTCTTTAAGGTGAAGGACACGGTGCAGATTCTCATTGAGGATCAAAGGGAAAGTGTTCAAATTTGTGCACAATTGCTAGCTATGCAGGAAGAGAAAGAAGCCATTCTTCAAAGACTACATGATATGGAGTTGCAGCTTCTTCAAGCTCAAGAAGTTTTGTCCAAGAAAATACCTCATCTTCATGATGTAAATCATGAGGTAAATCATTCTGATTTGTCTTCAGTTTCCTCTATTGAAAAGTGTGTTGGTTCGTTTGAAAAACATACAAGAGGTATTGGGTCCAAATTGATGTTGAAAATGGGCTATCAAGAAGGCAAAGGTTTGGGCAAGCATGAACAAGGCATTGTTGAGCCTATTTGTGTTGTGGAGCGTCCCAAGAATATTGGTCTTGGCTATGAGCAGCTTAATGGCGAAGCTTTGAGCACATGCATTCAAAAATGTGATGCAAATTTGAAGAGAACATTTCTCCCAAGTTCTCAATTACATCAATGTCATGATGGCAATCTTCCTTACCATTGTTTGAAGCCTTTGTTGCAGCAAGAAGATGGTAGACATGCAGCTTATGGAAAGCATGCAAAGCAGCATAAGAGGATTTCTTGTACATTTTGTGGTCGATTTAACCATCATGTTTCGAGATGCTGGATGAGAAAGAAGGCACGCAAGAAGCAGATGAAGCAAAGACTACCTTCAAAGAATGTGCATATGATTTGCACTTTTTTCCAAAAGAAGGGACATGTTGTCTCTCATTGTTGGACTTTGCATCCAACTCGTCGTCCCACGCACATGCAGCAAGAGGACAAAAATATTGGCGAAGGTGGAATCATGGATTCCATTATTGATGTGGAAAGGGAAGTTTCACATGAGGAAAAGTTGCAGCAACAAAAGTCGCCATGGAAGTGGCTTGGTAGCAAGTGGATTAATTTCTTATTGCAGTAAGTCATTACTCATTTTGTACATGCAAATTTCAGATTGGTATGCATGTATTTCAGTTGAAAAATTGATGCCAGATTGCATGTATAAGAAGTTTCAGTTGAAGGAATTTCTTTGTTGTTGCAAAATTTCACCATGGAGGTGTAAAAGATGAGTATGATACTCACTTATGTTGCAGCAATATCTTTTGGTTCAGCTCTTGATCACCCACATGTTTTTGGGATGATGTACTTGTTGGTATTGAAAAGAAGAGTTGAAGTTGCACATGTACATAGAGGTTGTATGTGTAATTAGCGAACTGTATATAGTTCATTGTACATGATACATACACATGTGTTTGTCAAGATGTATCTTGTTGTTTATCGACTTGTGTTGATTGTGTCATACATGTTTATCGACTTGTGTCGGTTGTGTGCACACTTGTTATATATTTTGTGTGTCAATTGTATAGCACATTTCATTGTCAACTTGTTGTTGATGTCGTATGTTGCACAAGATACTTTTGGTGTCGTTTGGTGCAAAGAACGAAGTGTCAGTGCAAATAAGTGTAAGATTCCATGAGTTGGAAAGGCATGCAAGCAAAGAGGGCACAAAGTTCAGCAAGTGTCATTGCTGGTTTCATTCTGGCAGATTGGTATGGCAAGAAAACATGGTCAGGATTTGGCACAAGTACATGGCTCATTCAGAAAAATTTGCCATGTGAACAGTTGGCAATTCAGGAAAATTTTTGAAGGCTGAAGAGAAGAGGATATTGTTATTCTCTCATTTTCTGTACTACAGTTCATTTTCAGAATTTTAGTGAGCTTTTGGGGTCCAAAAGCCTCTCATTTGGGAGGTGTGATCAGGGGCTCAAGTCCAAGCCATGGAAAAAGGCTAAAAAATGAAAGTGTTCAAAATTGTTTGAAACCAATATGGTTGCATAGGTCTCATCTTCCTGATTATGGTGCCACAAATGGTTCGAAAAACGGACACCGTATGAAGAAGTTATTGCACTTTTAGTGGAGTGGGTCCAGCGGAGCACGGAGGGGCCAAGTCTCCTCCCATAGAACCTCATCATATGACCAGTGTGGGAGCTTAATGTTAAGAGCGCTTAAAGAGCCTAATCTCAAGTTTAATATTTAATTAAGCTTCAGTTAAGTGGATTTTAATATGGTGGAGATTTTGGAGGCGCTCCCAAATTTAGGCGGACTTCCACTTTTAGTGGAGTTAACTGGCAGTTGCCCCACATTTAGTGGAGGAAATTGGGGCAAAGTTGTTTTGGTCATAACTTTCTCATTACTCAACCTTTTGGAATGAATTTTTTTTTTATTTCATATGTTCTCAGCCTTTTGGACTCAATGGTATAGGTTTCAGAGCCATTGGAGCTCAGTTTCAGCATGTTTAGCTTCGGAGAATATTTTTGAGCCACTAGGGCCATTTTGGGTTTTGAGTTTGGTTGAGTTGTGGTTATCAGTTTGAGGTGAAAAAAAGCACTATTTCAGATAATTTCGACCTTATAAAGCCATTGGAATAGGTTTTAGAGGCATTTGAGGACTTATACAGCTCGAAAAGTTGCAGAGAAGTTCAAAGCACCAACAGGACATTGATGAAGAGATCACTGTTTATGGTAATCTTTCACTGTTTAGTGAATTGAAAAGGAATTATTAGCTTTTTCCTGCCTTCTGAATCAGTTTATATATTCAGATTTTTCTATTGAGACACTTATAATCTTGTATTTCATTTGAGAGCTTTTAATACAAGAGGACAAGCCCATTTTGGGAGGCTTGATCCAGGAGATGTATCCCAAGAGTTGGGGTGAAATCCTATATCATATTGC
This sequence comes from Pinus albicaulis, assembly GCA_034641835.2. Taxonomy (NCBI): domain Eukaryota; kingdom Viridiplantae; phylum Streptophyta; class Pinopsida; order Pinales; family Pinaceae; genus Pinus; species Pinus albicaulis. Next base: position 572,484,656 of record CM076573.1, on the reverse strand, counting down.
TGTGGTGTTTTGATATTATATTGATGAATATGTTGCTGATATACATGTTAAGTTTCAGCAAAAAAAAATAAACTTAAAACACATAAACAGTGAAAAGACATACACCATTTGCAAGCTAAATTTCCGCATAACGTCAAGTTTAAACCAAGATCATTTTAATTAAATCTGAGTGTTTACTTCTATTATTTCTTTAGGCAGAGTCTGTAAGAGGGCCAGGTAGCCTCTGGATTCATCCTTTATTTGAAAGGTGACATATCTAGTAAATGCCCCTACAGTCTATCTCTGTATTAGAAATATGAAGTTCTCACATTTTCAGATTTAAACATAGAGTATTTTTGCACTCATGTACATAATTGAAAATGGATACCTTGCACCCTTTTTAAGTACATTCCATTTTCAGATCAAGGAAATTGAAGGAAAATTAGAGAAAAATGAAGAAAATATAGGCCTCATTGATAAAAAGTCTTCTGAGGATTAGTTCATTACTTTGGTCAGTACAACCTTTTGTCAGTTCAATGTTAGAGCTCTCTCTCATGTGTGCATTAAATGCACTACTTCCTCCATCATGTGCTCATTAGATGCACCTCTTCTCCACTAACTTATCATAATTGCTTTATGATCTTACTTTGAATGCATTATGATTTTAGTTGACCTTTTCAATATCCTCATGATTTTACATTTAAGATCCATGATCTTATTTGACTCTTTCATCCTCCATGATCTATCTCATAAATGAGACATGATCTCTACATTAATGGAGCTGCTCCACTACTCCATGATTTAGATCTAGATCTAGAATATCCACATACAAACATCAAAAGTGGATTTTATTCATCTTTGAGGATTATGGGTCCCTCCACCCTTTTATTTACTTAATTAATTAAGTTTATTAAGAACTCTAGTATTCCAAATATCATGTGAAAATTTAGGAATATTACAGTCCTCCCCAGCAAAATGTTGCTTGGCCTCAAGCAACTGCAAAAGTAGATGCTAGAGCAATCCGTCTACCTCCAAATGGCATCCACACAAGGAAGGTCTCCCCATTTGCTGAAATTATTTATGTATGCCCAACACCAAGGTTGCCTCTCTAGAATTTCTAGAGTGACCTTTAACTGTGTAGATAGATGTCCCTCCTCAATCATGAAGCTCCAAGTGACAACCATAAGTTGTCCAACATCCTCCACTGTACATGAGATACATAAAGATAGATGGTTCCTTCCACAAAAGGAAAGCTCCAACTCGCAAAGTATACCTCCATCCCATGCTACATGAAGTAAAAAGAGGCTCTTCATGCCTCCATCCTTAGCCATGTTGGCCTTGTTGGATCTAAGCATCATCCCAACATTGAACAAAATAAGAAATAGAGACATATGGGTAGACAAAAGTGTCAAATCATATTCTCCAAATAGTAACCAACGCAAAAATACTCCCTGTTGCCACACCACACCATCAAAATACCTATTAGTCATCAATATTTTTTGCATATTTTGATGACTAGATTCCTTGGCTAAGTTTTCTAGAAGCTAATCTCAATCTGTCAATTTGTGATCTAGAAAACACCTCAAATTTTTTTTTGTTTTCCTACCCCTTCCTTTCAGCCTGTTATGAGAATAATCTTTAGTTTCCCTGCCTATCACAATTTAGCAAAGCCTCCCTGTCTATAGCTATCATAAGTTTGTCTCCCTACCATCAAAATCCCTTGTTTTTCATACAACTCACTGTCCAACATTAGAAAAAGTGTCTACCCCTTTTTCACTGATCATTTTTTCATATGATAGCCTATTCATGCCTAAGAAACTATTCAGAATCTATGACAAAATCTGTAGGTCTAAGTGGTGGTGTTTAGGGCAAATACCTTGAGAAAGATTTCTCTGGTCAAAAACCATGTCTTCAATATCAGTCAGCCATCATGCCTTATTATTCGTCAAAACAAAACCCTTGTCTATCCCTAGGTCATACACCATCAAAGAGGTCGCTTTGTTTTGTTTCGAGCAAATCTTACCAAATTTCAATTCAAGAAGAAATAGTGAAAGAAGTTCCATGTCTGAAGAAAGTTATCATTTCAAGCATTATCTTCAAGTACATCAAAAAGGCTCTCCAAAGATCAAATACATCCATCAATACATCTCTGCAGGGGTGTATGGATGGATGACAGTAAGCAAAGTGTGGGCAAGAGAACACTTCGAGAAAGGACTTCAAGATGTAGCAGTTCACTGTTGGAAATCAAAGAGCCTCTAGCAGACTAGGCATCAAAATGAAAGGTGTAAAAGGAACAGCTGCCTTTTTATCCTACTTTAGCCTAGCCTCTAAAAACATCAAAGGCGCTACCAGCACCAGAGGAGCTACAACTACTACAAAGAAGGGTTATTCCTAAGGTAGACACAATAGACATTTATCAGTTGGGAATGCATTACCTGCTCATGGTTTTTACAATGGGATTTTTGCAAGACGACATGTCTCAAAAGAAAAATGGACTAAAGGTAAGCTACAGTTTGTTTAAGAGCCTCAATCAGTGATATGTGGAGAGGCTCACATTTGTTTCCATTAATATTTTTCAATAAACAGAGATTCAAAACATTTTGAAGGCCTCCTTCATAACAAGAAGAGGGCCCAACAGTGGTTTTGAATGACCTGAGTGCTTACATTGGCATGACCTCCTTCATGACATGCAGAGGTTCAAATCCCCAAGTGTTAACACTATGTTTGAGAAAAGTTGTCATTGATATACAGATTTGAGAGATAGCATGTTTAAAGGAGTTTCATTCAATGATAAACTGAGGCTAAAACAGTTTTTGTGACATACCTCCTTCAAAGTCTAGCAAAGGGCATAAAATAGACATTATGTAGAAGCAACCTCCTTCAATCATTACACAGATGGAAAACACACAGCTTTTTTCAAGGAAACTGTTAGAAGGTACCCAATTCTGTTTGCATTCTATCTATCAATGATACATACACAACAGGGGTAAAGACAACATGTTTTCAAGAAGGACATTTTAAAAGGGATAAAGCAGTTGGTAAAAAGAAGGCAAGCCCTCAACAAAAGGAAAAGGCCGTCTTTCAAAAATACAAAATAAAAAAGGGTGGATTTTCAAATTGGCAAAAAGGGAGGGAAAATGGCACTTTTCAAACCCTCTCTAAAACACAAAAGGCCTTACTCAAGCCTTTTTACTTTCCACTATGCTTTTGAAGCTTTTAGCAGGAGGAGAAAACAAGTTTTTCCATGCCTTGGTAGCTTTACTAAGCACGCAACGTGCCTGAATAATATCACAGCACGCCTGTAGCTATTTTCTTAAGGCCCATGCACTGGGCGCGACGCGCCTGTGCAAACGCCCGGCACCCAGCCTGAATGCGATGCGTTTCTCCGGGCCACCTCTGAACGCGATGCATTTCTCCGGTTTGTCTTTGAACGGCCCACTGCCCGAACCACTTCTAAATGAAGTTTTGATCGCCTAGGCCAATGCTGAGGGAGTTTGTAGCACCCCTCAAGAAGCTTTCAAAAGTTACAAATTCCTGAATTTTTGCAGAAGGGAAATTGTTCAAATACAGTCAAGGAGATTCCTAAAAAGGTACTTGTGCTCTTTCACCTAATTTTATGTTTTAAAGGACATAGAAGGAAGTCAGTAATCAGTAAATAGAATAAAATCAGTGATTTTTAAAAAGAGAAATAAGACCTATTTGTTTGAAAAGGCCTGTTGGCAGAGTGAGAAGCAAAAAACGAAAAGGATAGTTTTTGAGAAGGAGGCCTATTTTCAGTTTAAAGACTTGTTTTAAATAAATAGGTAAAAGAGGACACAATATCATAAAGAAAAAGATAGATTTGTTTTGAAGGTATTTTCTACTCAGTAACAAGGAAAAACACAATTCTTAAGAAGGAAACTTATTTTCATTAAAAAAGAACTTGTTTTCCAGCTAAGAAAGAAATACAGTGCTTGAAGGGATCTATTTTTCAGTTCATTTGAAAGACCTGTTTTGATAAGAGAGCAAAGGAAAGTCTAAACAACTATGCCTCCAAAGAAGGTCAACAAAGGTGGATATCATAACCGGTTTGAGCCCACTACAACTCAGGAAATAAATGACTCCCCTTCAGTTCTTTTTAATTTTCAGGAGGTAGGGTGCCTTGATTTTCTCCAAAGAGTCCAAGAGGTCACAAATAACCCTCCCTTGACATAGCTGTTTTCCCTAAGAATGCAAGGAGAACATGTTCACATAGCAGGCCTTGATTTTTTTCTCACCCCTAGATCAGTGTCAAAGGCAACCAAGATCCCCCATCTTGGTGAGAAATGGTTCAAACAAGCCTATTTGGACCTAGACCACTACAAGCCCTTCTTGAAGCCAGCTTACCAAAATGAATGCAAGGCTATCTTCCCATTTTCTCATCTATTGAACATTTATGCACCCCTTATGAAAACCATCATGAGACATTTCACATGTGAGGGGAGATATTATCGATTTTATTCCTATCATATCAGACTTCTGATGCATTTCACTCAGACTCAGTTGTTGAATCTCCCTTTCTTCCTCTATAATAGCATAGACAAAATGGCCTCATATGTCCAAAAGAAGCCCTCTTCTCAACAAAAATCTAGTTTGTTTCATCATTCTCTTATCAAAATCATCATCCTCCATCAACTTGAACAAAAATGAGTTCTTGGGAATCCTTCATCTCCCATTCTGATTTTGCTTCTGATTCTTCATCTCATGGCCCATATCATGTGCCCTCCTCACCCTCCACTCACTATGTCTCCCCTTCATCTAGTCAATCTACCCCTAAAAATAAAGCATCACCCATGATTAATAGTGAAAAAGAAGAGTCTTATGAAAGCAGGCATGAAGGTAGTGATGATGAGGAACATAGTGATACTCAACAAAGTAGTGACCATGAGCATACTAGTGATCGTGAAGAGAGCTCACCAAAAGAAGTAAGTTAGTGGCAATCAACAAAGCAGTGAGGAAGGAAGTAATAATGATGAAGAACAAAGCAGCCCTCAGCAGAGCAGTGAACATGAGCATGGGGACAACCCACATACAGCTAGTGATGATGAAGAACAAACTGAAGAGTAGCAGGGTAGTGGTGATGAAGAACAAACTAAAGAGCAGAAGGTTAGTGATGATGAGGAACAAAGAATAAAGGTTCAAAGAAGTGATGAGAAAAAGAGTGACAATCAGCATGAAAGAAATCAAAGAGACAATAAGCATAGTGACAATTAACAGCACAGTGATCATGAAGACAATCCTCAAGGGAAAAATGAGGAAAGTAATGAAGGTGACAGCAAACAAGAAGGCAGTCCACAGACAGGCAGTGAAGATATTCAAGCAGCAAAAATAGATGATAAAACTGAAAACCCTAAAGAACATACTCTAAACAACACTGATGAGGTTGAAGGCAACACAAAAAAAAAAGTTCAATACAGTCAAGGTGAAGATGGAAGCCCTAAACAAACTCAAAACAGTGAGGAAAACAGTGAAAAGGGCAAAAAAGTAGGTGATGAAGGAGGCAGCAGTGTAAAGGATCAATTTGAAAAAATGTTAGTGATGAAACCTTCTCTCTTTTCTCCTCAACACAACCAAGAACATGTGCTTCCTGCCTCTCCTAGGCAAGGGGCCATGATTCATTCCTCAAAAGCACCAAAGGCTAAAAACACCAAATCTGCAAAGAAGAAAAATACCCAAGTAGTGACTAGTAATATCACTAGGGTGCTAAGGAGTAGAGGAAAACTTCCTAAGAAGAGTATTGTTGAATTGCCAAAGATAACAAGAGCAAAGAAGTCTATCCAAAGCAAGGGCAAAGAAAAAGTTGAACAATAGGAGAGCAGCCATGAACAAGAAAGAGCGTTTGACATAATCCAAGTGGACAGTGATGACGAAGATGACCAAATCAGAATTATAAACTCTCTTTTGCAAAACAGAGAAGCCCAAATTCAGGACTTAGAAACTGATCTAGAAAGGTCAAAGGACCTCATACACTTTTTACAAATGCAAAATAGATAGATGAGCAGGCAAATGGAAATCTATGAGGCCCGGGCATTCAAATACCAAAGGGAAACATACAAAGCACAAGTCAAACTTGAAGAGTATATGGGCGAAGTTGATGATATTGAGGAAGAAGAGCAACCAGCAAAAAAAGGCCTAGGAATATTGGTCTTAGGAAAGCTTTGGAGAAATAAAGAGAAGAAGAAGCAGCCCTTGCTCGATCGTATCCTCTCACACAATTGCTTGCCAAAGAGATAGAAAATGATAAAGAATCATGGCTTGGAAGAGAAAACAAGAATTTGGAGGACAAATTAGACAAGGAAAACAAAGACTTGGGTTTGCAAAAGAAGATGACCAGGCATTACAAAAAATTAAATCAATTTTCCCGAAGGAAACTGAAGATTGCCCAAGAAAAGCTCAAAACTGCCCAAAGGAGGCGCCTGGTGAAAAAAGGGGAAAAAGACATATCTAGGCTTGGAATCTTGGCTTCATATTCCTTTCATGTTTCTCAAAACCCATAAGGGGTTTGCTCACCAAAATTGAGCAATTTTGGACACGATCTTGTTTTTTGGGTTTTTTAGGCCTAATTGCACATTTTTCTAGGCACTGCCATGCCTTGCTAGGAGCATCCTCAGCTCATGAAAGTTATTTTTTTGGATGTATTAAATTTTGGGGCATCTACTCACAAATTTTCAGATCAAAATAAGGTGTTTTGGTCCCCCAAAGAGGCAAAAAAGGGTCAAAATTCACCTTTCTGCCTCAAATATCAGCAGGTGAGATCCTCCTGGGTTTTTTCACTCAGTCCACTTTTTGGCAGACTTTCAGGGATCAGTTTGAGAAAAATAAAGTATTTCTAGAATCTAGAAATCTAGGTCTTTCCAAAAAGCCATCACAGGCCTCATTTTGACATCGAGAAGTCCCTCAAAAATCCTCTGCAAAACAAACTTTTTTCTGCTGCTAAGCTCATTTAGGATTTTGCTGAAAAGACAATTTTCTGAAGGTGGCCATCCAAATGTGCTTTTAGCTATTTTTAACTCCATTTCAGAGATTAAAATTAAATTTTATTTCTATTTTTAGCTTAAATAGATATTTTTGAAGATATTTTGTGCCTTGGGCTTTGCAAAGCCTCAAGGACAAAATCAGATATTTGTATTAGGCCAATGGCCTTCTAGTTGCTCTAGGAGGGTTTCCTCCTCTTTGGCCTATATTATCCAAGAGGATTCATTGTAACCAGAGGTAGAACTTGATTTTATAGAGAGTAATACATAGCATTATGAGATTTGAAGAAATACTTGTCTTATGAAGTGGATAATCTCTTGCTTGACTTTGATGGTGGAGGAGGATTGTATGTAGGATTCCATGGCTTGGTGAATGGTATTGTGTTCTTTATCTATATGTTTTCTTAGTTTATCACACATGTTTTCATGCTTCTTTCTTGCTGTAGTTTATTAAAGAATAATTTTGAGATATGCCCATGGAGGCACCTCAAATTTCCTGATTCATTGCAGCTTAAATGTTTTCATCTTTCTTGGTTATGTCAAAGAATTCTTAATTGCTCTTTGGTACCCTAAAAACTTGTTATCAGTTTCATTAATGGTTATTATGTATGCTGTCTAGTATGATTCACGATATGCCCTGATTACTCATAGCTAATCAAAACTCCATTTTTGAAATCTCTCTCTAAATTATTGGCTGTCTTAGTTAAGTCAAAGAGGTCTTGTTTCGATCTTGACCTTTGTCAATGCTTTGCAGTCTTATTTCAAAGTTCCCGATAGCTCAAGATATGATGTTTAGGAGTTCCCTCTTCATAGATTGAGTTGTTTGTTTATCTTTTTTGTTTTCCCAAAATTTTGAAGGTGATTTTCCCAAAGTTAGAGGGTCTTATACTTCTATGTATCACTGGATTGTTTATTTTCTGCATCTATCAGTTTGAGTTTTGTTCATAGAGATTAATGGTCAGCCCTAACTCATGAATTCTTGTTGTTTAACTATTTATGTTTAAAATCTCTTTTTATTTCACAAACTTAATGTTCATATCGTTTCACTTTCACCCAAAGAATCCATTTATCTCGACCAAATCGGCCCTGCAGTAATACCTTGTCCATCATTAAGACAGTATCGACCTTATTCGACCCCATAGCCCAGTTGATCCAAAGAAATTTGTTTCGATTTATCCTTTTATCAGTTCTCCTCAAAAAACCCAAAATAAACCAAAAAATACTTAAAAACTAGCCTAAAATCAAATATACAAAAGCAAACAAGTTTACATCCTTTGCATAAAAGAGAGAGCCCTCTCTGAGTCCAGGAAGGCTAGGTCCTAGGGCTCCAAAGCTTGGTATGATGTTACCCTGTCATTTGGTTTACCAATCTTCGAAATCACAAGACCATAAAAATACTAAGTATGGTGTCCATACTCTCCAAGTAAGATCCATCGGAGGAATGCCTCTTATTACCATCCTCCAACACTATCATGCCAAGTAGGCAAGTATGTAGGACCCAAGTCCCCCAACAAAAGCCAAAGCAACAAGATCTCTTGTTGCCTTTTCACATAATCATGTGAATCATGGAGCAACAACAACATATTGAATGACATATGGGATGTCATATTAGCCCAATACAAACAAACTACATCATGAGAGTACTATGCCATATCATAAACAATACAAAACACATAAACATGGGAGATGTCATGTGATGGCCAAACTCTCTCAAACAAAGTGAACATGCCTTCCTATGCTTCATTCTGTCATTGATACACAAGGCATGAGTCAAAGAAATATGAGCTATTGGGTGGTAACCATACTCACCCAAGAGCAGCCAGCGCAACCATGCCTCCTTCTTCATTACATGAGTGTTGTGCAAGGCATGTATCATGAAAATATGTGTTTTTGGGTAGTAACCATACTCACCCAAGAGCAACCAGTGCAACCATGCTTCTTTTTGGCCTATCTCATAGTTTTGCAAGTGGTTGGGCAGCCCCTTTCTCCACATCATCAACCATTCATCCCAATGTGGATGATGGATCTTATTCTGCAAAAACTTGGTATCCTCCCATTGTAGGACACCAACCTCCTCAAACTGTAGAAGAAATTTGCACTTCATGATATTTTTAAGTGCACCACTAATGAGATCTCTCCATGAGATTCTCTTTTCACCAATGGCCCTCCAAAACCAGTGAGGTTTTGGATCTGCTACAGCTGTAAGTTTCTCTTTGAGCTGTGAGGTGTTCATTGAGAAAGTGACATCTAGAAATGAGAAAATATTCGTCATCTCAATATGTCTACCATCTATCATATTTACCTACAATGCTTCATGATTGAAGCTACCTTAATAATTCTCCTAGAGTGATGGACCCCTCTTATCATCATTGCTACTAAGTGACAACGTTGTAGATCTGTATGGTGATACATATGTTGTCTCAGGGCAAGGCACAATGTTGAAGTCATAGCCAGCCATTGTACATAGGATCATGCTCATCCCAACTTCTGAAACTCTACACTTAAATTCAAAGGGTTAAATGTAGCTCAACAATGATGAAATATGATAGCTCTTCATCTCCTCCTTGATCAACTCAAGGGTCCTCTGTGCAATGGTATGCTGCTGCTCCAAATCAGCATGTTATTCTAATCCTTGTTCATGCAATGGCCCTGATGGCATGTCCCCATAAGTTTCAATAAGAGGTACTGAAACAATATAAGATGAATGTACATGCATACCTTGGATCAACTGATGTGTGGAAAACTCTTGCAAGACCACAATATTTCCTCCAACTGGGACAATGGTGTCTCCAACTTCCAGTAAGAGTGATGGTTGTTCTTCTATCAATGTACCAGCGTTGGAATCTACCTCCTCTTCCTCATGCATCTTCTGAATCATGCATGGAACTCTATGTGTCAAGAGCTTAAGACTATCTTGCAAAGGTGGAAGTGACTCTCCTCTAGATACAAGTACTTTTGCAGTTGGTGATGAATGTAGTGACTCTTTGTGACATATCTTTGGTTTTCTCACATCAAACTTCTTTCTCAACTTGTGAAATAAATTTGAATATTTATTCACCTTTGCATGCTCCATGTGACCAAACCACCAATCATTGGCTTCACCATGAAGATGAAGTAATGCAATTTGGACAACCTCGCTTTTAGCTACAGGATGTAGCCTAAAGAATGCATCTAACTCTTTACTCCAAGCCTTAACAGTGCTTGAGGAATATCCATCAATTGTAGGCAAATAGAATCTATTTTTCCTCTTTCTTCTATTGCTACTATAGGATCCTCTTTCTTCTTTGATTTTGAATAATTGTTGGAGAGTTATATTCTCCTTGAATGCTATAGAATGTGCTTTGTACACTTCAAGATATAAAATAAGAGTCTCATGAGTCTCAGGTTTCATGCTTCTTCTTTCATCATTTCTATACCATTCACCTTCTTCAAAGAAAGTGGGCATAGTAGATCTATGAGGAGATCTATGATTCTCCAATTTTCTTTATTGCTGATAGGAAGTGCTTGGACCTTCCTCATCCAATCTTCTTCTTGGATCCTTCCTTTGCATTTCCCTCTTCATTTGATTGACCTCCTTGGAGATATCTTGCATGGATCTAAAGAGAAGAGTGGCAAAACAACAATCCTCCTTCATGATAGATATTTTCTATCTACTTCTTCTTTTGATGCAAAGATGAAATGTCCAAAATATGAGCCAAAGATCATGCTCTTATTACACTGTAATATACCAAAAGGGAGAATGCAATAATACTAAAACACAATATGATAACTATAGCAAAGTAAACAATAAATCTAAATACACATCAGAATATACAGAGAATCTGAGCCATTTTATTATATGGGAGGTGAATTGCAAGTCCAATGGTACTCAAAATATGAAACAGTCAATCCAAAGAGATAGCCTAGAATGACCTTGAAATGATCCCACAAGAGGGACTGCGTGACTGCTAAACTCTTGGAAGGTAAACTGTGTTGTCCCAGCTGCAACTATTGGGATTGCAACTGCCAGAAAGATAGAAAGTTAGATCTAGGAAGTTTTGGAGCTCCGATGATGCTGAAAATTGAGATCTGGGCTCTATGATGGATACCCAATATAACCCAGAAAGGATTTCTCAGATCCGTTAATCTAAGAAAATCACCCTCTTAGGGTTTGCACTATGTAGCTACTGGGTATGCAGATTTTCTTCATGAACTTAAGATATGATAGCTCCAATGATATAAAATCAACTTTATGCAAGAAGGGTTGATCCCTTCACAAGATCCTTGGGCCAAAAGCTCAAGATCTAGCTCCTCCAATATCCTCCAATGAAAATAGTTGTTGGATGAACAATAGCTTCAAAAAACTACGTTGTAAGAGAGGGAGGCTCAATATCCTGCTACTAGATATGTCAAATTAGCTCCTGAGTGATGGAAAAAATAGATCCAATGTGAGGAGATGTTCCCTCACAGGATTTCTAGCTGAAATATTGGAAAATTCCTTCCTCCAATAGATCTATAGGGTTGGACTGCGCAATCCTTGAAGGGACTGCTACTGCATAGAGGTAAAAATCAATGGCCTGAATGCCAGATATAGATATGCTACTCCTGGAAGACTGAATATGAAGAACAGAGTGAAGGATGAATCCTCCACCACTTTCCTAGCTGAATGCTAGAAACAACCTCCTGAAGATGGCACCAATGCCTGATGAGGAATACAACTCAATAGAAAACCTTCCCATAGTAGGCACACAAGTCCCCCGTGGGTAAGGGTGGTATTTCCACTCAAAACACCCTGTTCAAAATAGCACCGCAGACTTAGCTAAACAACATAAGGGTGCATAGAAATGTCCTAAGAAAAATCCAAATCTAAATAGATCAAAAAAATGAATAATCAAAATTTTCCTTCTATTGTGCCTTCACCTTCATTATATAGATTATGAGCCTTCCATAGCCTAGGCCCATCTCTAAACTGTGATATACATGTCGACATAAGTCTCCATGGTTGACTTTGTTGTTTCTCCATGTCCTCCATCACGTTCACATGTGATGATCAACCTCTAAATCATGTGTGCATTAAATGAACTACTTCATCCATCATGTGCTCATTAGATGCACCCCTTCTCCACTAAATTATCATAATTGCTTTATGATCTTATTTTGAATGCATTGTGATTTTAGTTGACATTTTCAGGATCCTCATGATTTTACATTTAAGATCCATGATCTTATTTGACTCTTTCATCCTCCATGATCTATCTCATAAATGAGACATGATCTCTACATTAATGGAGTTGCTCCACTACTCCGTGACTTAGATCTAGATCTAGAATATCCACATACACACATCAAAAGTGGATTTTATGATTTTTGATGATTATGGGTCCCTCCACCCTTTTATTTACTTAATTAAATAAGTTTATTAAGAACTCTAATATTCCAAATATCATGTGAAAATTTAGGAATATTACACAATGCTCAAAAATTTCAGTTGTCACACAAGAACCAACCATCAAAAATATATGTTACAATCAAATGTGTTACACTTTTCAAAAGAGAATATTATGACGCAAAGTTTGAAGATAATAAATACAAGTCAAAAGCTCATAAATAAGCAAAGCATTTGAAGAAGATAAACTTATGGAAAAATGAATAAATGCACTAGTTTCACGAGGACATGCGAAAACTTTAGTTGGGGGGTATGTTGAGTCTCAAAATTTTCTTCCATCTTCATCCAATTTTCCATAATTTCATAACCATTTAGCCCTCATTTCATAACTATATAGCCTAAAACCCTACATAAAGTAATCATATTCATGATCATATGGGTTAGAATAATCATTTTCCAAAGTTACTTATTTTATGTATTTTTAAGTGAATTTATGATTAAAAACTAGGAAATTAACATGGTTTCATATACATATATATGTGTTATGAGTTTTGTGACATGTGTAGGCTTATTTGGAGGTTTTATAAGGGTCTTACTTGGCCTCCTAAGCACAAATTCGAATTTCAAATCAAGAGGCGGACCATATTCCAAGGAGAAATATCATGGAGATCTTGATGTGTCATGGGATTTGTATCTATTATTTAGGTATAAGTTGAGACAAGTATGGATCTTATAAATATTTAAGGGATATAAATTTATTGAGAAGATATCCCTAATTCATGTATAAATAAGAGGAGCGTCCTTCAAAGGAAGCTAACAAGTTGTCAATTATTAATTAGCATCATATTTATGATTGTTCATTCATCATGAGTAATATCATTTTATCCAAATCATGAGTTAAGAGTTTTGTTTGATTATTAGGATGTGACAATTGTTCATGTTTTCTAATTGAGGAATGGACAGATCCCCATCAACCACAATTCACATACATCTGTAACATAGTTTTATTTATTTTATTTCGTTGCATGCAAGTTTGCTTTATTTTCTGCAAGTGTGCTTCTTCTTCTTCTTTTCTGCAAGTGTGTTTTATTTTTGGCAAGTGTGATTTACTTTCCGCAAGTATGATTTCATTTCCTAGATTTGATTTTCTATGTCCTTAAATTAATTCCTTACTAGCTATCTTAGTTTTCTTGCTTGACAACTAAATCACTAGTTGCTATTTACTGCTTTCTATATTATCATAGTTTTCTTCTAATAGATTTTCACTCTAGTTATCATTAAATTTCTTGCTTACTATTTCTCATAGTTTGCTTGCTTGAAAACTAAATCGATAGTTGTTCTAGATTTACCCGCTTTCTAGATTATCATAGTTTTCTTCTTATTTTTTTCAAATATTAGTTTATAATTTTTTAGAAATTCCATGGAATTCATTCATTCCACCCTTAGAATCTAACTTCTACCCTTAGAGTCTAACTTCCACCCTTAGAATCTAATTCAGTTTTCTAGATGTGATTTCATTAGGGGAATTTTGAGGTCTAAAATGGGCCTGCTAAGAAAAATGTACAACAAAAATAAACTTTATGAGAACCAATAGGATTCAAGATGATTATGTCAACCATGGGGGATGATTCACCATTGTTTATGTAAAAGGGTAAAATGATCAAAAAATAATAAAATAATAAAACTACTTTTTCAACTCATATTTTCAACTTATATCACAAATTTCTTACTCAAATTTCGAGTGGGAGTACTCATTGGACGAAAAATTTAATTCCTCATCCAACGAGTACCCACGTTGCATACTTTCGATGGACCCTAATACATGAAAAAATGAGAAATACATAAAAAACGTGATTGAAATCACTTTTTTTATATATTTCTCATTTTTTGTGTATTAGGGTCCATCAAAAGTATCAAACATTGGTACTCCTTCGATGAGGAATTAAATTTTGCATCCAACGCATACCCCCACTTGAAATTTGATTAAAAACTTTGGGAGATAAGTTGAAAGTACGAGTTGAAAAAGTAGTTTTTTCTTGTTTCCCTCTAAAATTTGATGATGTCATCAAATCTAATTTTATAATTTACACTATTATTTTATAATTTCCTTAGGAGGCCAATTTCATACCTCAAAATTCCCCTAATGATTTTGCAGTTTTCTTTAGTTATAGTTGTAATATGCATTCCTTTCTTTCTTTCCATCATAAAAAAACTTTCTACAACAGTCTCATCTAAGGTCACATATATTTTTGTTTGCTTCTAAGTTTACGAAACCCTCGGGTTGACATATTAAAATGAAAAAGGATTTAACATACCCTTAAATCGCCCTACAAATGTCGAAAGAGATATATGATCACGGATGTCACATAATTGATCGTCAAAGTCCAAGTGAAAAAAGTGGAATAATGTTACTACACGCAACTCGGGTGCCAACATATAAGATGCTACTGTGATGAACTGCAACATATAAGGTGAATCGTGTCACCGGCAAAAAACTAAAGGAGTGACAAGTGAACCAAAACATGTTGATGAAAACCCGAGGTCTTCACTGAATACCATGGTACATTTCTACACTATGGGAATAAATGAACTGAAGTCAACCACGTGAGAAATCATTTGATTATCGGTCATTGATGTATACCATTAACAAATGCAAGACAACTCACCAATAGTGATGATGAGATTCAAGGTACCCCAGTACAATCTAACAAGTGTGAATAAATGAGTTGAAGTTGAACACTTGAGAGAATATACCAATCAGGAGACATTGATGTATTCTCATTTTGATAGTGAAGGAGTTTGACACTGATGACTGAAAACCCTAAGGTACTTCGTGCACATTTTCCAAAAACTCCTTGCATAAATAATGTGACTAATTGTAGATGACGTCTTTTTTGCTTCATGTTGAGAGAGAAATTACTTGTGCGAGCACCTCCTTAGGTTGACATTTGCGCATCATCTTCGAGGCCAAGAAGAGTGTTCCAAAATGAACAACAAGATCATTTATCTCACTTATGAAGAATCCTCTACTTTTGCACGAGACTTGGTACTTTTCTTTGATATTTTCTGCAAACGAATTTTCTTGTGCTTTTCCTCCAATATCAGCCATTGGATATGTGCCTTTATCAAGTAGGTCAGTAATCCTATGGATCAGCGCAACATCAATGGGAATGCGCTCTCCCAACCACAGTGCATCATCATGCACGAACATGAGCAATTGACAAAAACATATATCATTTATCGAGTTGTGCCCAAAGTGAGGGATATGTAATAAATTTAAGAGGCATGCCTTGTGCAGAACCAACACCCATCTCTTTTTATCTAAGCACACAATTCCCCCTTCATACTAGACATGGTCTAAGTAGAGCTCTAGCACAAGTTCATAAAATTTATCAACGTCTGTGATGTCCCAGTCCACCAGTCTCAGTTGTGGCGCTTTTGCAAACGTGTCACCTTCCACTGGGACGTTATCAGGAATGAAGGGCATATTCATACTCGACCGCACCTTGTCAAGATCTTTGGGAACTCTTGTTAGAAAATTATATATTATAGAGCAATGCAACACACAAAATATGTGGAAAAACACAAGCACACAAAACACATAAAAACAGAGAGACGTAGATATACATGGTTCACCCAGTTTGGGCTATGTCCACCCCGAACAACCAATCCTTCCTTATATTATCCAGCAAAATGAAAAGACACAAACCTACAACAGATCCGCTGTAATATCCTCTTTTCTCTCTCACAGTCTTCCTATATGTTTCTCGCTATGAGAATACACATATAATACACAGCCGCAATACAATTCCCTCATACAAGTGAGGGGTTTCCTTCTAGGGAAAAAAACCCTAAACTAAACATAAATTCTACCGTCAGATCATCCGCCTAATGAACGGCCCAGATTGACTAGAAATTACTATACTTTTACAAGGCAATTTTACATCTGTTTTTAGCTTTGGGGGCGATGCCCCTAAAACCCCCCCACCGGGGGAGTGGGGGGGCGGGGGGGCTCCATAAATTAATAGACGCCCCCCCTGGACCCCCCAGGTAGCGTTTAATTACAAGCATTGTTTCTGCCCCATTAAGGTACAGGGGTCCAACGATGTGATACAAAATAAACAAGATAATCAGGCTCCACACCCAACAATCTCCCACTTGGAGATTTATTGTAGCAACTACACCGCTGCTTCATTTGCTGGACAATGACCCTTCTTTGGACCTGGATTTTTCTCATCTTCATCATCATCCTTGAAGACCAATTGAAACTGAGCATAATCTCAGTTTCTCCCTAGTTACAAATTTTGTTAGCATATTTGCAGGATTCTGGCTAGTGTGTATCTTTTATAGCTTCAACTGTCCATATTCCAATACTGACCATATGAAATGGTACTTGAGCTGTATGAGTTTAGTCCTGGAATGACATGCTGAGTTCTTTTCAAGATGAATGGCACTTTGGTTATCATTCTATAACATTCCCATATCATGCTTCTTACCTAATTCATCCATAAACCTTTGTAACCAAATCATTTCTTTACTAGCCTCTGTAGCAGCAACATACTCTGTTTCTGTTGTTGAAAGTGCAACAACACTTTGGATTTTTGAAACCCAACTGACAGTTGTTCCACCTACAGTAAGTACATATCCTGTAGTGCTCCTCATGTTATCTCTGTCACCTGCCATATCTGCATCAACATATCCCTGTAGAGAAATTTTTGAACCACCAAAGCATAATGCTTGATTTGTGGTACCTCTCAAATATATGAGAATCCATTTCACTACCATCCAATGTTCTTTTCCTAGATTGTTCATGTACCTACTTACAACTCCCACTGCATGTGCAATATCAGTCCTTGTGTAGACCATTGCATACATTAAGCTTCCAACTGCTTATGCATATGGAACTTTAGACATATAGTCCATTTCTTCTTGGGTCTTGGGGCATATCTCCTTATTAAGTTTGAAATGGCTAGAAAAAGGTGTACTAACTGGTTTTTCATTCTGCATATTAAATCTTTTCAACACCTTTTGTATGTACTCATTCTAAGACAATGTTAATTTCTGATTTTTCCTGTCTCTATTTATTCTCATACCAAGGATTTGTTTTGCAGCTCCTAAATCCTTCATTGCAAATGAATTTGCCAATTTTATTTTGAGCACATTTATTTCCTGCATGTTAGACCCTGCAACAAGCATGTCATCTACAGACAACAACAATATAATATAGTTGCCATCATTTTTCTTTTTCAGATAGACACAATGATCAGAGTGACATCTAATATAACCTTGTTCAGACATAAACCTGTCAAATTTTAGATACCACTACCTTGGAGCCTATTTTAAGCCATACAAGCTCTTCTTTAACCTGCACACTAATTTTTCTTTCCCTTTGACCTCATATCCATCTAGTTTCTCCATATAGATCTCTTCCTCCAAATATCCATGGAGAAATATTGTCTTTACATCTAACTGTTCAAGATGTAAATCTTCCGCTGCTACAAGACTTAAAATATTTCTGATCGAAGTCATCTTAACAACAGGAGAAAATATTTCATCAAAAATAAATACTTTTCTTTTGTGCAAACCCCTTCACCATAAGTCTAGCTTTGTACCTTTTTTTTCCTCCATCTTCTTCCTTCAGCCTGTAAACCCATTTATTCTGCAATGTTGCTTTACCTGCAGGCAACCTAACTAAGTCACAAGTCTGGTTATGTATTAAGGAGTCCATCTCTTCTTTCATGGCTAGCTCCCACTTCTTCCTACTCTCAACTTGCATTGCTTCTTCATAACATTCAGGTTCACCAGAATCAGTCAACAATAAATAATATAATGAAGGAGAGCATCATTCAGGGGGTCTAATTATCTTGGTAGATATTATGACACCACTTTCAGGTGTTTGAGGTGCCTGTTTCTGTTGTGGTGGTTGTTGCAGTTGTGGCTGTTGATTATTATTATTTCCAGGCACCTTTACTTTTTCTGTGATCTCATCAAGAACTATGTATTCTTTGTTTTCCTTTTCCTGTTTCTTTTCCTGCAACTGATTCTTATACGATACCTTTTCATTGAATATTACATCTCTGCTCCTAATGATTTTGTGATTTTCATAATCATATAAGCGATAACCAAAATCATTAACACCATATCCAATAAAGGTAAATTTCTTTGATTTTTCCTCAATCTTTGTTCTATTTTCTTTATTAATATGGACAAAGGACTCACAACCAAAAGGCTTTAAAAAAGAGTAGTTTACCTTTTTACCTGTCCATGCTTCCTCTGGAATACCACCATCTAAGGAACTTGAAGGCCCTATGTTTATTAGATAAACAATAGTATCTACAACATCTACCCAAAATTGTAAAGACAATCCTGCATGCAATCTCATGCACCTTTCATGCTCCATGATTTTTCTGTTCATCCTTTCTTACACACCATTTTCTTGTGGTGTTCTTGGAACTATATTCTCTCTGCGAATTCCATGCTCTGAACAGTACCTTTCAAAATCTTTGCTGCAATATTCACCTCCATCATCTGATCTGAGACACTTCAAATTATTTCCTGTCTCAATCTCAACCAAAGCTTTCCATTTATTGAAAGTATCAAATACATCAGATTTATTTTGAATACAATAAATCCAAGTTTTTCTAGTTGCATCATCAATAAAAGTAACATGATAATGAGAGCCATCAAGAGATGATGCTTGAGCATGTCCCCATACATCTGTATGCTCAAGCTCTATTTTTTCACTCTTATTTTCTTTCCCAAATCTGAGAAATCTGACATTCTTATGTTTTCCATAAATAAAATTTTCACAGAAATCCAAATCGTCATTATTCAAACCCGGAAACAAATTTCTTGAGTGAAGAATCTTCATCCCCTTCTCACTCATGTCTTTGAGCCTATGATGCCATAATGCTGCATATGCTCCTTTGGAAGTTAAATCATTAACAAAGTTAGAAATACCATTGCATAAATACAATGTACCAACCTTTTCGCCTTTTTCTATTACCACGGCTCCTTTGGTCACCTTCCAAGTTTTATCTGTGAAAGTTGTCACACAACCTTCACCGCCTAACTTCCCTGTTGAAATCAGATTTTTCTTCAGATCTGGAACATGCCATACCTCCTTAATAGCCATTGGTTTCCATTCTGTTGTTTTACAAGAACTTTACCCATTCCAACAATTTTACAGGGTTTATCATCACCCAAACGGACTTATCCAAAATATCTTTGAACATAGTCATGAAAATATTTCTTATTAGGTGTGGCATGGAATGAGGCCCCTAAATCTACAACCCAAGAATCAGTAACATTTTCGAAAGAAAGAATCAAAGCATATTGTAACACATCACTTGTCACATTTTCTTAATGATTGTTTTCTTGTTGTGTGTCTCCTTATTTTCCCTTTCGAGATCTACAATCTTTCTTCACGTGTCCTTTCTTTTCACATTTATAGCACACTATCCTCGATCTGGACTTGGATCTGTCTTTCCTTGATTTACTGTGATATCCTGAGCCCTTTCCACTTTCCATTCTTCTTCCCCTAGACTTTGCACTCAAAGCATTACCTGATGTCTCACTGGACCTTTTTTGTCGCATTTCCTCGCTAATGATAGCACCAGCAACATCATCAAACTTTAAAGTACTAGATCCAAAGACAGAGTTACTAATGGCCATAACTAAACCATTCCATTTTTCTGGAAATGACCACAGAAATAAAAGAGCCCTAACTTCATCATCAAATTTTACCCCTACAGAACTTAACTGACTGGCAACTGTATTAAAATCATTTAAATGGTCTGCAATAGATCCACCTTCCGACATCTTCATATTAAATAAACGTTTCATAAGAAATACCTTGTTTGAGGCCAAGGGTTTTTCATATAGTTTCGCCAATGCCTTAATCAAACCCTCTGTTGTTGTTTCCTTCGAAATATTGAAGGCTACCAATGTCGCGAGGCACAATAATACTATTCCGAGTGCCTTTCTATCGAGAATCTCCCATTCTTCTTCTGTCATAGCCATCGACTTCTTTGTTTTTCCGCTCAATGGTAGGTATAGATATTTCTGATACAGATAATCTTCCATCTACATCTTCCACAGCGAGAATTTTTGGCCATTAAATTTCTCGACCCTAAACTTACCATAATATGCCATTTCTCCCACTCGAACCAGGAACCCTTATTTCCTGTGATTTTATCAGCCAAATAGACCTTCGGCTCTAATACCAGTTGTTAGAAAATTATATATTACAGATAACTGCAACACATAAAATATGAGGAAAAACACAAGCACACAAAAAACATAAAACTAGAGAGACACATATATACGTGGTTCACCTAGTTTTGGCTACGTCCAACCATAACAGCCAGTCCTTCCTTCTATTATCTAGCAAAATGAATAGACACAAACCTATAGCAGATCCGCTGTAATATCCTCTGTTCTCTCTCACATTCTCCCTATCAGTTTCTCACTCTGAGAATACACATACAATACACAGCCGCAATACAATGTCCTCATACAAGCGAGGGGTTTCATTCTAGGGAAAAAAACCCTAAACTAAACATAACTTCTACCATCAGATCATCTGCCTAATGAACAGCCTAGATTGACTAGAAATTACTATACTTTTACAAGGCAATTTTACATATGTTTTTAGCTTCGGGGGTGCTGCCCACGAAACCCCCCGCCAAGGGGGGGCTCCATAAAGTCACATTTGCACCCCCCTGGACCCTCCAAGAAGCATTTAATTATGGGTGGCGTTGCCGCCCCAATAAGTTACAGGGGTCTAATGTTGTAATACAATATAAACAAGATAATCAGGCTCCACACCCAACAACTCTAACGGATGCTTTGCACGGTGCGACATAGGTTAGAATCCGAAATAATGGGGCCACTTTGACCACATCCTCTTCTTCCTCCATAATTTTCTCAGGAAGCTCCATCATTGGTATTTTCCGATGTCTCAGCTACAGCAGAGTGCGAATTTCAAGGCTTTTCCCTCGGGGATTTTCTGGTTCCATATGTTTGACCCTTCTTAGACTTCACGGGTGCAGGTGTTTCAGAAATCGGTGCAACACAAACCTCTGGCACAACAGGATCGTCTCTGTATCGTGTAGCTATCATGCTAGGTGGAATTGTGTAACCCAAACCCCTACGATGCAACTCCTCCTCGAATCTCGGATCCAAACCAGACATAGACAATTAATATGTTGCGGAAATCAAACATCTCAGGGAAAACAATTCACTCTGAAAGAAAAGGGAACTATTGCAACCCCATAGGTCATCTTTATACTTTTGGCGCATCTTCAATAGTTCCTTATGCATTAATTTGTCTCCATAAATGACAAAATGATCCCAAATCTGGTAAAATACCTTCGTTAAATGAAGCCTAGATGCTCCCATAAACGGTAATAAAGTTGTCTTTTCCATATTTATTGTTCCAACATCTAGCTTTTGGCACCTCTACGACCCAATCAACCTCATCGCGCAATTAGCGTGCACATGTCACACCTTCCTACACATTTTCCATCCCATCTGCACAGATCTGATACTCTGACCATATATTCATTTGGTGCGCACAGGGTCATCCCTGTACGACTTCAATTGGCTTCCATTTACATAATCGTGAAGGTATTCTTCGCTCAATGTGTCTAGGTGCACTGCACCTCCATTAGTGATTTCCTTACCAACATATGGCCCTAACCAATGCATCTTCAACTTCCCTGGGTGGCGCGCAAACTTGATTTCATACAATAAGACCAAATCATCTTCCTTAAACACCTTTTTCCTGATGTGCCTAACATGCCATGTTTTTTCATGTGCCTTCTAAACTTGCTGGTGATAATTGGCAATAAAGAAATCATCTTCCAGTGTGACCAACTACGACAACCATTCCTCCATAGCATTTGCTTCTGCCATATTTTTAAATGTTGCAATGCGTAGACTGGGAGCAATCAACTCCATCGGCAACACAACTTCTTGCCCATGTACCATCCTGAAAGGTTTCCTACCATTCAACTTCTTACATGTAGTCTGATATGCCCATAGAACTGACAGTACGTGCTCATTCATTCTGGTTAGCATTTCACACCTTGGTAAGCGCAGTCTCCAATATATTGTTGAATGCTTATATCGCGCTATTTTCCTATGGGTGATATGGAGTGCTCTTTCGATTATGCATCCAAAATTCATTTGTCAATGCTTCAATGATTTCATTCACAAAGTGCGTACCCTGATATCTTATTAAAATCTTAAGACATCGAAAATGAATTACAATATTCTCAAATATGAAATTGACAGTTGTATCTGCAGTACAATCCTTCACAAGCTTAGCTTCAACCCATCTAGTTACATACTCCGTCACAATGATTATGTAATGCGCACCACTCTTCTTTCCTGGAGGATTGATAGGTCCAAAAAATTCAATAGCCCATTTCTAAAATGTTTGCAGTGCCATATGTGGATGCAAGGGCATCTGGCTTGATGGCTTTCTGCTCCTCTGGCATACATCGCATGTGAGGCAATGCACATAGGCATCATTTTTCTATGTGGGCCACCATAACCCATCTTGCAAAATCATCTACGCAATTTCCTTACCTGCATAATGACCACCGAAAAATCCTCCATGAACTTCATCTAAGATTGCACGCCTTTCATACTCCAAAAAATATCGTAGCAGAACTTCATTTGCACCCATATTTTACAATTTTCCTGCAATAATAGTGAAGTCTACGGTGCACGCCATGATCTCTTTCTTCTGTTGCACTGTATATTTGTTAGGCACACGTCTAGTTGTCAGGAAATGAATAATATTAGGGAAATATTCATCAACTACCTTGATTGCAAACAATTGTGCATCTGGTAACCCATCTTCCAAGTTCATAGGTTCTTCACCAGTCTCAATGCGTGATAGATGGTCTGGCCCAGCATTCAATATTCCTAGTTTCACAATGATCTTAAAGTCATACTCCTGGAATAACAACAACCACCTGTAGTTCTTCCCCCCCAACATAGCCTTATTGACAAATTATTTTAAAGAATAATAATCAGTAAACATCTATAAATGGCCTCCTAACAAGTAGTGGAAAAATTTATGCAATGCATACACCATAGCTAATCCTTCCCTTTCTATGGTTGAATAATTATGTTTTGTGCCTGATAGTTTCCAACTGGCATAAGAAATAGGCTGATTAATCTCTCCATCTCCTGGATATGCTAAAATAGCTTCGAGCATGATACAGGAGGCATCAACGTGCACATGGATCACCCTTGACCAGTTTGGAAAGACCAGTATGGGCACAGTGATCATATTTTCCTTCAACAATTCAAAACTCTTCTCACATTCCTCATCCCAGCAGAAAGTCACATCCTTCTTGAGAAACTTCTCCATGGGTGTAGTGATTAGCGCATAACCCTGAATGAACTTCCGATAATAGCCAGTGTGCCCAAATATTGAGAGCAATTGCTGGACATTCTCAGGTATCACCAGATTAACAATCATTGTGATCTTCGTCATATATACCATCAACCCTTGCTGGAAGAAAATGTGTCCGAGAAGTATCCCAAATGGCACACATAATATATGTTTCTTAAATTTCAATGGGATCTAGTATTTTCTATATGTATCCAACATTAAGCACAGATTTGAAACATGCTTTTTCAATAGCCAAAAAATAGTCCAATCATCAAACTATACCTCCAGGAACTTATGTATAAACTCCTTGAAGGAAGCTACTACTACACGCGAGAAGATGGTAGGCACATTCTTCAGGCGAAAGGGCATGAATGTGTATTGAAAATATCCCCATTCAGTTGCAAAGGTAGTCTTATTATGATCTTCTGCCGCAATCCTGATCTGATGATACCCTGAAAACCCATCTGTGAATGAATAAGCTTCTTGTCCTCCAACATTATCCAGGATTTCATCAGAGAATGGAGTTGATAATGGATCATGTACACAAGCATCATTCAATTTGCGCTGATCTACACAGATTCTGATTTCTCCTTTTGTCTTCTTGTCTTGTACTACCATGGGACTTACCTAATAATATTCTTCTACTGGTTCTATGATGCCTACAGCCACCATTTTATCCAACTCTTCCTTCACCTTCTGCTTATATCTTGGATTCAACTTGTATGGGTGATGCTTCACCGAGCACACATCAGTTTTCAAAGTGATCTTCATAACTCCAAGCTCTCCAATTATTCATTTCAACTCTGATAACTTTGTAGGGAATAAGTCCTGATACTTTGTCAGAAACTCAACAACTTTTCCTACTGTATCATCATCCTAGTAGTCTCCAATATTTTCCAACTTGGGTTTCTCTTCAAATCCAATATTCACTTGCCAGATCTTTAAGGGTTTTTTCACATCTAGGGAAGTGATCGAGGGACCAGCCATTGTGCGATGTCACTCAGATTCCATAATCATGATATTCCTTGGATATTCTTCACTCTCTTCAACCATCATATTTCTACAATTCACTATATCCTTCATGTATGCATCCCATGCTGGTGGAGCGCACTCGATTGTTGGTTTTTTTGTCTCAAAGATAACTTCTTGAATATTATGAAATGATTTTCCAACCTTATCAAATCCACTCTATTAGCTGAATGTCAGAATAAAAATCTTCGTCAGTTCATGCCATTCACTAGTACCTTGGTGCAACTCTGTCTCCAAATACCAATCAGTAGGTATCTTCCCCAGTGTATGAATAAACATGTGGACCCATTCAGGTCTTAGTTCTATGCCCCATACTTGATTCCATCTAGCCATATGTCTGTGCAGATCATCCTTTCTAGATTAGACTTCTTCCATTCTGATGGTTGGACATTCAAATCGTAACCTCACCACACGTGCGTATTCATCGCAATTGCTCATGTTTTCTGTTACACCAATTTTTGGTCATCTAACCATGTAGAATTCGATGGATCAAAATACACCATGTAAGACCAATTTTACCATAGTAAAATTGCTTTCACTAAGAAATAATTTAATAAACCATAGATTATAAAGTTCTTTCTCGTCCAAATTGAAAACCCCATGAGGAATAATTAAATAAATCCTTATTTATTTGGTTTTCCTCTAGGAATAATTAATTAAACCTCTGTTTAATAATATTCCTAGTCATATTTAACCCAATTAATGAGAAATAATTAGATAAACAATTATTTATCTTATTATTCTCTAGGAATAATTAATTAAATCATTATATACTTAATATTCCTTGTTAAATTTGGCTAAATCATTTAGGAATAATAAAATAAATCATTATTTGTTAAATTATTCCTTGATCCCATCCTCGAAATGATAAATAAATATTTTATTTTTTTATTATTTCTAAATAAAGGGATTTAACCAATTTAATTCATTTTCCCTCCAACAAAATATATTAAAATATTCCAAGAAATTAGATCTAGATCTTGGTTAATAATATTTTATTATGCACCATTATAAAGGATAACTCAATATTTTGTTATAAATAGGAGGGTTTTCCATTACCTTCTTACCTTTGATCATTTTATCATGGTTGGACTTTGATCCTCTTATCATTGTCTATATATGATTATTTTTATTTTCTTTTTGCTTATTGAGCTCCCTTTGAGTTCTACACTTCTTGGGTATTCTACACCATTGAGAGAGAAACTCCAAAGTTGAAACGTTTGAGGACAGCCAAGAACCCATCCCATTGAGGGGGAGTGTATCATTTCTCTTCCCAGGTGTTACATAATACAAAAAATTATTTATAATTCTTGTCTTGTCTATTGGATATTTTGGAGAAACTATTATTTCATTTTGTTGTTTAGCTACTTTATTTGCATAGGTCTGAGTTTATTTTTTATTTGTTTCGAACTTCCATTGTAGATCTAATAGTTTTTACAACCCTATTTGTTGTTAGGGTTGTTTTTCATGTGCAGCTAAAGTGATCTCTTTTTGTACACTTGCGTGAAGATTTCATACTAACAATTGGCAACTCCACTGGGTTTTATTCAAATTTCATGCATGACCATATGCTTCAGTACCTAGTGTTTTTAGTCAGCTATTTTTTAGCCTCTTAATGTTTTTTTTTACCTTTTATTCCCTAAAACGGTGAAAAATCTAACTTTTGCATGTTTATGGGTGTTTTTCGCACGTAACAGGTATCAGTGGTGCCACAAACAGAAAAAATTTGGCAACCTGCTGCCGAGACTTCCAGAAGTGAAAATCGCACTTTTTAGCCCCAAACCTGTGAGTTTAGGGCTCAATTAGCAGTTGTTAGGCCAAAAAATGAGAGCTCACCAGAAAACAAGTCAGTACCTGCGAGCTGCAATTTTTTGTGGGGTTTTTTTCTGTAATTTTTAGGGTTTTCCGCAAGCACTGTTCAGGGTTTTTGATCTCTGTCTCCACTCATATTAGGCCTGGATATGCTCATTTTTTATTTTTGAAGTGGGAATAAGACTCTTATGGCTTTCCTATGCTTCCACCTTTTTAGGAAGGGTTTAGCTGAGTAGGTAGTCTGAGATTTTGCAGCGCTTTCAGCCATTTTTCAGGGTCTAATCCCTCTTTCTTTCATATCCATTTTGATTGGTTATTATCTCATCCAAATCTGCCCCTTGATTCTTTTTTGACCTCTCCCTTATGGGCCCTCTTGTTTCCCTTAGGGTTTTAACCTATCGCCTCCATTTTTGCAACAGTTTTCCCTCTGGTTTCTTGTTGTTTTCTACACCACTTTTCAGCAGATCTAAGTCATTAGATCCATGTCCCTTAGACCTTAGATCTTTTGGCCACCTTGTGTGTTTTGATTCAATCTTTCCCGCCTCTAAGAACATTTTCTTGGGAGCCCTTCTTTTTGGGTTGAATTCATGCATCTTTAGCTGTTTATTTTATTGTTGCTTTAGTTTTCTTTACAATTATACAACATTTTTTATTTTTTTATATACACAACCATTTGGGCTTAATTAAAATTAACACATAGATCAAATACACGCACACTTAAAGTGAAGAGCGCTTGGTTTACACCGCAAGCCAAGGCATAAACATCATAATTAATTTATCTGCCCTTCTGCGCCTTTGTTTACCTCTCTTCATTATTGGGTTACTTGTGTTTTACGATCATTGTGCCCCCAAGGCGTTTATAAAGGAGAATCTTAGGTCTCCATCCTCAGTTTCCATTAGGAAGACTTACTCCACCTCGTAGACGTGGAGTTAGTCATCTGCCAAGTCCCTATACCGACTCTAATTCTAGTCCATCGGGTCCTCACTCTGATTCCAAACCCGATTACCCTATACCTCATTCTCCCACCATTCAGGTGCCAATGAAGGAATTGGTCCTAACGCTGGTGGTAGCCCTGGACCTACTCTAGAGCTGTTAGTAGTGGAACCAATACCGGAACCATCCCGGCTACTCCCTTGCTACCTTTTCTGGCAAGTTTGAGCCTCCTCGATTTTAGCCGGTTAATTAAAGACCCTATACACCATTATCCAAGTTGGCATGTTATGCCAACTAAGCTTCCTTATAACATACCTAAGTTCGAAGGAAACGTGAGAGAGGACCCTACTAATCACATCGAATCCTTCCACATGTGGTTTTTTCCAATTTTATCACTGATGACTCTATCCGTCTTTGGTTATTCCAATGTACGCTCATTGGAGATGTTGCAAAGTGGTATCTCGACTAGAGCTTTGCCTCTAATTCCACTTTTGCAACTCTTGCTAAAGTGTTTATGTCCTAATTCCAATTACCTCTTCAATATGATACCGATACCGAGTTGTTGACCACATTCCGTCAAACTTCTGCCACCCGCCTTTCTGACCATATCCAAGAATGGCGTAGAAGGAGGAGCTTATGTCGAGCTCCCACATTCGACGAACATGCCTATATGGATTAGTTTCTCAGAACACTTTGTCCTTATATTGGTAAATATGCCGCATCTCACTTTCCTCAGAAAGATTAAAAATCTCTCCAAATTGCGTTGAAATATGACTTGATCTATGCCTAGTCTGGTTATGTTTATACCATCTTACCGAATATTCCTAGACCTGGTGGTGCCCATGCACCAGGGGCATCTCATGCCGCCGATGGTATCATTGGATATCTTTCACATCTGTATACTCATCCTCCCATGGGTTATGGTTTCCCTCAGGTAGGGGCCAGCTCCTCTAGCACTTATCCCCCTCCCGGCAACATGTATCCAGGACAAAGCACATTTTCCCCATTGTAGCAATCGATTCCAGGGCCTGTGGTTGCTCAACCTATTTACCCCAATTTTAATCAACCTCCTTTCTATCCTTATCAATGACCCAGTGCTCCAGCCCCTCTGGAATTAGCACCCCAGCCTCCTATGCCTTCTAAAAATATGCCGCAACAGCCACCTCCTCCTCCGAGTCATGTGTATGCGCAGCAAAGCACGAACGATCCTCCAAATTCTAAGAAAAATAGGAAAGGCAACCAAAACCAACCAGCGTAGGTAATCAAGGGCGCCAAGGGAACCCGCCAAACACTAACAACTAGCAATAGGGAAATAAGCCCAAGTAGGACAAGTATCTTCATATGAATAAGCGTTGTTATTGTTGTAGTTTCCATGGCCATTATACTCACGATTGTCACCTTTTAACCCAAATGCGTCAACTGTGGGAAGCACAAGCAGCATCTAGAGGACAAGCTATGGTTTCAAATCATAAAAATACCATGTATGTTCAACCAGTTGTTTTTACTAATCCTTTCCCTTAGCAATGATATGTGGCTACCCAACCCAGTCAAGGTCAAGTTTTCCCTCAAACTTCTCAATCTAGTACCTTGGATTACCAGATTCTCATGATGAATTATGAAGTGGTTAATACCACTGATGTCAAGCTTCAAACTCGGTTACGCTAATATGGCAAGCCTCTTGCTTCCTTTGCAACCGAGTCTCAAACCAAATTCTACATAGAGTTTAGTTCAACACCGAATTCCCATTTACAAATCTCTCAGCCATGGGAAGAGGTACCTCCTAAGATCCCCATTGGGCCATTACATCAAACTGTTGCTTCTACCAAAGCTGCCCATAATTACAGCATAACATATGACTTAGCACAATCTTTGGTTGCTATGTCAACGTTTGAAGTCCTCCAGTCATGCCCTTCACAACGTAAAGCTCTATTATCTACTCTTGGTGCTCTGGATCCTTCAAATGATCGTTTGATCATATTTGATGATGACAAGTCAGAACATCCCCCTTTACCTTCATCAGTCACCTTCCAAATACTAGTCAAGATAGAGAATGCCCATGTTTCGCACTGTATCATTGACAAGGGCACATCCACCTACGTGATGTCTACCTCTGTTTGGAATAAACTCAGATCACCTGAGTTAGCACCATCGACCATCACTTTTTTTGCTTGGGACGGTCACTCTTCTCATCCCCTTGGCATGTACCACAATTGTCATGTCACTTTTGTGGGAAAGACTATTTGTATTGAAATTGAAGTCATTGATGCCCCCTTGGATTACAACATCTTGTTGGGTCATAGCTACACTTATGCGATGCTTTTTGATGTGCTTTCCTCAAAATGGAAATATCATTACCATTGACCAGTTGACATATTACGAACCAAAGTCTCATCTCTCTCTTGAGTCTATCATATCTTTGATCGTCGATAAGCAATCAGTCACACCTCTTACTAATGTTTCACCTGGAGTCTATAAATATTCCACCTTACTATGCTCTTTCCCTTGTCCCTCCCCTCTTGTTGCAGATCCCAAATCATCGAATGTTTGCATGATTCAATCGTCTCAGACTAGCCACAAGTGGTCTGGTTCCACCACCTAGCATCCTACGCCTCTGCAACCTGCTGGTGGTAACTCAAGGGAGCCTGTAGGGCCTTAATTTCAAGGACCTCCCTCTTCTGTTGGTGTCTCTTCCACTCCTTTTCAACTAGGAATGGTTCCCCCTTGCCTTAACTAGTTGGTAGCCATTCCACCATTCCATTACCCCTCCGATCAAATACTGTTTCTAGCTCCCCCCTTTATATTATTTTCGGTGCCTGTTATGGCTATGTTTAGCCTTCCCAATTTGAACCTGGGGATCCCTTTATCTTACATCGATCCCCCAGTCGAAACCATGCCTGGTTAGCTCAAACCTTATACCACTTTTACCTCGATCCAACCGGTCGCCATGACTCCTACCTTTGCTTCAATGCCTCAACCACCTCAACAGGAATCTACTCTTGTTGCAAAGCATTTGGTCAGGGGGGAAAAGCCAGAAAGAAGGAACCTTAGAATAAGGCTATCCAAACAACTCTTTCTCCTCCTAAGCCTACAACGAAGTCACCTCCGCACGCTTTGTGTGATGTTGTTAGGCATGCTACCCAAAATTGTCCTGAACTTCCTCTTCTCAAACCTATGGTCGACGACACATTTCTGAAATCTGATGTCTTGTCCATGTTACCTTACCCGATTCAGCTAAGAAAATAAAAATGTTGTGCACGAATTACCCTTGTGATTTTTGTGATCTTTATGGCCACTATTCTCAACTTTGTCCTTGTCTCGAAGATTTTCACGACACCCTTGAAGCCATCCGCAGAATCAAGGTTGAACGTAGCTCACCCGCTACTCCTCTACTCATGCATTTGGCTTAGCCTGAACCAAATGAAATTTTCATACCTCCACCCGATTTTGAGATGATGGAACCTTCAGCCACTATCCTCTATTTGTCATCATCCATGAGATCCTTGGTGGAAAACCCTTCTGGGCATTCCCTTCTGTTTCGATTGAAGCTCCTTCGGCGATAACCTTGGGCTCAACATCGGTATATTTTTCATCTACTAGCTCTTCGTCTACCCTCAGTAGCGATGCATATGTGAAGCATATCTCTCATGATGATGTTTGAGTTAGCCCCACCACGTCATGTGGTATTTCTTTGGCCAATCCCCCCATCTTTCACTCTGAGGAAGAAATTATTGAAGAAATCGTTAGTCATCAGTAATTTTTCTGATATCAAAAGATGACTAAGTTGTAAAGCCTATATTTCTAGAAACAATATTTGAAGAAACATTGTGAGTTCTAGAAATCTCCCTGCCTTCATCATCCTACACCTAACTGTTCCATTATAAACTTTATCTTTTTCCTTCTCAAAGTTTACCCTGCTACAAAGAAAAATCCATTTTTCTGAGCTTGTTTGCCTCATTTTCATTACCTCAATTACACCCTCATTCATCCCCTTTTTCTCCCCTAAAAACCCCTCATAATTCCCTCATTCGTCAAATTTCTTCTAAAAAGGCTTTAAAAAATGTAAAAGTCCTTTTACATTGTTCAAAATTTAACTTTAGGCCTATCAGACCTTCTAAAAACTTACAAAAACTTTGTTTTTATAATAATATTTTCCCTCTTTGTAAAAAAGGCCTTTAAAGCCCCTCTCAGGCTTAAAACCTCATCCCCTCACTCATATGACCCTAACCCCAACTTTCCGCTACGTTCCTAAGTCCCCTTCATTTCAGCTCTCGGTCCCCTTTATCCCCACAGGACCATTTCTTCCGCCTATTTCCTTGCCCATTTTCCTTTTAGCTCACCCTGCCTCCTTGTTTTCTTCCGGACCACCCACACCGTTGATATTGAACCCTGGGCCCTGATCCAATGGTCATCAAAACACCGCCCTTCATCCTGCATCAGTGCAACTCCGCGCTACCTGACGAATCCCGCCACGTCATCGAGCTGGGCCCCACCTTCCACTACCCCTTGCCAACCAACCACAACTTGCCACCTATCACTGGGCTCCACCCCCAGACCTACGCCCTAGTCCCGAAACCCTCCGCATCATCGATCTTACCTCTTGAGATCCGACGGCTCACACTCATATCACGCAGAATTTTGCACCGAAGTTTAATGCCCTTGACCCATGCTAAAAAAGCATTATTGGTCTGAACACATGTCCAATGCTAAGTGGAATCATGTAGCCTCTGCTCAATACCACTTACCGCTCTTAACCCATGCGATAAACCACTGTGGTTTTCCAAAACCGCCTTTCTCCCCCTCATGCCAAAATTTGAATTTCTTCGCCTCTCCACCATGTTCCACCTTTGGAACCCCATTCCCTGCACCTTCTCCCACTCTGCAAACCCCCTCTAATAGCCCAAAACCCAGAAAAGCAGTAAACCCGCCCCCCACAGGCTTTAAACTATCTATTTGTGTTATGTGCAAGTTGTTCATGGCGGTTGTACCCCAAAAATGTATCCCAACAATCAAAGAAAAGATAGAATTAACCTCCAGATGATGATCTAGAGGTAAATTCATATGCAAAATTCAGGGGGTCTACATAAAGGTTTAACCATCGATGAATCATGATAATCGATGGGTTACAGAATCCTCCAGTACCATGATGAAACCCTCCCTACACGCAAAAGACAATTATAGTCAGAGGAAGCAATGAAGAAATGAAGGACAAAAGGATCAAAAGGCTAAATCCTAAATCAAAAGATAAACACAGAGGATTAGCCTTTAAGACAGTGATTAAAGATAAAAGGCCAAAGTTTAAAGACAAAGGATAAATGAACAAAACAGTCATAAAAGCAGAGTAAAGGATAAAGGCAGTGAGGCAGATTATTAAAGTAAAATCAAGGTTCAAAGGCTTGATTACTAAGTTTTATGATTAAAACAAAGGCAGATAACCCAAAGACAGCTTCGAATAACTCAACAAGGAAGAAATTACTCCTCCAAAGACTAAACTGCCACCTACAACATGATTTCTTCCCATAAAGGAATTTGGCAGTTATTCCATAGTCAGAGATATTTTATATCTGTCAAGGCAGTTATTGTAAAATTTATTATAGGCCTTAAAAGTCAAAATTTTTGTCTCTCCTTCTTTAGAAGTTAATATAGGAGTTATTGAAACAGAGAAGTTGCTGCAGATATTTCTACCTTAAGCCTTGCATGGTTTTCAAGATTAGGAATGCATTTATTCGGTAATTAATGATACTCAAACCCTATATTGAGATCCACCTCCTCATTTGCAGCATAAATATTGCATCTAAATTCATTTTATTGTTGGCATTTGATGACTCTTTGAAGTAATACATAGTCTCTTGGAAGTTGAAGGAAAATTGATGTCTTGGATCTTGTGGATGCCCTGATTTGTTTGTTGATGGAGGAGGCTAGATCACTAGATCCCTGAGCTTGGCTGTTGGTGAAGTTCTTCTATGTGTTATTTTTATTTCTCATTTTCATTATGTTTTCATCTTTATTTGTTACAGTAGAGTAAAATTTTTAGGCTAAGAAATGCCTTATGAAAGCACCTTAGTTATGTTTACTCTTCATTGTCTTAATGTTTTCTTCTGCAAGGTCTGATTGGAGGATTCTTAATTTCCCTCCCGTTCCATCTAGATTTTTATTTTAGAAATAATTCAATAGAGTATAACCGGGGAGTTTCTCTTTTGGTGAATCCATGTTCCTTTGAGTACGGCTTGAGAGGTTGTTTTGAGGAATGATTCCAATAGAGTGAAACCAGTAAATTCAGTGGTGATTCCATGCTCCTTTGAGTACAATGTGAGAATTGTTTCTGAGACTTATTTAAAAGTATGCTTAGTAGAGTCTAAACCAGGGAAGTCTATGGTGTGCCCTGTCCTCTCGTCTGCCTTTGAAAGTTTCTTTGAAATATCCCTAGAGAGTTATTCAAAAGCATATTATATTATTTATTTTTTATCTTAGGCTACTCTTATTGTTATCTTACATGTTTTCTTTATCTGAAAGAAGTCTTTTTGATTGTTGGATTGTTGTCTTAAATGTTTTCTTATTAAAATTTTGTCCAAAGAAGTCTATGGTTTGCCCTGTCCTTTGGTTTGCGTCAAAAAAGTTACCTTGAAATATTTCTCTTGTTTAAAGTACATGATAAAGAATTCTTAATTGATCTTTGTCCTACTTTTCATTCTTATCCTTAATGTTCACCTCATTATCCCAAAAACTTTAAAGATCCACTGGCCAAGTTATATTTTCCCTATGATACTCCCCAATCCTTAATGAACTTACCATAACTTCCATTTGAATCCATTGCCCAATGATTTATAGATTTCCTCATTCTATCTATGATTTTTTATCATTATATCCAACCAAAACAATCAAACAAACCTTGCACTTAATAACTAGCCTAAAATCAACCCTTAAAAGCAAGAAAGCACATATCCTTTGCAAATAACCTAAGAGATCCCTCTCTGAGTCTAGGAAGGCTAGGTCCTAGAACTCTAAAGATTGGTTCCATGTTGCCTTGTCATTTGGTATGCCAATTTGCCAAATGTGAGGACTACAACATGCAAGAAATCACGGTGGGACCTTCTAAGTCAGTGACAAACTAAGTTCTCCTTAGGCCTCCAAAAACCATAAGAACCACATAAAAAACTCAGAAAACCCCCAAAAAATTCTTAGATTGGTTTTATTACTCATTTGGTGGTGGACCATAACTCATTTTACCTTCAAAAAAGATAAAAATTTCCACCTAGCGACTCCACTAGCCCCACTAGGCCTATTTAGCCACTATTTCTTTCAGATTCCATTAATATTGTATCAAATCATTCCTAAAGAAGTTTGGAAGCCTAGTCCCATATTTTATAATGTTACTAAACACTTAGAGAGGTCAAAACATTTGAAAACAGTCCTTAGAGCTTTCAGCCTCTCTAGATTTTGAACTTGAAATCTGGCTTCACATAGGATCAGTACCAAATCTCATCCAGACCCTAATCCTTCTCCAATAGTTGATGATCCAGAAAATATTTTGTGGCAAACTTCTAAAGCTGGAAATTTAACTATTGGTAGGACCATCCAAAGAACAAGATATTTCCCTGAAAACCTTACAACCTTAAAATATCCTCACTTTGACTTGTCTCACACAAAGAACCTATTCAGAACCAAGTCACATAGTGATATTGACCAATCTGAACTTGAGCCCACAGATTTGCAGCAAAACTTTAGTAGAGAAGCATATTTTTCAACTCCTCCTAATTTTCAGCTTCTCTACCACTTCAGTTCTTTCCATAACAAATCTGCTCATAATCAGCCTGCTGGTCCAAGTACCTCCACCACTCCCATCCACACATCCACTGTTCAAAACACTCCTTTTCATCCCACTTTCCCTTTTACAAATCCACCTCTTGTAAATTCCCCATTTTCTCCCGCTATGGCAGCATCGTATGCCCCATTAGTGTTACCTCAACCTCTGGTTCCTTTACCAAATGATTATCAATCTAGAATTCCCCATTTCACTGGAAATGAATCTACTACTGCTCAACATCATGTAGATAAAATGGATGATGCCTTTGATTACATGGAAATAGAAGAAGAGACCATTAAGATGAGAATATTTGCCCAAAGTTTAGGAGGAGAAGCCAAGAAATGGTTTAAAGGCTTAACTCCTAATAGCATAAATGATCTTCCTTCTTTACACCAAAAATTCATAAACAAATGGGAAGTTAAGAAGAACCCTCTCCAAATCCTTTCAAAATATAGCAACCTCAGAAGAGACACTAGGGAAAGTGTCCAATATTATTGCACTAGATTCAATAGTGTTTACAATGCACGTCCCCCTAATATGAAACCTCCACTAGGCCTAGCCTTAGCTAAATTTCCTGAAGGCTTTGATCCAAACATGGCCTACCAGCTAAGGGAAAGAGACCCCTTGACTTTAGAAGATATGCAGAGGGGAGCTATAAGTGTAGAAGAAAATCTGATTGAGAAAAGAGCTAGATTAAAATATAAAAAAAGAGTTACATATAAAGATGAAACAATGGCATCAACGTCATCATCTTATGCCAAAATTGATAACTTAGTGAGAGTAATGGAAAGAATGTTTGAAAAGATAAACTTAAATGACAGAGTGCCTCCTAGAGAAAACCAAATTAATCCACAAAACAGAAATAAAAATCCCAATTCAGAAGAGATCCTATTCAAAATAGAAAAAGAAATAATGACCAACAAAATAGGGCTCCATTTCAAGAAAATTATGTAGATCAAGAAGAAGAAAGGGACACTGAAAGGTTAGAATAAAATCATGTAAATCTGATAGGATCTGACAGTGAGACAGATGTTTTCCTCACTGAAGAAGAACAAGGTTTCTTCTCCTCAGAACAAATTTACAATGATCATGAGGATTCTGAAGATTACCAATTGGGGTTTGAAAATGAAATAATGGAGGTGCATAGACAATATGCCCTTAGAAGCAAAAGGAACCCATAAATTACCTATGATGAAAACACATATACTGCTGTTAGGAAAACTTCATAAAATTCTCCTAAGAAGACAACAAACAGAATTAACACTTTGACTAAGAAAACTGACTCAAATAAGGACAAAACCAATCAGCAAAGTGTTGACCCAAGTTTCCCTAGTACTTCTACTAGTGGCCCTGAGAAATCTGTCCTAAATAATAGTCCTAATAAAAATCAGCAAATCAAAATTGTTGAAAAGACTATGCTTGATAAAACAAATGTAAATATGTCAAAAACATTAGTCTCTTTTAGCCTTGAAGGTGAGATTTCCAAGATCAAAATTAGCATACCCTTAGCTGAATTAGTAACCCAGGATATATATAAAAACCAAGTTTCGAAAGCTTTGAATATAGGAAATGATACTGATACTTTGAACTTGACAGATCATAAACCAAAATTGTTGTTTGGTCCTGAAGTAGAAGGAAAATACCAAGAAGGAACCCTTCCTCCATTTTATGTCAGCCTAAATATACATGATAAGATTTTACACAATGCCATGCTAGACTCTGGTGCCTCTCACAACCTTATGCCAAAAGTGGTGATGGAGATATTAGGCCTAGAGATTAATAAACCTTACAGGGAATTGTATTCCTTTGATTCAAGAAAAGTTAAGTGCTTAGGCCTGATCAAAGATTTATGTGTCAATCTGGCACAAATTCCTGCTAAGGGTCTAGTTATGGACATAGTTGTTGTTGACATTCCCCCAAAATATGGCATGCTTTTATCTAGATCATGGGGAGCCAAAATTCAAGGAAGCCTTCAAATGGACATGCCTTATTCTACCATACTAGTTTTTAACCAAACTAGAAGATTATACAGAGAATCTCATATGAAATTTATGGTAAGCAACATAGATAGGCCAAAAGACACTTCTATTTATTCTATTCATTTAGATTTAGACTCCTTTATCTTGTACAATGAAAATGAAATCGGACAACAAGAAAAGGAAAATAAGATAGAGTTAGGACCAGTTGAATAGTCAAATCAGTCCTCGGAAGAAGAAACTGACAACCCTAACTTTAGCAGCCTTGAACAACAAAAGGAAAATGATTATGAGATAGAAACACTATGGGAAATGAGCTTTGATGGCTCTTGTAGAAAAACAAGTTCTGGAGCTGGTGTATGGATACACAATACAAACCAAGGACATTCTTATAAATTTGATTTCCAATGCACCAATAACATTGTAGAATATGAAGCTCTCCTACTTGGCGTACATTTGCTCAAAGATTTAGGAGCCAAGAAAATATCAGTCCAAGGAAATTCAGAGCTAATTATTAGGCAAATAAAAGGGGAGTATTCAGCCAAAAACCCAAGATTAAGAGAATATAGAAATGCTGCCCTAGGGTTCCTAAAAACCTTTGAAAAATATGAACTCACTTTCATCCATAGAACTCAAAACAACCTTGCAAATGAACTTGCCTTTGCTACCAGCTATTGCCAAATACCACAGAAAAATGAACAACATACTGTCAAAGTAAAAAACAGGCCCACAGTCCCTGATAATGAAGACTATCGACAAGTATTTGAAGGAGATAAACACATTGATGATTTTCTGCAATCAAAGAATGAGTTTGTTGAATTAACACCTAGCTCAAGCCCTGAAAAAGAATGTTTTGATGAGAAAAAAGTCCATAAAAAAGAGTTGTCCTCTACTGCTAATATAAATCAATTTGAATATCTTTATACAACAGAATTACTGAACAAAACATACCAAAAGGAACTTGAAGTTTTACAATGTAAAAATTATTCAATACCAAGAGGTCTTACACCATTAGAGGAGTTGTTTGATTTCAATGATGTATCTAAAAAACCAAAGATGGAGCCTACAGAAACCAATGTTGAAGAACATAACATAGGCAACATAGATGAACCCAAAATGATCAAGTTATCTAGCACTCTCCCTACTCATATCAAACAAGAATATATTGAATTTTCCAAAGATTTTGGAGATGTGTTTGCATGGGGGTACAAAGATCTGAAATCATATGATATCAGCATTATTCAACACAAAAATCCTCTTAAGGAAAATCAGAAACCTTTCAAACAAAAACTAAGAAGGATAAACCATGTTTTATTACCTTTAGTTGAGAAAGAGATTAAGAAGATGTATGATGCTTGGATCATAGTTCCCCTTAGATACTCACAGTGGGTGTCCAACCTTGTGTCTGTTAGGAAGAAAACAGGGGAAATTAAGCTTTTCATTGACTTTAGAAATCTGAACAGAGCCTCCCTGAAAGATAATTATCCCTTGCCTAAAATGGACCACATACTTTAAAAAGTGGTTGGATTTAAAATAATATCACCATTGGATGGTTTTTCGGGCTACAACCAAGTGCTAGTACTTCCAAGTGATCAACACAAAACTGCTTTTACCACACCTTGGGGTACATTCATGTATGTTAAAATTCCATTTGGTTTAATGAATGCAGGGGCCACATTCCAAAGGGCCATGGACATAGCTTTTTCAGAAGACATAGGCTATTTTATAATCATTTACCTTGATGACATTACTATTTTCTCCAAAACTGATAAAGAACATTTGATTAATTTGAGAAAGGTTTTTTAGAAATGTAGAAAATATGGCTTATCTTTGAATCCCAAAAAGACGCTCTTTGGTATCCAAGAAGGAAAGCTTCTTGGCCACATAATTTCTGAAGAGGGAATCAAAGTAGACCCTAAAAGGATTGAAGGCATACTGAAAATTAGCCATCCTAGAAACCTCAAAGATTTGGAATATTTCATTGGGAAGATAATTTTTTTGAGAAGGTTCATCCCCAACCTTGCTGAAATTTTGAGGAATATCACAAACATGCTAAAAAAGGAAACATGAGTTAAATGGACCTTAGAATCCAAACAGTCATTTGAACTGGTAAAACAAGCTCTCACTAAAACACCAATTCTTATTAGTCCCAACTTCACTGAGGATTTCTACATTTCTCATTTTCCTCTGAACATACTATTACTGTAGTCTTGTTATAAAAGAACAACATGGGCCAAGAACAACCAATATCATTTTTTAATAGAGCCTTAAGAGATGCTCCAATCAAGTATAATATCATGGAGAAACAAGCCTTAGCATTGATAAAAACATTGAATGATTTCCGAGTTTACATTTTACACTCACACATGATTGCTTTTGTCATCTATACTATTGTCAAGGGCACTCTAAATCAAGACCCTGATGGTAAAAGGGGAAAATGGATTGAAATTATCTTAGAATATGATTTAGAGATTAGGCCTACCAAACTGATTAAAGGACCGGGATTAGCAAAACTCATGGAAGAATCAAATTTCCATGCATTAGATATAAACATGGTTAATGTTTTAGAAGAAATAGAATAATTCATAGCACCTCACATTGAAGAAATATTTTTGAATTCACCTTGGTATGCTGATATCATTTATGTGCTTCTCTATCTATTGAAGCCTCGAAAATCGCTGCAATAACATGGGGGATGACCACCCGGTCCGGGCCTTAAAGCAACTCCTTTTCCGTTTGGAATGGTGGTTTCGACTGGTTCAATTAGGTCCAGTTACCTTCTCTCAATCTCCAATGGCTTTAAAATATGACTTTCATTTACTAATGGAAAAGAGACATCATATCATTCTTCTTGCTCATCAGGGAAGAAAGTGATCCTTAAGCTGATTTAGGGCTCAGCCAATCCACTACTAAAGTTTGCGTCTTTGGGAAGAGGACTTAAGAGAATGTAGAAATTATTCTAAATGCAAACTTATTCTAAGATACAAGCAAAATGAACTATCTTAATCCTATCTCAATTAGGCAGATATAGATCTAACCCAACCAAGAGTAGGTATTTAAAATATTGGGATTGAAATATGTCTTGTTTATAATGAATATCAAGTTAATGAAATAGTTTAATTAACTGATATTGTGGATAGCAAAACACATCATATTAAGACCTTTTAACTAAAATAATCAATCAACAACACTCAGGAAGTAGTTCACAAAATGGTATTGATCATTTAATCAGTAACTTGAATTATTAAACAATAATATGCGGAATAAGTTCACAACATATCACTATTTATTCATCCAATATTAAAAGACAGATTTATGAGTAATAGTTACTCATAAATCAGAATTCAGCCCATAAGAGCAGAGATAAATAATGACATAAAATAGAAGCAAATTATCCATACCGACAAAAGTGCACAAATATGTAAGTAAATTGACACCATTCCTGTTATCATAAAATAAAACCAGCATTTAAAATAATAGTATTCGAAATACCAATTTATTGAATCCATTTTTCCAACTCCAGTCTCTAATAGTCCTTTACAATGCCTAAGCTTCTGCTTTCAAAATCAGAGCTACAATAGTGCAAACTCTATTCATTATACATAACTCAGGATGTAAAAGAAAAACCTCAATAATCCCCAGATCTGAGATTCCACTCCTCCCACCTACAACTCTAAATCCCTATTACAAAAGTGTTTTTAGAATTCCAGAATTGCATAAGAGAGCAGCTCCTTATTACATTCTGCAATATGCTATTTATAATATTTACAAAGGAATTCTTGAGAGGAAAGTTTGTTGAAGAGAAATCTGCCCAATCCTATTTTATTTGCTCAAAATTCCAATCTTTAATTGCTGGAGCATTCTTATTGATTAAGATCTTTTCTCCTTATCTCTTCTACTGTTTTCCTGCAAAAAGAAATCAAAATAAATTAAGATGCAACGAATAAAATCAAAATACCATTTCTGGCATTAAAACAAACTCAATCAAATTTAATTTAAATAAATAAATGAAAATAAAATATAAGCTCTCTTTTGATGCTTGAGATGGTTTAATTAGCCAAGGATATTA
Source organism: Pinus albicaulis (assembly GCA_034641835.2). Classification (NCBI taxonomy): domain Eukaryota; kingdom Viridiplantae; phylum Streptophyta; class Pinopsida; order Pinales; family Pinaceae; genus Pinus; species Pinus albicaulis. The sequence continues at coordinate 572,443,286 of CM076573.1, read as the reverse complement.
TTGACGAATGAATCTGCAATTAGAAGAGGCTTGGACAAATGAAAATGCAGAAAATAAATCAGAAAATTGATTTTGTTTTAGAAATTCGGAACTTGATCTTCTGCATGATTTTTGACCCAATTAATGATCAAATCTATTAGTGGAACCTCCTCAGAAATGTTCTCCTTGATTTTATCTTTCCGATGAGCCGTCCTAAGCCTCATTTGGCCAAGTAAAACTCATTCTATGAGCTTTCAAAGTTGATGAGTCAAATCTAGCATAAATCTGGAAATTCTATTACTGGGTTAAAAATCAAAATTTTAATTAAAAATCTAATCCTAAATTAGAATTCTAATTATCTAATAATTAATTCTAAATTAATTATTAACTAAATAATATATACAATTAATTCTAATTAATTTTCATCTAATTAGAAATTGATTAAGTTACAAAATTAAATTAAAATACAAATGATATGAAAAAGTTAATTTAAATATGATTAATATTATAATTCAAATTATATTAAAATTATAATAAATATTATAATTATAATATAAATATTATAATATAAAACATATAAAAATTAATTTACAAACCATTGGAATCAATCCAAACGTAAAACCCATAAAACAAACCATTGAAATCAATCCAAACCCATTAATTCATCCACATGAGATTATGGAGGGATATGGTGAGTGGAGTGTGAGGTGAGGGTGATGTGAGGGTGAGTGAGGTGGAGGTGCGGGAGGCATAAGGGGTGAAAAAAATTTATATTAAAATCTTTTAACACATCACATTTGGCCTTATCGCATATCGCAAGAACTTTGGATCGAGGTTTTTTAAATGTGCGTGTTATAAAAATTGCGATGGATCCGATATTGCGATATGCGATGGATCCGATATTGCAATATGTGATGTCAAATTTTTTATTTTTTATTTTTTATTTTTTTATTATATTAAGTTTTAATTTTAATTAAATTAATTATATTTTATTATAATAATTATTTTAATTAATCTTAAAATTTAATGTTAAATATCAGTTTTTTATTTTGGTTTTATTTTAATGATGTTTAGTTTAGTTATGAAATTTTCTAAACTACAGCCACTCCGAAAATAAATAAAAAGAATAAAAATAGCACTTTTTTAACCCAGACTAGATAAATAATGGGACTTCAAAGGAGTACCATTTTCAAATCAATTGACCAAATGAGGCATAACAAGCGTCAATGGGAAGCTTATAAAAAATCGATTTTAACAAAGCAATCGAAATAAGAATCCAAAGAAAATGAAAAATTAACAAAAGCGTAAGATAATCAACTAAAATAAAAATCCTAAAAGGTCTTTAGCCAAATTTTTTATAAAAAGGGTCCCCATTATTTGAAGTGAAGACATCAATAATGGGGGGTTGTGTTTTTACCACAACAATGGTGACACACAGGAAAATAACCAGTTATCTCTGTTTAATATGAATGAGGTTTCCCCCAAAATTCAAATAAAAATAATTAAAGAAGAGATAATTATGTTTGAAATGTTTGACTAGGTTCATTAGTCTGAATAAAAGTTAGAATCATCTAACTATAATTTTTCTTAAAATTCCTCATAAATTACAATATTTCAAAACTCTATATCAGCCTTTAATTAGTTGTAGAGATAAAGCAGGGGCCACTTTACAGCTTAGCTTTTAAAATATACTCATTTGTCATAGGTAGAGCCACTGCTGCCAGCAAACATCTATAGTCTCGACAGGGCTACCTTTTAATCATCAATGATTCAGAATCCCATCTCTTTAAGAATTATTGACCTAGAGATAAATCCATTTATATATGTTTCTTTTTTATTTTTATTTTATTTTTTATTTTTATTTTTATTATAAATCTTAAAAGCCATTGTCTTGGTTTGGTAGCCAGATAGTTGACAATGCCATTCACTGGTTATAATTGGACTGAACAAACTGGCTCGTGATGAGACCCCTTGTCTTATAATTGTTTGCAATCATAAGCCATTACCTTGGTTTGTTTAGCAGTGTTGGTAATGTTAGCCTATTTTTCCCCTATGATCATGGTAAGCAGGCTCATGATGAGACCTCTTATTTTTTAAAATATATCTCTGGATTATACTCTAGAAAAATAAGACTCTTTAGGACAGGGAGAATCATTGACTCCTTAAGAGTTAAGAATTACAATTTTAGAATTAAAAGGTGCTTTGCTGTAAAGTGTCTTTACTTGGTTAAAAATAACTTTTCTTGACTGATAATAGAACTTTGAAAGATCTTAATAAAATATTGAGATCTCAAAATGATTACAATTTTGATGCAAAAGAAATTTCTCCAGATTTTATGATACTTTGTCAACTTTTCTAAATTTGTAATCTCTTCCTTAAGTATGTCTACCTTTATAATAAGAAAATCAAACTTTACTAAGAGATTTAAGCAAAAGTTAATAGATGACTATTAACAATTTTTTTCTCCATGTATGCCAACAATAGTTAGGTAACAAGAAGGCCTTCCATATAAATCATGGCAAAGTCACCAAAATCAAAACTGAAAACCAAAGGAAAAAGAATTCTTATGCTAAAATGAGAAAAGAAATCAGCGAACAAAAATGAAGAAATTGAAAAGTGAAAGGAAAATCCAAGTTTTTGAAATACAAACTCTAACAAGAATGGTTATATCATTGTCTCAACAATATGAAGAAAAATAAAATAATCGTGTAATCAGTCCTTCTTATGTCGAGATTTAGAAAAATCATACCGTGTAGGGTTGTAAGTGTTTTTAGGCTTTTTGGATAGCAGTGATGATCATTTCAGCCACAAAAAAAAAATTCTGTCTGATATCAATCTTCTTGTTTCAAAGCATCATCTTAATCATTTTCTAATAAAAAAATGCTTAAAGAAACAAATTAAAAGTTCAGAAACTTCCTGGTGTGGCTGTTTCAATAAAGATTATTGCTGCTTGTTGAAATAATGCCAGGAGAAGAATATAGGACTTCGAAAATATGATCTGGCGGAGGATTGGAAGCTTTTATGAAGAGCTGCAAAACAGATTTATATATCAGAAAAACAAAACTGAAACTAAAGTAACGAAATGGAAATAAATGAAAGTGGATACATGAATCTTACCATTGGATGATTGCTTTTGATCTTACCTAAAAGGTATCAGTTTCTCCAAACTAGCTGACTTCTTATTTTAATTAACATTAAAAACTTGAAGAAGTCAAACTAACCAAAATCCTATAACCCAAAATCATTATTTGTTTTATCTAAACTAAATCAAGAAAAAAAAAATGGAATGCTTAGTGCTCAAGGGAATTGAAATTTAAAAAAATGCATCAGAAATGAGAATGCGAATTTGCAATAACGAATGTTTCTCAAAATATTATAAGTTTCATATAAACTCCATGATTTTATAAATTGTCCAGAATCAAGACCAAATCCAAAATAATAAAATTTAAATATGAAAATAAAGATGTCTTGAATTCCATATTTAATTATGGAATTATATATTTAAAACTGAAATATATGAGAAATCGAAATGATTTAAATATACTGCAAATTAGTCAGTATTTGCTTTCTTACCATAGTGGTTGCCCACGCTTGCTTTTAAAATAACACACCGCCTTATCAAATGATTCGCATTGCATGTAGAGGCATGCGTTGGATTTTATCGCATCGGCGATTGAAATAGAAAATTGTCGATATGATATCATGCGAAAAAAAATATGTGTGATGAGATGTAGTGATCACACTATTGAAGAAATTTTATATTGCAAATCGGGGACAATCATGCTGCAATTTGCAGATCGTACACTGCATATCGCGATTTGTACTTTGCACATTGCACATTTCACATCGTAAATTTGGAATAGTGGTATGGCCATGAATAAAAATGCGATGAAGCGATTGCGATATTGGCGTACCGGAATATCGGAGAATAATCATGTTGGAAATTCCAATATCGGCGATGCGATGGATGACGTAGCTAATCGGAAATTGGCAAACTTTTTGGTACCCAATGTAACACAATTTGATTCTTGCGATGCCGATATGCGATGAATGATGTGACTAATCGGCGATCGCGATCGGCAATCTTAAGCACATGATGTAACAATTCTCGATACGCCGATATGCGATGAAGAGTGGACCTGATAATTTTATGATGAAATTTTAGTAACATATCGGATCTGAGACATCAACCTATTAAAATTATGCTCCTAATTTTATTGCGATTGGTTGGACGCGATATTTTATAAACTTGATTTGAATTTCATATCGGGTCCAGAATTATATGGTCATCGCAATATCGATAAAGTCATTTATCAGAAATTGGTGATTCATGATAATGAAAGTATATTCAACTGCAAACCTCTGATATGCGAAATGCGATATGACATATGAGCGAGGTAATACATCGGAGATATTTTATGAAGAATTTGTTATCAAAAATGCGAAAAGCTACTTCCAATGAAATATTTCGCTACAAATGGTTGTGAAGTGGATGATGTGATATCGGGATGAAATTAATGACGAAGACAAATGGGATGGTAGTATTGCAAACATTTTCACTGAAGTATCAACAATATGAAGATCAAGTTAAATCCTATGATATTGCTTGAAATTTCAATTGGGTTTTTTGATGGTTGAAAGAAAAGTTAAAAATGTTCAAATTCTAACGAATCTCAAAATAAAATTTCCCTGAACCTGTTGCAAATTTGAAATGGGTTTGTTGCTTACTTCAAGTTTTGAAAACCAATGAAAACCCAAAAATAAAACAAAACAAAAATAAAAATGAACTAAGAAAAAGAGAAACTAATAATAGACGAGAATGAACTTGTGAATGCGTACCTAGAAGGAAATTCTCTGTAGTTTTTTATCTCATGAATCTTCAAAATTTTCCTTCGATTTATCAAAATTTTGTCTTTGTTCAAAATCATCTCATCATTTATTCTAAATTGGAGTGAGCAATCAGCTTAAATAAAATCTGCTTATTCACATTCAGGAAATTTGAAATCCATAAAATTCACCAGAAATAAATCTGAAACTATGCTTCCCTTTTGAATTGCAACAGCAATTTATTACCTCTGAGAAAAATCTGTATTGTTATAGTGACTGCACAATAACGCCTTCAGTAAATAAATATGATGCATTTTTCAACATCAGATAATAAACTAAAGGTCTGAATGGGATAAAGCCACTAATTGTGGAAAAATGTCAAAACAGATTTGAATGCGTGCACACAGCAAAATGGGCATCCTTAAGGTCAGCTTAGCAAATTTCGAGGAAGATAATATAAACTTCATATGATTACCACGAAAGGTTAGACTGAATAATAATGATTGACTCAGAATTAAGCTTATCATAGACATTCATACATTTCATGGGATAATGAGATCATGAAGCTTTTATATCCTCAAAACCTTTATCATATAAATTTCAAAAGAAAATCTTCGAAGGAAATCCCGAAATTAAGAAAAGTGGCGTTGAGGCGATTGATGCCAAGTGCAACCTTAATTGAATTTAATCAAGAGATTATTCAAAATAGACAGAGTAGAGGTATTTTTGTAAGAAATTTAAAAATGAAAGAAAGAATTAAAATTTTCTGATTGGGAGAAAATGTTTTCACTAATCATGTATGAAAATGGCTGATTTCTTTGTTTTATTTTTAATCTACAGAACTGTTGAAAATAAATTAACTACATTAACTCTACTCCTATTCTAACCATATACTTGAAAAATGACTAGGTATAGTCATATTTCTATTGTAACCATTTTTTCATTTTAATCCCTGCATGTATATACAATTCAAATGTTAGTAATAAAAATACAAATCTAATTGAACTAAGAAAATTAAACCTGAAATCAGAATGTACAACTATTGTTAGAAGCTTATCTAAAATCTCATTTTCATGAAATTTTCTTTCCAATTGAATACCAATTGGATCATAGAAATCTGGATGGATTTCTATTAATAATTGGGAAATGTTCAAAAGAGGAGATGAAAGGCCAGATTGTGGATATGAGCTTTTAGATTCAAAGGCCTGGAAGAAACTGTTAGTGTTATGTGTAAATGTTAAGCTATTGACAATCTTCCATGAAGGAAAAATTTCCAAATATTTTTCAAATGAATTACTGAAAAATGGATTGAAATCTTTCAAATGAAATAGAAAATTATTAATTAAATTGGATTGCTGGCAGATTTCTAAAAATACATTCTCTTGTTGATATTGCCTTTGAGAAGATAGAAGCTTTTGATAAAATATTAGCATTGATTGAAATTGAAATTTAAATAGTTTCTGATGCTTTTGATTATAATATAAAACTTCAATTTTCCAATAGGGCAATGTATCAATTAAATGTTTGATAATAAAGTGCTCAATATGCCATCGTAATGTATCAAAAATATGAAAAATAAAATATGAAAATAAATCTGATTTAATACAAAATAAGTGATGAAACAAAAATAAAATGAAATCACTATTTGTACAACTAATGTTACAGCATAATTGGGATCGTTTTGAAATAATTTCTTTTTCACAAGGATTGGGCAGAATTATGGAATTTGAATAATTTCGAATTCCAACTTTTGAATTAGAAAGAGATTTATGATTATGAACAAGAATGAAAGCTTGACCATGATATGAATCATAAATTGGAATATTTTCTCGAATAGTGAAATCATGAAGATGATTATCTGCTTTAGAGTAAGGATTAGTTGGAATAATTTCTAAATTGAAATGTTCCTCATTCTCAGATGTTATTTGAATTTTCTCATGAGGACTCTCTTTAGAAGAATAGAAATCAACATCCTCAATGTCAGAGTAATTATCATAAATGACTTCACAAGATTCTCTAGAATTCCCTTCAATCTTATCCAATATATCCAAACACGGAGGAACAAGAATTTCATGTTCATTAATGGCAAAAGAATGATCATTAATTGCTTCTCTATCTTGATAAAAACTTAATGGTAATTCATTTAGATCAGCCTCTATATTTTCTGAAATATCATTAACACCAAGAGGGAAAAAATTACCATCATTAAAAATATCAGGATAAAGGGAAAAATGTGAATCTGAAATAATGCATTTAAAAATGTTTCTGTTTGAGAATTCTTGTACATTATGCTCATTGTAAATTTTAGATTCTAAATCATTCCTTTGCGTACTCATGCTTTTTTGAAGAAGATTGCTTTGCTGCTCTGATTTCAGCATTTGCTCATCATGAAAAGATTCAGAAATTTGTACAGCAGTTTGCATGTTATTATTTACTTTGATTGTTGCTTGCACTTGCTGATTTGCAATCTGATTTTCTGAATTTAATGCAGAGAAAATTTCAGATTCTAATGCAGGTCTTTCTCCAAAATTGCTGTTGTTGTCTTCTAGCATTTGATTAGAAATATTTTCCAAGCTTTGTGAAACCTCTTCATCACAATTTATTTGCACACCCAAATTGGAATTCTCATTTATGTTAGAAGGGGATGGAACAAAGCTTGAACTAATTTCATATGGATCGGGAATAGGAGGAAGAGAATAATTATGTTCAAACCAATCTAGTGATTCTTCTTTCATAGGTTCATCTTCGACATTAAATTTTAAACAATTCAAATGAAATCGAATATTAAAATCTCTAACAGACTCATTTTCATTTCGTAGATATTCAATTTCATCACATACCTGATCATAATCATAGTGGTCAAATTTACAAATGAAAATTGTAACAAATTGATCCCAGCTGTGAATTGAGGCAACCGGAAGAGTTCTACACCAGTTTCTGGCTTCTGCCGCAAATGTGAGAGTAAAAATTTTGCATAAGATGCCTTCATCAATTCCTTGAAAATCATAATTTGAAACATTTTGAATAAATTGAAGGACATGATTAAAAGCAGAAGAATTTCTCTTACCATTGAATTTTACCTGAGACAAGAGTCTTACCACTTTGGGTGGAGTATTGGAAGATGCACGTCCATGGATACAACTCCAAATTGGAAGTTTAAGAGGAGCCATCGTGATTAAATAAAATGTTAAAATTGAAAAGACTCCAACAGACAACAAGTTTTAGGCCCTCCTTCTAGCGCCAAAATGTTGAAGCCTCGAAAATCGCTGCAACAACATGGGGGATGACCACTCGGTCCGGACCTTAAAGTAGCTCCTTTTCCATTTGGAATGGTGGTTCCGACTGGTTCAACTAGGTCCAGTTACCTTCTATCAATATCCAATGGCTTTAAAATATGACTTTCATTCACCAATGAAAAAGAGACATCAGATCAACCTTCTTGCTGATCAGGCAAGAAAGTGATACTTAAGCTGATTTAGGGCTCAACAAATCCACTACAAAAGTTTGCCTCTTTGGGAAGAGGACTTAAAAGAATGTAGAAATTAATCTAAATGAAAACTTATTCTAAGATGCAAGCAAAAGAAACTATCTTAATCCTATCTCAATTAGACAGATATAGATCTAACCCAACCAAGAGCAGGTATTTAAAATATTGGGATTGAAATATGTCTTGTTTATAATGAATATCAAGTTAATGAAATAGTTCAATTAACTGACATTATGGATAGCAAAACACATCCTATTGAGACCTTTTAACTAAAATAATCAATCAACAACACTCAGGAAGTAGTTCACAAAATGGTATTGATCATTTAATCAGTAACTTGAATTATTAAACAATAATATGCTGAAGAAGTTCACAACATATCACTATTTATTCATCCAATATTAAAAGACAGATTTATGAGTAAATAGTTACTCAGAAATAAGAATTCAGCCCATAAGAGCAGAGATAAATAACAACATAAAATAGAAGAAAATTACCCATACTGACAAAAGTGCACAAATATGTAAGTAAATTGACACCATTCCTGTTATCATAAAATATTAAAACCAGCATTTAAAATAATAGTATTCAAAATACCAATTTATTGAATCCATTTTTCCAGCTCCAGTCTCTAAGAGTCCTTTACAATGCCTAAGCTTCTGCTTTCAAAATCAGAGCTACAATAGTGAAAACTCTATTCATTATACATAACTCAGGATGTAAAAGAAAAACCTCAATAATCCCCAGATCTGAGATTCCACTCCTCCCACCTACAACTCTAAATCTCTATTACAAAAGTGCTTTTAGAATTCCAGAATTTCAGAAGAGAGCAGCCCCTTATCACATTCTGCAATCTGCTATTTATAATATTTTCAAAGGAATTCTTGAGAGGAAAGTTTGTTGAAGAGAAATCTGCCCAATCCTATTTTATTTGCTCAAAATTTCAATCTTTAATTGCTGGAGCATTCTTATTGATTAAGATCTTTTCTCCTTATCTCTTCTACTGTTTTCCTGCAAAAATAAATCAAAATAAATTAAGATGCAACGAATAAAATCAAAATACCATTTCTGGCATTAAAACAAACTCAATCAAATTTAATTTAAATAAATAATTGAAAATAAAATATAAGCTCTCTATTGATGCTTGGGATGGTTTAATTGGCCAAGGATATTATTGACGAATGAATCTGCAATTAGAAGAGGCTTGAACAAATGTAAATGCAGAAAATAAATCAGAAAATTGATTTTGTTTTAGAAATTTAGAACTTGATCTTCTGCATGATTTTTGACCCAATTAATGACCAAATCTATTAGTGGAACCTCCTCAGAAATGTTCTCTTTGATTTTATCTTTCTAATGAGCCGCCCTGGGCCTCATTTGGCCAAGTAAAACTCATTCTATGAGCTTTCAAAGTTGATGAGTCAAATCTAGCATAAATCTGGAAATTCTGTTACTGGGTTAAAAATCAAAATTTTAATTAAAAATCTAATCCTAAATTAGAATTCTAATTATCTAATATTTAATTCTAAATTAATTATTAACTAACTAATATATACAATTAATTCTAATTAATTTTCATCTAATTAGAAATTGATTAAGGTACAAAATTAAATTAATATACAAATGATTTGAAAAAGTTAATTTAAATATGATTAATATTATAATTCAAATTATATTAAAATTATAATAAATATTATAATTATAATATAATTATTATAATATAAAACATATAAAAATTAATTTACAAACCATTGGAATCAATCCAAACGTAAAACCCATAAAACAAACCATTGAAATCAATCCAAACCCATTAATTCATCCACGTGAGATTATGGAGGGATATGGTGAGTGGAGTGTGAGGTGAGGGTGACGTGAGGGTGAGTGAGGTGGAGGTGTGGGAGGCATAAGAGGTGAAAAAACTTTATATTAAAATATTTTAACACATCACATTTGGCCTTATCACATATCGCAAGAACTTTGGATCGGGGTTTTTTAAATGTGTGTGTTATAAAAATTGCGATGGATCCGATATTGCGATATGCGATGGATCCTATATTGCGATATGCGATGTCAAATTTTTTATTTTTATTTTATTTTATTTTATTATATTAAGTTTTAATTTTAATTAAATTAATTATATTTTATTATAATAATTAATTTAATTAATTTTAAAATTTAATGTTAAATATCAGTTTTTTATTTTGGTTTTATTTTAATGATGTTTAGTTTAGTTATGAAATTTTATAAACTACAGCCACTCCGAAAATAAATAAAAAGAATAAAAATAGCATTTTTTTAACCCAGACTAGATAAATAATGGGACTTCAAAGGAGTACCATTTTCAAACCGATTGACCAAATGAGGCATAAAAAGCGTCAATAGGAAGCTTATAAAAAATCGATTTTAACAAAGCAATCGAAACAAGAATCCAAAGAAAATGAAAAATTAACAAAAGCGTAGGATAATCAACTAAAATAAAAATCCTAAAAGCTTAGGCCAAAAATTTTATAAAAAGGGTCTCCATTATTTGAAGTGAACAAGTAAAAATGGGGTTGTGTTTTACCACAACATGCGGTCATGTATTACATGTGTATTCTATGAGTGGGAAATAGATAGGGAGACTGTGAAAGAGAAAAGAGGAAATTACAACATATCTGCTGTAGGTTTTGTTTCTTCATTTTGTTGGATAATAAAAAGGAAGGACTAGTTGTTCGGGGTGGACGTAGCCCAAACTGGGTGAACCACATATATTTGTGTCTCTCTGGTTTTATGTGTTTTGTGTGCTTGTATTTTTCGCATATTTTATGTGTTGCATTGCTCTGTAATATATAATTTTCTAACAATCATCAAGGCATCTTCATCAAAAAAATTAGAGAATGAAACAGAAATGTGGGAACTGGAACATCACCAAAGATACCCAACAACACTGCAACTATTCTGAAAATGCTGACCCATAAAATTGTGCCAGCAAAAACCCATACACGGTTTTAAGTATATAAACTCACGTATATACGTGACTGTCCTTTATGAAATCCGCGTATCCAATTTAATCTTCTGAATTTAAGCAGATCTAATCTTCTGAGCAGCAGAGACAACTCCTAGCTTTTGTCTGAGATATTCGAATGCTTCCCTGGGAAGAGGTTTAGTAATATATAAGCAACTTTTTCTTTGGAGGGAACATACTCCAATTTCACCTTTTGCTCAAGTATTTGTTCACGTAAGAAGTGATACTTGATAGGAATGTGCTTGGTCTTGGAATGCATAATAGGATTCTCTGAGATATTGATGGCACTTGTACTATCATACATAATGGATATGGGAGGTGAAAATTTGATTTAAATGTCTTTTAAAGTCTGCATCATCCAAAGAAGTTGTGTGCAACATGATGAAGAAGCCACATATTCTACTTCTGTTGTAGATAAGGCAATAAAGCTTTGCTTCTTGTTGAACCAAGATACTAATCGGGGCCCCATATAGAATGCACCACCACTAGTGCTCTTCCGATCATCAACATTTCCAGCCCAATTTGCATCTGTGTAAGCATGAAGAGTGAGATCAACATTCTTTGGATACCATAGTCCAAAGTCTTGAGTTCCTTGTAGATATTTGAATATTATTTTTATAGCCTGAAGGTGAGACTCTTTTGGATTAGCTTGGAATCGTCCAACAATCCCAACTGCATGCATAATGTCTGGTCTTGTCCCGGTGAGTTCAAGTAGACTTCCAATCACGGATCTGTATTTTGGTTGATTCACCATGGAAGAATCATCATGAGAAATGAGATTACACCCGGTTATCATTGGTGTACTTACAGGTTTGCAATCTTCCATCCCATACTTCTTCAGAATTTGCTTAAGATATTTTGCTTGTGATAAGAATATGCCATCTGTTGCTTGTTGCACTTGTAAGCCAAGAAAGAATGTTAGTTCCCCAAGTAAAGACATTTCAAATTCTTGCTACATAATAGAAGCAAATTTCTGACTCATGGACTCTTCATTACTTCCAAAAATGATGCCATCAACATATACAACCACAATCAATAGTTTACCATTTTCATTTTTGGTGTATAAGTTGCTATCAACAGATCCCTTTGAAAATCCTTGTTGATGAATATATTTGTCAAGATGATAAAACCATGCCCTTGGAGCTTGTTTGAGTCAATATAAAGCCTTTTTAAGTTTACAAACAAGTTTTTCATCATTTCCCAAAATGAATCCTTCTGGTTGTTCTATATAAACTTCTTCTTCTAGATCACCATTGAGGAATGCATATTTAACATCCATTTGATAAACTTTGATTTGTTGAAAGCTTGAAAAAGCAAGAAACATTCTGATGGCTTCAAGTCTAGCTACAGAAGAAAATGTTTCTTCAAAGTCTATACCTTTTTGTTGAGCATACCCTTTACAAACAAGTCTAGCCTTGTTTCTAATAGCATCTCCATTTTCATTTAACTTGTTTTTGAATATCCATTTTGTTCCAATAACATTTTTATCATGAGGTCTTGGAACTAGTTCCCAAGTATTATTCTTCTCAATTTGATCAAGTTCTCCATTCATGGCTTGAATCCAACATTCATCTTTGCTAGCTTGATTGACATTTTGTGGTTTAATGGTGGATAAAAATGTTAGATAGCTAGTAGACCCTACAAGAGTTCTTCTTGTTTGGACACCTGATCCCTTTTCTCCCAAAATTTGAGATTCTGGATGATTCTTTTGAACATACCTGGATGGAGCCTTTTCAGATAGATCTTCTTCTGCTGCTTCATTGGGTTCACCTTCTATATTATCTCTATTAGATGCAGGAAGATATACATCATCATCATCTTCATTAGTTGTTTGTATTTCCCCTTTTGGAGCTGAGAGAGATTCATCAATTACAACGTCAATGCATTCAACAATCTTCCGAAGTCTTTTATTGTAGCATTTATATGCTTTACTTCTAGAAGAGTAACCAAGAAATATTCCTTCATCTGCTCTAGGTTCAAACTTGCCAAGTTTTTCATCATTGTTCTTGATAAAACATGTGCTTCCAAAAACTTTAAAATCCTTTACAGTGGGAATATTACCATACCAGAGCTCATATGGGGTTTTATCGTTGTTTACATGAACATGTTCTTTGTTAAGAATATTTACCGCAGTATGTGCTGCTTCTCCCCAAAATGTGTCAGGTGTTCCTGAATCATCAAGCATAGCCCGAGCCATCTGTTGAACTGTTCTATTCATTTTTTCTGCTACGCCATTTTGTTGTGGGGTACCAGCTACAGAAAACTATCTTTTTATGCCATGTTTTTCACAAAAATAAAAGAATTCATCTGATATATGTTCACCTACTCGATCAAATCTAAGACACTTGATTTTTAGATCTAATTCATTTTCAACCAGTGCTTTGAAGATCTGAAATTTTTCGAATGCTTCAACTTTGTGTTTTAGCAACCCAATCCAACACATTCTAGAGAAATCATCAATAAACAGAATATAGTATTGTTATCCACAGGGTGACCTTTTTCTCATAGGTCCACATAAATCAGTATGAATGAGTTCAAGAGGCTTACTTGTTGATCCTTCTTTGGCATTAAATTGCACTCTGGTTTGCTTACCAAATTGGCAAGATTTGCATATGGTACTCTCAGGCAGAGTAATATTGGGAAGATCACAAACAGCTTTGAGTCTGCTAGATTTGTTGATTTGAGAGAAGCTCAAATGCCCCAATCTTCTACTCCATAACCAATTTTATGAAGATTTACCCAAGCAACATTGTTCTTTACAATTTTTCAATACATACAAATTGCTTGGTGTTCTATTTCTCTTTGTAATTGTTTTTCATGTATCAAGATCACGTACCACACATTCTTTTGAGCTAAAGACAACTTCAGTTCCTTGATCACATATTTGACTTACACTTAACATGTTATGCTTTAATCCATCCACATACATAACATTGTTAGCTTTCACCTTTTCCTTTAGAAAAACATAACCTTTTCCCTTAATGACAGCAGGAGTATCATTTCCAAAAGTAACATTCTTTTCTCTTTCTAGAGCATTCTATGCAAGAAGTTTATTTTTGTCACCTGTCATGTGTTTTGAGCATCCACTATCAATGTACCATTGATTTTCTTCTCCTTCTACAAATAAATCTATGCCACAGTTCTCAACCTGTAATTCCTTCTTTCTCCATACTTTGGAAGTTGAAGGTATATACTCTTTTGGCTGAAGTTTTCTCCTGCATTCAGATTCTTCATGACCAAAGTTATTGCAATAAGCACATTCAATTTCATTTTGAAGAGGAGAAAAGTTGTTATATGTATTATTCTTTATTCTAGTACCAATTCTTTTCTTTCTTGCTTCTCTAGTCATGATGGTTTTGTATGCAACACATTGAACAGCTTTATGACCAAAATTATGACATGAGAAACATTGTCCATTAAGAAGAAATTTCTGCGATCATGGAACCTTCTATTTGTGTTTACATGTTGGTTGGTATTTCTCTGAAAGGTATTCTTGTTTGTGTTCTTAGTATTGAGGTTGTCATGCTTTACCTGTAAAGTTTCTTTGTTTCCTTGTTGAGTGGCAGAATGTTGTAGGCTGGATGTAGCTGCTTTTAGATAGTTTGGTGCTAAAGATTGAGAAGATTCTCCAATATATCCAAGACATGTCTTTATAAGAGGAGAATGTTGTACCTTGATAATTTCATCTAAGGTTTCATATCCTTTAGAAAATCCAAGATTCAAAGTCTTTACTTTCTCAATTTCTTTTCTTAGACTCACTATTTCACATTCTAATTTCCCATTGTGTTTCTCCTTTTCTTCAAGCTGATTTTTTAGAGTTTCTATGGATTTTTTTTTTCTTCCAAAAATATTTTGAGCTGATTGATTTCTTCAAGAAAATCATTGTCTTCTAGAGCATCCATAAATGTTATCCTTTTGCAATATCCCCAACGGGAAATAAACAAGAATACACAAAGAAAAACAACAAGCAACTATATAGAACAAAATGCCTGAACTAGAATAATGGAACAAATACACATAAAATACCAGAACGCTAAGCCATTTTATTAATCTGAGAATACATGTATATGGGTACAAGAGATAATCAGAATGAGTGCACCTATCCTTGCTCAAGGCAAGTGGAGACCCTCTCAGAATAAGAAATGGCTACAACAGAGACTGCGTCCTAGCTGCTGGAGAAAACTGCCGTAGAAAACTGCTGCTGCAATGTACTGGAACTAGGGGCTGATCCCCACACCGGAATGAGCTGAAAATCGGGAGGCTAGATGTACTCAACCCTCCGGACAAAACCCAGAAACCGTGAAGCAAGTGCTCCACCTCCGAAAATCCACCAAACAACCCCTCCTCAACGAAAACGCTCTCTCTCCCAGGAACAGCGCAGAAGCTCAAGGAAAACGCTGGGAAAGGGGCCAAAATCCTCCTGCAAAACCTCCGGCTGAAACAACAATCTCCCAAGACTGAAAAACGCTGAAATCACCAACCAAACCACCTCACAACTGCGCTGCACATCAATGACTGCGTCCTCCCTGCTGAAACTGCGTCCTCTCTCCTGGACTGCGCAGTCACTTCAAGGGGTTGCTTCTCTGCAAAACGTCCACCCAAAATCCACTGTGCAATCTAAAATCCATCGCAAATCACCACAAAATCAAGGAAATACCTTGCTCGAAGGTGCACTCGAAGTCCCCGAGCCAAGGGCCAGATCTCCGAATTTAGACACTCTGGCCTGCATTTAGAATGTTGTCGCAGCACTCCACTCACAAAACAACCACATAAAGTAGACAGAAGTCTAGCTCTCAATATCAATAACATATCAATAATGCCAAATGGAGTGAAAACCCCACCTTTTATAGTGAAAACTCCCTCAAAACCCTAACTGCGTCCTTGACCTCCTCCTTGACCTGCGCAGTTACCTTAGGAGCCTACATGAGGCCTCCCCTCATGTGTGTGTGGACCCCCAAGGCCATCCCCTTTAAGTCACAACGTTCATCAACTAGGAAGCACTTTATTTTATTAAAGTGAGTTTACCCCCTATTTCTCACTTTATTTATTAATTTAACTAAAGGCGGCAAAACTATACAAAAATGAAATATTCCAATTAGCAGTGCTAATTAGGAATATTACAGTCTCCCCCGGCAGAACGTTGCTTGTCCTCAAGAAACTGAAGTGATGGATGCTGCAATATCCTCTCATCCTCCCAAGTGGCATCCTCATCCGACAAGTTCTTCCATCTCACCAAGAACTCCCTGATCTTCCTGCTCCGCAGCTGCCTCTCCCTAGTGTCAATAATAGCCTCCGGCTGCAACACCAGATGCCCCTCATCATCCGTGGGTGGTAGCTCCTCTGTGACTGTCACCTGCTGGCCCAGCGCCTTTTTCAGGCATGATACATGAAAGATGTTATGAATCTTGCTGCCTTGGGGCAGCTCCAACTCATATGCAACCTGCCCGATCCTACGTATCACCCTGTATGGCCCATAAAAGCGGGGCTTAAGCTTCTCCGCCCCCTTCTGCTTAAGCGAAGACTGTTGGTATGGATGTAGTCGTAGGTAGACCAAGTCCCCTACCTCGAAGTGTCTCTCCACCCGACCCTTATCAGCATACAACTTCTGCTGATTTTGTGCTGTGGCTATGTTGTCCTTGAGAGCTCGGAGGATATCTTGGCTCTCTTGGATCCATAACTTGGCTCTCGGAGCCCTGCTAACACCAAACATCATGTCCACAAAAGATAAGGAATGATATCCATATAAAGCATAGAAAGGTGACATACCAATAGACATATGATGCGTCGTGTTGTAGCAGTACTCGCCCAAATGCAGCCACTTCAACCATGCCCTCTGCTGTCCACTAACGTAGTTACGCAAGTAGCCCTCCAGCCACTTGTTAACTATCTCGGTCTGCCCGTCCGTCTGGGGGTGATAACTAGTGCTCGGTGTCAACTCGGTCCCCACTAGTCGGAAGAGCTCCTGCCAGAATCCGCCCATGAAGCGGCTGTCCCTGTCACTGACGATGGTCTTGGGTAGACCATGTAATCTGAAAATCTCCCTAAAGAACAGCTCAGCCACCTGCGCTGCTGTGTGATGTGTGGATATGGCGAAAAAATGGGCATACTTCGTCAGCCGGTCAACGACTACGAAGATGCAATCCTTGCCCTGCACTGTGGGCAACCCCGTGATGAAGTCCATCGATATGCTCTCCCATTTCCCCTCCGGAATGGGAAGAGGCTGCAACAACCCTGCGGGATGGCTCATCTCTCCCTTGTTTCGCTGGCAAACATCGCACTCCCTGACATGCTGGAGTACGTCCTCCTTGAGGCCCTTCCATGAGAACCTCTCCCGAATGGCCCGGTAGGTCTTGGTGAACCCCTGATGGCCCGCCAATGGAGAATTGTGTGAAGCCTGGAGTATCTTCTTCTTGAGCTGAGATCCCTCAGTCAAGAAGATCCTGTCCCTGTAATAGATGATCTCATCGACCACCCTGTACCTGTCATCTGCTACCTGCCCATCCAGGACCTCGCATGCAAACCTGTCCTTGGAGTACTCAACCAGCAGCCGAGCCCTCCAATCAGCGTCCAAGCTCATAAGTGATAACGTGGCCGGTCTGCGAGAAAGGGCATCAGCTACCACGTTATTCTTGCCCTTGACATACTCGATGTCAAAGTCATAGGCTTGGATCTTGCTGATCCACTTCTGCTGCCTCTCCTGCAACTGCTTCTGCTCCAGAAAGTACCTCAGGCTGTTATGATCTGTCCTCACCCTGAATTTGCTGCCCACTAGGTACTGCCGGTACTTGGCCAATGCATGCATGATGGCCAACATCTCCTTGTCGTATATGGGATACAACCTCTCGTGTGGAAGGAGCTTCCGGCTCTCAAAAGCAATCGGATGACCGTCCTGCATCAAAACTGCACCAATCCCCTCTCTGGATGCATCACACTCTAGGACAAAGGGCTGCGTAAAATCTGGCAACGCTAATACAGGACAACTGCTCATTACCTCCTTGAGCTTGTCAAAAGCTCGCTGTGCCGTGTCCGACCAACTGAATGCCCCCTTCCTCGTCAAATCTGTGAGAGGTGCAGCAAGCTGAGAGAAGCCCTTGACGAACTTCCTGTAGTATGTGCAAATACCAATAAATCCCCGAAGCTCCGTCACATTCCGCGGCTCTGGCCAATCCCTGATGGCCCTGATCTTCTCCTCGTGGACTCTCACCCCGTCCACTCCTATAATGTGCCCCAGATACAACATCTCTGTCAACTCGAACTCACACTTGGAGAGCTTGGCATAGAACTGCTGCTCCTCCAAGATGTGCAAGACTGTCTCAATATGCTGGAGGTGCTCCTCCCAAGTCCTGCTGTATATAAGTATGTCATCAAAGAAGACCAACACAAACTTCCTCAGATGACCCCTGAAAATGTGGTTCATGCATGACTGGAAGGTAGCAGGTGCATTGGTCAGCCCGAATGGCATGACCAGAAACTCAAAGTGCCCATAGTGACACCTGAAAGCGGTCTTGGGAATGTCCTGTTCCCTCACACGAATCTGATGGTACCCGGATCTCAAGTCAATCTTTGAGAAGAACCGTGCTCCTCTCAACTCATCCATCAGCTCATCGATCCTGGGGATGGGGTACCTGTTCTTCAGGGTCTTCTTATTCAGAGCCCTGTAGTCAATGCACATGCGCAATGTGCCGCCCTTCTTCTTCACCAGCACTACAGAAGAAGCGAAAGGACTCGTGCTGGGCCGAATGTGACCAAGGGCCAGCAACTCCTGGATAGCCCGCTCTATCTCGTCCCGATAGGCCTTGGGATGCCTATATGGTGTGGTAATCACGGCCTGTATCCCCTGCTCAAGCTCGATCGTATGCTCAAACCCCCGATCCGGTGGCTGCCCTGGTGGAATATCCCCGAAAACCGCTGCATACCTATCGAGAATAGACTGTAGCTCAGGATGCACTGCCTGCCCTGTATCCACTGCCTCTGAAGCCCGCAACTCTACCGCCCACTCTATGTCTCCCTTGCGGAAGGTCGCCTCCATCCTGTGTGCCGACACCGTCTAAGGTGGGTATGTGTGCTGTCCCCGTATCTTCTCATGCCTCCCCGTCTTGGGATCATCCCACTCCATCTCTAGGGCCTTCCAATCTGTCATGACTTTCCCTAGAGTAATAAGCCACTGAACAACCAATATCAGGTTGGTGTCCGGAATGTCCACCACAAAGAAGTGATCCGTCAATGTATAAGTGCCCATCGTCACTGATAACTCCGGAACATATCGAGCACATGCCATGGTCTGATCTCCTGGGACCAAGACGGAAAACCCATCAAAGCCCTCCGTCTGTATGCCTCTCCGCTCAACCATCTGGGCATCAATAAAGTTGTGGGTGGCCCCACTGTCAACTAAGACTGAAACCCGCTGCCTGCGCACTGTCCCTCGTACGCGCAACATCAAGTACTTGGGAACTCCCCGCAATGCGGCTAGAGCTCCTCCAGTGGGTGCAAATGATGCCCCACCTGCTGCGGGTGGTGGAGGCGGTAAGGTACTCTGCGCTGCATAACAATCTCCTGCCTCCACATCATCCCCCTCATCCTCTTCTCCACTGCTCTCGGAGAAGACCTCAATGAAGTGTGCTTTCCTTGCAGCACACCTATGTCCCGGTGCCCAAGGCTCCTGGCAAGTGAAGCACAACCGCTTCCTCCTCAGCTCTCTCCTAGCCTCGTCATCAAACTGCCCCCGTCCAGGATTCGCCTTGGGAGGCGGAACCCTCGTGTCCTTCCCCTTAGGCTGGAAAGCCTGTCTCTGGGGATAGGGTGTCCGAGTCCTGGGTAAGACATCCTGTAAGTCCCGAGTCCTGCTGATGGCATCCTGAAGGGTAGCTGGTCTGGTCGACCGGACTAGGCCACGAAGTGGCTCTGACAATACCTCCACAAACATGTAGACCATCCGAGCCGCAGACAAATCAGGAACCATCACCGAAATCCTCAAGAAGTCTGAAATGTATGTCTCTGCACTCCCAGACTGTTTGAGCTTTGTCAGCTCAACAAAATGCTGCTCCGGATCCCTCCTGTCAAAGCGCTCTATCACCCTCCGGGTAAACTCGGCATATGTCGTCACTGCAGAATGTCCGAGTGTCGCTATCCCATGGAACCACCAGTCTTGGGCCTCACCGTCCAGATGTAATGTTGCCACCTTAATGGCCTCTGACTGCGACATCGGGTTAAGCTGGAAATAGATGTCCAGCTTCTCCACCCAAGACTTTGCTGAACTGTTTGATGAGCCATCAAACGTGGGCAAATGAAATCTACTAGCTGCGCGGTGGTCATCACGGTGGTGCCTGTGCCCTCGGTGATGATCACGGGGTCTAATGTCATGCTGGACCTGGATATAGTCTCTGAAGGTGAGAGAATCCAAGAACGCTTGTCCGTAAGCCTGGTACTCTGTAAAAAGGTCAGCCATCCGAGCCGGATCTATCTCTTGCTGTACTGTTGTCCCTGCGTCCTCTGCCAGGAAGGTAGGCATGGTAGATCGCGTGGGTGCTGGAATATCCCTCTGTGCACCTCCCTGTACTCCTGCCCCTGCGTCCTCTGGCAAGAATGTGGGCATAGTGGATCGCGTGGGTGCATGAGATGCCACAAGGGGGATAGCATCATGCACTGGCACGTGGTGAGACATACCCGATCCCTCACCGACCTGGAAAACCCTAGGGGGTTCCCTCTGCCCGACCTCCAATGCCGTGAGTCTTCGTGTCACCTCCTGCATGTGATGGAGAAGTGCATCCCATCTCCTCGAACCCTCATCGTCCGCCATCGGGTTCCGCTGCACAGTATCCCCCGCAGGCTGCTCCTCCTCTGAATCTGTCTCAGGTGGCTCCTGATCAGAATCCCTCCCTCCGAAGGGAAACGCCCACCTACTCTCAACGTCCCTGTCTCCCCTCTGATCGAAGTAGGGGTTATCCCCAGGCGTCATAGACTGCTAGCACCACAGGCTGAGCCAGAACTATGCTCTGATACCACTGTAATATCCCCAACGGGAAAATAAACAGTAATACACAGCAAAACAACAAGCAGCTATATAGAACAAAATGCCAGAACTGGAATATGGAACAAATACACATAAAATACCAGAACGCTAAGCCATTTTATTAATCTGAGAATACATGTATATGGGTACAGGAGATAATCAGAATGAGTGCACCTATCCTTGCTCAAGGCAAGTGGAGACCCTCTCAGAATAAGAAATGGCTACAACAGAGACTGCGTCCTAGCTGCTGGAGAAAACTGCCGTAGAAAACTGCTGCTGCAATGTACTGGAACTAGGGGCTGATCCCCACACCGGAATGAGCTGAAAATCGGGAGGCTAGATGTACTCAACCCTCCGGACAAAACCCAGAAACCGTGAAGCAAGTGCTCCACCTCCGAAAATCCACCAAACAACCCCTCCTCAACGAAAACGCTCTCTCTCCCAGGAACAGCGCAGAAGCTCAAGGAAAACGCTGGGAAAGGGGCCAAAATCCTCCTGCAAAACCTCCGGCTGAAACAACAATCTCCCAAGACTGAAAAACGCTGAAATCACCAACCAAACCACCTCACAACTGCGCTGCACATCAATGACTGCGTCCTCCCTGCTGAAACTGCGTCCTCTCTCCTGGACTGCGCAGTCACTTCAAGGGGTTGCTTCTCTGCAAAACGTCCACCCAAAATCCACTGCAAATCACCTACAGAAACTGAAGGAAATACCTTGCTCGAGCAGGCACTCGAAGTCCCCCGGAGCCAAGGGCGAGATCTCCGACCGAAGACACTCAGTTCGCACTAAACAGTGCTGCAGACCGACTAAACAACCGGCGTGCTGAAGTAGACAGAAGTCTAGCTCTCAATATCAATAACATATCAATAATGCCAAATGGAGTGAAGACCCCACCTTTTATAGTGCTAACTCCCTCAAAACCCTAACTGCGTCCTTGACCTCCTCCTTGACCTGCGCAGTTACCTTAGGAGCCTACGTGAGGCCTCCCCTCATGTGTGTGTGGACCCCCAAGGCCATCCCCCTTAAGTCACAACGTTCATCAACTAGGAAGCACTTTATTTTACTAAAGTGAGTTGACCCCCTATTTCTCACTTTATTTATTAATTTAACTAAAGGCGGCAAAACTATACAAATATGAAATATTCCAATTAGCAAAGCTGCCACTAGGAATATTACATCTTTTCTTCCCTAGACTCTTTTTCAAATTCCATGAGAATTCTAAGATCTTGATAAGATTCTTCCTCACTGTCTGATAACCCATCACTATCTTCATGAGCCTTCCAGTGCCAAGTTGGAGCTTCTTTACAAAATTTACCTCATCTTCTTCTGAAACATACCCTGATCCTTCTATTTCTTGTACTTCTTTTCCTTTTGTAGAAGCTCTAAAGACGACTTCTTTGACTTCAGATGATCCTCCTTTCCTCATTTCACATGCAGTTAGAATGCCATGAAGTTGAACAATAGTAAGATTTTGAAGATCTTGCTTCTCTTCAATAGCAGACACTTTTGACTCAAATTTTGAAGTTAGAGATCTTAAAACTTTTTCAACCAGAGTAGTGTTAGTTATGGTTTCACCCAAATTTCTCATACGATTTACAATACCATCTAGACATAAAAAGAAACTGGCAATGCTCTCCTCATTATGCATCCTTAGATTTTCATATTGAATTCCGAGAGTTTGGATTTTAGCACTTTTTACCTTTGTATCACCTTCATAGATTAGAATGATTTTGTCCCATATTTCCTTTGATGTATTCAACTGCATGACCTTGACAAATTCTGATTTAGTCAGACTCCCCAATAGTGCATTGACCGCCTTTGAATTTGTTTCATAGTTCTTTCTTGTCATTGCATTTGTTGGAACTGAGGTTGGATATTGATAACCTCCTTCAACAATATCCCATACATCTGCTCCAAGATATTGAAGATAGGATCTTATCCGTGCTTTCCAGAAGATTAAATTGTTTCCGTTGAATAGTGGAGGCCTGATAGATGCTGTCCCATCTTGATTGCTCATCTTGGTTGATCTTCCTTATAGCGGCTAAGATTCTTTAGAAGGACCTGCTCTGATACCAATTGTTGGGAAAAATACTGAGAGGGGGGGTGAATCAGTATTTAGAGCTCATATCTATAATTTAACTTTTTCTTTTGCAGAATTCCATACGCGGCTTTTATGAACCTAACTCGCGTATACACGCAGATATGCTGAAAGAAACTAGTGTATACTGATATAAATTTCTAGTTTAGAAAAATTCTCAGAAACAATCTTTAAATCAGATTTACTAGTTATGCATCAGGTTAGATAACCAATAAATATGTTCAGTAATAGTAGTATAAAACATCACATAATTGGAACACACATGAACACCAATATTTAAGGTGGAAACCCAATTCGAGAGAAAACCACCGATGCTGTCGTCTCTGTCTTCAATATTTATTATATGGAAAACTGTTTACAACATAGTACTGATGCAGACTCATATCAGTACGCAGGCTTCTACCTGCAGAAGGCTTCAACCTTCACTCGTTTTCCAGTTGCTACTGGAAGGGAGCTCCAACCCCTTTTCTTCTTGTTTACCAGCCACTCCTAGAAGGGAGCTTCAACCCCCTGAACATAACACCAGCTTCTACAGGTAGGAAGCTTCTACTTCCATACTGAAGGCTTCAACCCTCAAACCCACTGCAGATCACATTTCCTCAATTTTCATACTGGATCAAACAGTGTCAACACAACCCTTTATCAACAATCATAAACTTTGCCCAATACTTCAATTAGAACAGTGAAAAAATTATAACCAGAACTTCAGAAATAACCCAGACTTCAAAATAGATATGTAGATACAAACTCAACCTTGAACAGTCATTAATTCAAATAGCATATGCTACTTTGCTTCACTGAATCCACGTACATACGTGCTTTCCTGCACACCAACCTGCGTATGCCTCAGTGCATACTATTTTCATAACCTAGATTGAATACGCTACTTCGCTTTGTTAAAGCTACATGTATACGCACTTTTCTTTATACCAACCGGCATATACTTCTGTGTATACTGTTCTTTAGAATGTGATCAGACTTAGATTTATATCTGAGGCTTTCAGTCAGAAATTTTCTCAGCAGTGCATAATCTTTAGACAGTCAGTCAACCTTAATCATGTTTTCTCAATCATTGATTAGATTTGTTCATGATCAACTTAGCAACATACTCAGTATTCAAACAACCCAGAACTTAAAGAAGACTTCATTGACAGATAGCAAACAAAAAGCAGGAATCATAGTAGTAACATCTGCAATAAGCTTCAGAAAACCCTAACTTCCATACACGCTTTTCATGAAGTGAACCCGTGTATATACGCGCTTTTACTGAGACCAACTAGCGTATAGATCTGTAAAAGTAAATTTTGCATAACAGACCAGATCTATAAAAATAACCCAGATTTCTTTATTTTCTTCAGCAGACTTGCGCCAGTTCTTCATCATTTCTTCAGTAGATCATACTAGAGCTTCATCATCTTCAGAACTAGAGATCTTGAACCATCATTATATCCATGGATGCATCATAGATTCAGATCTATCAATTAAAAACAGAGTTCATCCATGCATATATTCCTTAGAGAAATTTATTTATTAACAACCCTTCCTCATGCACACTTTGCACTATGATCTTCTTCTCCTTATATAGATTTAGCTTTTACCAATACCATGAGTCAAAACCACTCAACTGCTGATGGTAATCCTAGACGGAATCAAATAGATAATACATCGCTCAATACTATGGGATAATACCATGGTAAAGCCCCCTAGTATTATAATTTTGGAGCACACACATGCATACGCGACTTGGGATGTACTTCTCCGCATGAATACCCGACTTGGCCTTTACAAACCCGCGTATACATTGTGACATATTAAAAATAACCAATCTGCTGCACAAAACTTCTGAGAGCTTGCTGAGATTCTTCATACAGATAGTTTTTTTGTCCTTTGCCAGAGAGTTGCCATCAAGGACAATCAATTTAATATTATAAAACACAAGAAACATATTGACAACAGTAATTGAATGATCTTTGCCTCTTTGTTTTAGTTTGTTTCAGTTCATCAGAGACAATTTTCATGCAATCATAAATCAACATTCATTAAGTTTTGATCTTAACAATCAAGAGGGAAATGAAATCCTTGATCAAGACTCCTCGGCTCTAGATTTGCAGCCACCAAATTCCATTGAATTTCAAATAGCAGATGAAGGCTTGGAAGTTGAGACATATGATCAAATGATGCAATATGATTTTGTACCATTATGTTTTGAAGCATTTCATTTTTTAAAGGAAAATTTTCATAATGTATCTAAAACAAAGGATGAGTAGCCTGTAGAGAGTCATACAGTCTCATTAGAACCAATGGAAAATAGGTTGCAACAGTATTTTCAAGTTTTTCATGACCCTATAGCTAATGTGTTGGATGATATCTGCAGTAAAGGTCCTCCTCCATTAGCTAATTGTGAGCTTGAAGAGAGTGTTGATATAAACTTGATCCGACAACTGATTTCTTTGTCATTTTCAACAGGAGTCTCATTACAAATCTCATCCGAACATTTGCAACCATATCAAGAAAGTAAGCGTAAATATGAAAGTTCATATTCATGTCATGAAGACTGCCTAGAATATAGAAGTAATGTATTATATGGGCTAGAAATCAATATGTATTCCTATGAAGATCCTTTTACAGCATTCTTGTGGTTAGCTGGTGGTGTCATTCTTTGCAATTTCACTAAGATTCAATCCGTTGACAAGTTTTCACGGGAGTTTCCTTTCAATAGTTCTCTCTTCTTGCTCATAAGCAAGCACTTGTAGAGAATTAAACTAGTGGCCAGAATAGTTACATGGTTGCATTGGATGTTCCATTTCACTTGATCAGGTGATGAATGGATCAGTTAGAGTAGGCTTTGTTGATTAAACTCAATTCTAAGCATATTTTTTCAGTTAGTTTTCAGTTAGTTTTGAGTCAATTTTGAATCAGTCTTGAGTCAGTTTATTGAGTCAAATTTTCAGTAATAAATTTTTTTTTTAGCTTTTGACTCCATGCCCAATGGATAGGCACTTGGTCTACAGTGTTCTTGACACCTCCAAGGAGCTACCATCCCCAACTGGAGCCAATGTTAGTGTCAGTTTTTGCATCCTGCCCCCAGTGGTCAAATTATCTCTTTTAATTTCATATTAGGGTCCCATTTTGAAATTTTTGTCATTCCATTAGGTCATCATGAAAAAATTTGGTCACTGGAGGTAGCTCTAGTTCAAAACCTCACTCTATTCAAAAATTTCATTACTTGCTGGCTCATTTCATCACTTTGTTGAGTGTATATCATTCATTAGTTTTTATCACCTATTTAGTCATGTCACCATGAAGTTCATTCAGTTAGGGTTTCCATTAGGTTTTAGGATTTTCAAGGTCCATCAAACTACCATTTGCATGCATAAAAGACCAACAAGTAAGAGAGTGACAATAAATACATTTTACTATGTAATGCTGATTTGTAAATATAATTACAATTCAAATATGTAATTTTATGTTTTTCAATATGTAATAAGTTCTCATGGTTCCAAAGTATATGCATACTCAAGGTTCCATCAGCAAAATTAGTCAAATTTAAAAAAGGTATCAATGTTCCTAAACACTTCCCATCACTCCTATCCCTTAAAATCATCATTCCGCAAGCACTAAACCCTAATTTCCTCTCCCATCGAGCTAGGGTTTGCTATGGAATCAAAGACATATGCACAGAGGAGGCATAAGGGAGGTCACATCAGCAAGTATGAGGCCATTCCAACTCATAAACATCATGTCTCCATCATTTTTCAAGAAATCATTCCAAGGGACAAATCATTTGCCACACATAGGGCTAGTTTTTCTTAAAATTATGTTTCTGACCAAACAAAGATGAATTTTACAAAAGTGAGAGAGGTTTTTGTCCATCATAGGCCATGGAACATAAACCTCCTTCTGTTTTTAAACAGGTGTTATGGTTTTGGGAGGAATTCTAAAAATATAGTTGTTATAAGAGAGTTGTTGCACTTCTAGAGTAAATTTGGGAAAATAATTTTTTCTCCCTCATGGAGTGTTCAAATGACTTGCTTGATATGTAAAATGATACCTAGACAGAGATATATTTTCAATGAGCTATCATGAGCTCAATTTGGAGTTGAGTAAGGCCTCCAAGAGTTGCTTGAAAAAGCGCACTCAATTTTTGCACCCCCATTCTACACTTTTTGATCAGTCTTGGGAGAATTAATTTTTTACGGTCTATACTTGACCATTTTTAGTGCTTGATAGTTCCATTATGTATCCAAGAGAGATATATTTCCAACGAGATATCTTGAGCTCAATTTGGAGTTCGGGAAGGCCTCCAAAAGTGGCCTTGAAGTTGGAGTTACATTTATGGAGGGTGGCGATGCGCTTTTCCTAGAGACCTCCAATGGAAAACTGAAGGTACCATTGGATTCATAAGGAAATTTACAGTCAGGAACACAACTTTTCTAAGTTTTTTGGGGTCAAAGAGGCAGTCAAAAGGTCAAAAAACACTGGAAAAAATGACCTTTCTGCCCTGTTTTGGAGGTTGGCACTGTGCTTTTGACTAGTCTTGGGAGAATCAACTTTTGGAGGGTTAAATCACCACAATTTTGAAAAATAAGCATAGATCTGGAAATTAGATAGGTGAGGATTTCCAATGAGATATCTCGAGCTCAATTTAAACACCCGAAATCCCTTAAAAAATGGAGCTGAAGTTTTCACTACGCTTTTGACCTTGGCATTGCACGATGAGATGTAATGAATCAGTTTCCAAAAAGTGAGGGATGAGTCAATTTGACCTCCCAACACTCTAGGTTTCTGTTCAATTTTTTGTGGAACTGCTCCTCCACTCATGGACTCGACCCCTGAGGTTGGGAGAGGTTGTTTCTTGCCTATATCTTTCACCTCTTGACTCATTAGATAAGGTTGGATGTTGTTGCATTGATAAGAGACTCTAGTGTAATTAGTATCTGGCAAGAAATTAATGAAAAGGTTACAACTATTTCTTTGGGATACATGTGGTATGAAAATTTAGCATTGTTCTTCTTATGTCTCATTATGTATGAATGTTTTTTTTTCCATGATCTATTTCATCTCTATTATATGTTAGTTTTCAAGTTGATAAGCAGAATACATCTCTCATGCTCTGTTTTGGGAAAATCTTCATAATTTGTTCATTTTCTTAAGTTTATAAATAATACATGCTTTGCCTTGCTCTTTATAGCTCCTTATCAGTCTGATCCATCTCACACTGAAACCCTAAAGTGTTAGACTTCCTACCTAACTTATTCCCATTGAATGGACTGTAATCCTAATCGTATTTTCCCTAACCTAGACTCTTTGACCTAATTCACCCATATGACAAACCAATTCAAACAAACAAAACCCTTGTACTCATACCTAGCCTCTAACCCTAATTCATCCAGCCCTCTTGGCTGTGACTTTGTGGAGAGAGCCCTCTCTGGTTTGGTAGGGCTAGCTACCAAGCCAAAATATTAATCTATGATTACCTCTGTTTGGACTCTTTCTCATCCTTAGAGATCCGGTAGAGTGATAACATATTGGCGTCGTTTTCGGGGAGGCGAAAAGACAAATATTCCCTGGAAAAGAATGAAAAAGATCAGATCTTATTGTTTATGGTGAAAAATGATCAGGCACAAGAAGGTTGTGCATCATTCAACTGGCGACTCCAAATCAGTTTTGAAATCAAATGCAAAGACTCCACTAGAGGATGAACCTTGCCAATAAATATGAAAGAAGAACATGGGAAGATCAGTTATTCAACTTGGACTTTTATTCAAGACATCATGCTCTTTATCATGAAATATTTCTTCTCTTTTCCTCAAAATGTCCAGAAAGTTTTCTAAAGTATATTATGTTTGAGAAAATATCACGAAACTCCATTGGATTCCTTTCCTTTGAAGGTTGTAAATAAAAACTCCCCATACGCCTTTGATATTGGTCTAGACCCTTTTTCTGAATCATATGATGACCATCTTCAAATTGATGAACCTCAAGAGATCAAGACTGATCCTACAACTTCTGTACATAATCTTACACCTTGTAAAATTATAGATAGATACAAACCACTTATATTACCTCCTATACTCCATGCTTTCCTTGAAATTCATTACCTATATCTGCCAAGGTTTGATGGTGAATGTGACAACATCACTACTGAGAGACATATGCAGAATTTTGAGACTTTCCTCGACCTTTTTGAAGTTGATGAAGAGGATGTTAGTATTAGGATGTTTTCCCTTTCTTTGCAAGTTAAATTCAAGAGTTCGTTCAAAAACCTGCCTATTGCGAGCATCTCAAATTTCCCGCAGTTCATCAAAGTTTTCCTCGACAAGTGGGTGGTCAAAGAAAAACCTTTCCTGATTCTAGAAAAGTATGACTAGCTAAGAAGATAGCTAGGGGAGACAGTACAACAATTTTCTTCCAGATTCAATCAAGTCTATTGATATGTGTTAGACTCCTATACCAATAGGTGTCATTTTTCATGATTGTCTTGATTGAATTATGGAATATGTTCAAACCTTTTTCTTGAGAAAAGTTGTTCCATATTCTTGAGAAACCAAAAAATCAAAAAATTTAAAAAAAATGTAAAGAGGGTATACCCTAAAAGAAAAATCAAAGGGTGAAAAGAATAAAAATGGCCAAAAAAGTAAAAGAAAATGAACCCCACCAAAAGAAAGGCCAAGGAAAGTGTGCAAGTCTAAATGCCACTACTTTTTACTCTTTTGTAATAAATAAAATTGTGTGCAGCTTGTTTTTCATGCCGCAATTTATGAACATTCAAACAATTTAAGCTTGGCTAGTTCATATTTCAATTTTATGTTTTAGAGATAGAGAATAAAATCTAACCAAACTGTTTAATCTTGGTAGATAAGTAGATATGTAGAGTAAATAAAAGGAGCTCAACAGTTTAATCTTAGCCCCTGGATGTAATAAGGTTAGAATTAGATAGATTTTCATATGTAAAAAGAAAAGTGTGATGAGGGTTTTCCAGTCTAAGTGTACCCTAATAAAGAAGAAAAAATGGTAGAGTAAAGTAGGTAGAGTAGGTAGATGGTGTTGCAGAATTACATGTGATGAATGATGGCTTTAGATGTGTTAAATATTTTACTTTCATCACAAGTGAAAAGGCAGACAATACATTGGAAGAATTTCAAATAAGGCAAAGTCAAATTATTAACTTCCCTTCTCATTTTTCCCTAAACATTTCACTAATTTCCCCTAAGTGCTAAGGTATTTGAAAATTAAAGGGGCTCAAGGCATTTCCTTGACTTTTGGAGGGACCGGACCCTTGGCCCAATAATTGGAAAAAACCTAAGTACTTAAAATCATTCATCATCACACTCATTTACTTCAAAATCATGAGATATTTCATAAAAAACCCTCAAAAACACATTTTATGCTAAGTTTAAGTGATGAAGTGATTATAATACAATTTGCTTCTAAAAACTTCACTTTCTTAGTTATATTAATGTATTTTGAAGTTTACCTTGTCCCCTTGTCATATTAACATTGATTTTATTTATTAACTCCTAATAGAAATGACCTTCTCCTATTATATATAATTCCTTTTATATAATATCCCAAAAACCCATGTATTATGATTTTAACCAAAGTGTTTATTCCTCACTCGTTCAAATTAAAAAACCCACTTTATACCCCCTTTGGTTAAAATATATCATTATATGTTAATCCCGCCCCCTATGTTAATTGGATCAATCTAATTTAATTATCATATAATAGAAATACATTAAAAATGATTTAAAACATGTTTTATTACGTGTTTTAAAACAAAAAATAAACCATCCCTTGCGTATTTTTCCTCCTCGACCCTTCATCGTACGTAGGAATTAATTAATCCCCATGATTAATTAAGAACCTAACACGCCAATCAAATCGCTCCCGATGTGATTAATCAATAATAAATTGCATCGGGCCCTCCTATTAACTCCCCGTCAACTTCACGCCCCAACCACCATTCGATCAGCCGCTCCAAGATCAATGGCTATTGATAATTTCGCTGGCCATCCTGATCCGAACAATAACGCACGAAGAGCTGGTGGTTTTCAAACAGTACCATGCCACGTGTCAATCTCTGTATGGAATCGCTGCCCATCTGCTCAATACCGCCCTCCCTCAAAAGCGGTGCGGGGAAAACCACTTACCGCCTACCCTCTGTGACGAATCCACTGTACTTGATGACGTCATCATCAAAAACCCACCAACCCTTTGACTTTATGAATAAAACAAATGTGCCCGCGTTGTTTTCATTATCTCGTGCACTCACCAGTCTTCCATGCAACCAATTTCAAAAATCAATTGTCGAAGCCTGCCGACCATTACCTTGCTGAAGAGAATTGAAGTCAAGTATTCCAGTGTTCTTCTGCCATAACTAGTACTTGTTCAAATCACTGTTCATTCAAAGCTTACCCGCCAATATCAGCCGTTTACCCGTTTAAACACAAACACCCTAGCGTTGCTCATTTTCACCTGATTGTGCAGTAAAACCCTTTGTAACCTAGCTGCACCACCTAAAGCCTCTGTTAACCAATTCAAGCATGGTTTACCTCCCAAAAATCATTCTAGATTCACTCCACAGACCTCTCAAAATCAAATGAAACCTTTTCGACCTCCCCTACAAACCAATGCTTTCTTAACAATTTGTTTTGTTTTACAGGTGATCAGAAGACCACATCCTTAGATAAACAGTCTTAATACTAGTCATAAGACTTGTTTACTCCAAGAGTGTTATCAAATCTATTCAAACAGAGATGGAAGATAAAACATACAGTTGAAAGACAAGCAAATGAAACAGGATATTAAACGATTTACTGTTGAAACAGACAGTAAAAACCTAAACTACACATTGAAGGTAAAAGGACACAGTAAAGAACAGTTAAAGAGTATCAGGATTAAAGAGTATCAGATTGAAGACCAAGTCAAGTAAATCAGCTAGCATGAAGATAAACAGCAGGGAAGACAGTTACAAAACAGAACATACAAGTTCATGACAAAGTGAAGACAGATAAAAAAATAGAGCGGTAAAAAGTAAAAGGTAAACAGTAAAAATGAAGTTACAGAGGCAGTAAAATGGTAAAAAGAAATGAAAATACTTTCACCAACATTAAATTTTGTCTAAAGTGAAAATGAAACTGTCAAAAGAACAAAAAAGTGAAAAGTTGAAAAACACAACAAGAAGGAACATTTTTGAAGAAATTTCATGCTTTAGTCATTATTTTGCAAAAACTATTGTGATCAATATAAGATTAATTTTGCAAAACTGAAGGAGGTTTATGTTCTTAAGAGGGCCATCTACAAAAACCTCTCTCACTTTTCTAACAGCTATTATGGTTTTGGAAATATTAAACAATGTTGGAAAGCATTTTTTGCAGAAAATTCCAGTTAAGTCATCATTTTGCAGAAGAGATTGTGGCCAATCCGAAATACATAATACAAAAATGAAGGAGGTTTTTGTTCCTAAGAGACATATCTACAAAAACCTATCTCACTTTTTATACAGTGATTTCAGAATGAGAGATACATGCACATCTTTACAGGATATTTTTCAGACTCTGTAAAACTCTGTTTTACACATATTTTTGCAGAGCCTATTGTGCACAGCTGGAGAGGAATTTTGGGAAACTGAAAGAGGTTTATCTCACCAACATATTAATCCACAATAACCTCTTTCACTTTTTACATGTCTATTACGGATTGAGAAATACAAAGATATCATTGGACCCCAAGTTTGCAAAATTGTTGGAGCGGAATGCACAAAGAAAGGAAGCAGTTAGTGACTTGGATGCCTCATCATCAACTAAGAGTTGGATCAAATTCGAATTCTCCTCTTTGTCATCACCTATCCATACAAAATAGTGCCAAATAGATGCATTAGTTTGAGTTTCCTTTACTTAAGTTCTATTTATGTAAAATAGTTGGAGAGATTTGTGAACCAATCTTGATATTTTTTCAAGATATTTTAGTTTAGAATTTGTATAAATACTTCACTCTTGGAAGTATTTTGGGTGGATTCTTATACTTTGATGTAACATTGAATATTTTGGAATAAAGAGCTTTGGAGAAATTTTTCGTGGCAAAACTGGACAAGGAATTGAGGCAGAAGACTTTTCTCGGGATTCATGTGTCAAATGAAGGATCAATAAGTCATCTCTATCCCATGTTTCACTTGAAGAAAAAAGCACATTGGTGAGGGCGAAAATGGTCACCATAAGCTCATTGGTGAGGGTCAAAAGAGCCTTCGTCACCAAAAACTGAACGTCACCAAAGGTGGCGTCGCCGAAAGTATAGGTGTTGTGGTGACATTCAAAGTCCGTCACCAATAATGATTTATAGTGACGGATAGTGACCGTCACCATTGCATATGAGCAATGGTGACGAACAATAGCCTCCGTCACCAAAAAATTGAGCGTCACCAAAGGTGGCGTCGCCGAAAGTATAGGTGTTGTGGTGACATTCAAGGTCCGTCACCAATAATGATTTATAGTGACGGATATTGACCGTCACCATTTCATATGAGCAATGGTGACGGACAATAGCCTCCGTCACCAAAAAATTGAACGTCACCAAAGGTGGCGTCGTCGAAAGTATGTGTTGTAGTGACAGTCAAGGTCCGTCATGAATATTAATTATAATGACGGATAGTGACCGTCACCATTTCATATGAACAACAATGATTTTTTGTGATGGACCTTTCATGGCCATCACTATTGGTGCATATATATAGCGACGTTCATTGACTGTCACCATAAACGCATTGGTGACATCAAGGTCCGTCACGAATAATGACTATAATGACAAACAGTGACCCTCACCATTTTAGATAAACAACAACGATTTATGGTGACGGACCTTTAATGTGATACTATTGATGCGTATACATGGTGGCGTTTGTTGACCGTCCTCATTCATATTTTGGTGAGGGTCGAAAAATATGCCATAAGCTCATTGGTGATGTTCAAAGAGCATCCGTCACCAAAGCGGTCTTCGTCATTCCTATATGAATATCGAGGCACGATGGAATCGAACAACCAACCTCACAGCAGCAAAGTAGGTGCTCTTCTGATGAGCTAGCACCCTTTAAAGAATTAGACTTTAAACTAGCTATTTCCCCTAAAGGTGCAAAGATACACCAAAGGAATAAGAACCGGGAAAACTAAGGCCTCAGTTTCACACTCTTATTTTATTCTATGACACTCTACAAAGTATGATCTTGATGCATAAACGTATTTGTCTTGAAAGTGGTTCTAATTTAATAGTAAATGTTATATTGAATAAAATAAATGAATAATGAGAGGCCTTACGGGCTAATTTTTAATCCTTACACCAAAATCTCTTAATATTCAAGTCTATGGAACAACTCGTTCAAAGTTCAAGCTGAAGTAGATTTTAAATGGAAAGCCTAAAACCAATAAATGGTTTACAGTTAACATTTTGAGTGTAATTATGTTCAATTTATATGACAAGTTATGCCATAACCTTGAAGCAGTTTCTTAGCTAAAGACTTTCTTAAGTCAACAATGACAAAGAAACATAGTCATGGCAAGCAAAATTCTCTTGTTTTTTCTAATGAGGGTGCATGTAACTTGATAGAGGTTGTATGAAAGTATCAAACCATAAACAATTTCACTAAAACAATGAAATGACAAAGTCTTGTTAAACAAAGGTTTAGTTGAATATATGGAAAACATCGGAAAATAAATGATATAATTCACTTCAAAAATATTTGTAAAAAATGAAATTGCCATCATATGCAACAGCATGGCGTATGAATTTGCATCAATATACTTGAATTAATATGACTTCAAATTTTAAATTTTCCTGCAAGATAACATTTATCATTAAAAAAATCGATCCAAACATACCTGAGTAATCTCATGAATCCTTGATTTATATTTACGTATCCATCTCAAATCGATAGATCTAGAATCTTAAATATTCTTATAATAGCAATTGCACCAGAGGTGCAAAGGAGCAACCCGAACATGGATAAGAGAGGTAGGAGATTGTATAAAGAAATAATCGGCGAAATATATAAAAATGATACAACCTTGAAAGAGGTAATTTAAATTCAGGTGTTGTGAATTTTCAAGTGAAAGAAAGTTTGTAAAGCGAGTGTCAAACAAGCGGGACTCACAAAGTGTTATAGAGAAAAACTTGGAAGGGAAATTGAGGTTTGAGGGTTTGATGATGTTGTTAGAAGCACATATTCTACTTGGTGAAAGTGGCCACTTTGCAAGGATTGTTGGAGTTCGGGCTTCATAAACCCAGGATAATACTTTTGAGCTTGAAACAACTTTGCACAATATAGCTTTCGATTCAAATGGGTGCAAATACATCCCTCATTAAGCAATTTGAGACCTTTAAATGTATGGTCAGAATCGGCAACTCCGAATACATTGCAAATGCTTCTAAACTCTACCCGAAAAGAGGAAATTAATTTGATCCTTGAAGGAAACTTGTTTGGACCAGGCATGATGAGTGAGTTGATA
This sequence comes from Pinus albicaulis, assembly GCA_034641835.2. Taxonomy (NCBI): domain Eukaryota; kingdom Viridiplantae; phylum Streptophyta; class Pinopsida; order Pinales; family Pinaceae; genus Pinus; species Pinus albicaulis. The sequence continues at coordinate 572,407,382 of CM076573.1, read as the reverse complement.
AGCGACTCAAACAATTGGGCGAGATTATTATGTGGTGTATTTTCAAAGGGCTCAAAGAGTCATTACCTTGATAATATATATTTTGGGAGATGGGTTTGAAAATACGTGAAAGAATCGGCCGGCGTACGAGCAGGTGAGGTAGATTTGAGAAAAAACACCAAAAGATCGCAATTTTGTTGAATGCCACTACGACGATGTGGTTTATTGTTCTTGTCAATTCCTCTCAGTCATGGATTCGAGCCTGCACAAAATAAGAATATTCTTATGATTGGTGTACGTTACCGAAGTGAATAATGTAAAACAATATACTCATAACCTAGCAAAAATACGGATTCAGCAATGTAAATACGGAAAACGAGAATAGTGGAAATGATGATTTTGGATTTCAAGTGAAGGAGCATATAAGGAGGTGAGGATGAAGTGCTTTTGAAATTTCGGTGGGCAAAAGGAGACGAAAGGATGAGGCTGTGACAAGTTTTTGGAGTCTCGGGGATAGAGAAAAGAGGCAAACTTCAAGTTCAAAGCATAGAGTAATGACCCACAGAGAAGGAGTTTAGTTCCTGCGGTACAATCTAGGTAGGAAGTAAGCAATGCCTTTGGTCAGTGCGACATTCAATTGTGGTTCTCTGTAGGATGTAGGTGATGGCATTAACCAAGAGAAGCATTGAGACAGTTTCACATGAATATATCCTTTTCTTCATGAATGCAATGATTATCGGAATTATGTTCAAATAAAGAGATGAGAACGATTAATAAAGAAGTTTAATGTTTGATATGCAAGAATAGAATATTCAAAATAGTACACATCATATGAGGAGGAGACCTTTAAATCAAGCAATTTGGAGACCTTTAAATGTATGGTCGGAAGCAACAACTCAGAATGCACGTGCAAATGCTTCTAAACTCTATTTGAAAAGAAGTAATTTTATCCTTGAAGGAAACTTGTTTGGACGAGACATTGGTGAGTTGATAAAGCGACTCAAACAATTGTTGAAGATTATTATGTAGTGTATTTTTCAAAGAGACTCAGAAGAGTCATTACCTTCTAGATGGCTATATATTTTGGGAGATGGGTTTGAAAATACAGGTAAGAAGAATCAGCCAGCGTCTGAACAGTCGGGTGAATTTAGAAAAAACACCAAAGATTTGCCAATTTTGTTGAATGCCTCTAAGCAATGTGGTTTATTGTTTGCTGCCAATTCGTCCTCAGTCATGGATTGCAGGCCTGCACAAAATAAAAATATTCTTATGATTGGTCTCTGTTCTAAAGTGAATAATTTAAAACAATATACTCATAACCTAGCACAAAATACAGATTCAACAAAAGTAAATACGGAAAACAAGAATAGTGGAAATGATGATTTTGGATTTCAAACTAAAGGAGCATATAAGGGCGAGGATGAAGTGCTTTTGAAATTTCAGTGGGCAGAGGAGACAGAAAGGATGGGCTACAACAAGTTTTTGGAGTCTCGGGATAGAAGAGAAGGGAAAAGAAGCAAACTTCAAGTTCAAAGCACAGAGTAATGACCCCTGGAAGGAGAGATTTTGATTCTCTTGTTCAATCTCAGTAGGAAGTAAGCAATGCCTTTGGTCAAGTCGACATTCAATTGTCAGATTCTCTATGGGATGTAGGTGATGGCATTACCCAAGAGAAGCAGCTGGACAGGGTTTCACATGAATATATCCTTTCTTCATGAATGCAATGATTATCAGAATTATGTTCAAATAAAAGAGATGAGAATAGTGTGCAAGAGGCTTTATAATGTTTGATATGCAAAGAATAGAATATTCAAAATAGTACATCATATGAGGAGGAGACCTTTAAATCAAGCAATTTGAGACCTTTAAATAGGTGCAAATACATATAAATCAAGAAATTTGAGACCTTTAAATGTATGGTCAGAAGCAACAACTCCAGAATCTGTGAAAATGCTTCTAAACTCTCAATTTAGACTGCTCATGTGCTTACCAAATGAAAATCTCTGACCAAAATTCTAGTTAACAGGCACAATGAAAATAATTAGTTGTTGAAAGATTCAGGATCTGTTTATAAAAATGTCATGGAAGAGGAGTTTGCAGTCAGAGATGTGGAAATGGTGAACGATAATGAGTGTGTTTGGAAAAAAAAACTCCTAAGTATGCCCAGGTAAGTGTTACAAAGTTGTCATCAACAACCCTGAGTCAGAGAGAAGAGGAGTCTTCTATGTTACCATGGACTAGTGAAAATATGGCACATACATGTAACCATAAACTAGCTTCTTATATGGAGAAAGCCGAGATAATTTACATGGGCAGTGTAACAACTCGATTTATGGCCTCTGAAGTTCAAGAACCAGAGGATATTTCAAGGCTACATTGTTTCCCTCAAGACAACTTCAGTGAGTACTATATTATACAATAAAGACATTACTGAGCCAAGTAAAGCTAATTGTGCACCAAAAAAAGCATTATCTGCAATACAAGCACGTGAATTAAAAGAAGGTGGCCATTCTTCTCCACACAAATGAAAAACATCACTTGAAAAAAATTTGTCTGTTGGAAGTGCATTCTGTGTAATAACATGTACTTCTAATTACCCAGGTTATGAGGAAGTGGCAACACAGACACTGCATGTTTTTCTTCTTGCCAACTTACAAGCTGAAAAGGCATGTGAACAAGCCACTCACTATCATAATAGTGGATCACAAATTAGGAAATCACTTGGCACTGATATTTTTACTCTTGAAAATGTCCAGGATCTGAATGTTTCATTATTGATAGATTCTAAGAAGTTTGACAAATCTGTCATTGCTAATTTGAGTGAAAGTGACGCACTAAAAAAATCAGAGACTAAAAATTTTCTACTTCAATAGAACCTTTACCTTTCCACAAGGTGAGCTATTACAAGTCTTAATTATTTGATCACTAAATATCTAACACCCAAGCATAGTAGAACTCTATTGGAACATGAATTTTAGCTCTACAATGTCTTTAGTTTCGTAATCTGTCATTGCTAATTTGAGTGAATGTGATGCAGTGAAAAACTCAGAGACTAAAAATCAGTGTTACACGGGGACTCGTCCCCCCCCCCAAGGGGTCTAGAATCCTCGCCCCCCCCCCCGCGATTCGGGGTCTTGGGGACTTCTAGGGGACGTTTCCTGACGCTCCCAATTTTCGAAAATTTGGAGGGGACGTCAAGGGGGACGTTTTCCCATCTAGAAGGGTCGAGGGGGCGTGAGGGGACGGGAGGGGACGTGAAGGGGATGGGAGGGGGCGTGAAGGGACGGCTGGGGCAATAGATATTCTCATTTAATTCTCTATCAAATATTTTAATCAGTTACAATTAGCACCATATCCATTTACATTGTACTTTAATCTGTGAGTAGTAGATTGAATATTGGGAACTACTAAAGTATTTCTGGAGAGCTCGACTTGCCACTAGACCTTCATTGTGATGTCAGTTGAACAGAACGATGTTTTTTTTATTGGTTTCTTTCTCCAGCTCCGTTTGCTTGCTTCTCTCCAATAACCTCTTTAGATATAACAGCCTGTGATTTCACTAAAGCTGTAATTGGAGGAGAATTTATTATATCTCACTCTTAAGATAATTTAGGTGAGAGAAATAGTAGCGGAAACCAAACCTTATAGTGGAATGTCATACTTATGGTTGAGGCATGCTAAAGCAACAGTGTACAGAATGTTGAAAAGTGCACAGAACCCAATCAATGCTCCAATTCCAGTCCAATAAAATTTAACTTCAACAAATAATCCATGAGATTCTAGGATAGCACGTCCAAGTGTTTCAATGGAGCTGTTACTGACAGGATGCACAAAGATGAAATATTTAGAGGAAAGGAAATATTCAATATTTCTTTCCTGGGATTATGATTATAGGACACTATCAGTACATGATAACACATACTTTCTCCCATCTAGGAGCTAGAAATCCATTCACCACTCTGGTGTTTTGGCCATAGGACATCAGTGAGCACCAATATGCCCAAATCCACCAGCTAGGTATGTTCTCTGTTCTAGAAACATGAATAAAAGGAACCATTTTTTCAATTTTGTAAACCGAGTTCTAGTTGAAAAGCTCAATACTAGTATAAAGTATATTTCTTTGGAGTAAATAACTATCTTTACTCATGTTTAATAATTTGGGCATTATCAGATTCCAATTATTCTGGAGTAAAACAAATGCATATCATAATTTTGGAAAAAAATATTAAGCAAATTAAGCTGACGGTAAATTAGACACACAAGATAAGGAAAATAGCATCATCATAATCTCAGGAATCTGAAGATAGAAAATAAATTCCTGAATTTTGGAAGAACAAACCTCTCAGCCCTTGCTTTCCTCTTTTCTTCTTCCGATATTTTTGCTTCTCCTATTCCAGAAGAGGTAGGTTTTGGAGTACCATTTGTTGACTCACCAAATCTGTCAATAAAACATACCCGAAGGTAATTCCTGTCAATTAAGAGATTAAACATATTGACTGATAAGATTGGGGACCATGTGCACTGACCATTTAATACAGAAATTACTTCCATAGCTACTAATCACTTTAAATATTAGCACCAGAACTGACAGTCCACCAAACTTAAAACACCATTATGAACAAACATTGTTTAAAATAAAATACAACATATATTTAACAGAGATGATGCACATTTAAGTTAAACAAACATAAGCCTTGAAAATTCCAGAATCCCTAGAACCTAAATCATACAACAAGATTTTTCCACCAATCCGAAGGGTGGCATTCCAGGTCTGCAGCAGTAATTAGTGCCAGAACAAAAAGCTAATCATATATACTATACAGAGATTATCCACTGCACTCCATGCCTTCGAGGACCAACCATTTCTGCTAGCTACAGTATCAGTATGCATCTTGAGAATGATCTGTCATGATCTGTCACGCATGAGGTGTTGCCCTCTGACTGAAGAATCAATGTAAATAGGGTTGTCATAGTATCCAAAACGTTACAGGAGCCTCACTGGTTCATGGATAATCCTCACGGCCAAAAACAAATTTTGATAGATTCTCCAATGATATTAACTGAGCTCAGAATTTTTACATTGTGATCAGGATTTAGTTATAGAGATCATATGCTGTATAGAATTTTGGTTTTGTTCAACACTACCAGTGGTTGCATCACGTTTTGAATGGGTTACATTCTTTCAACGATTGTGATTTGTAACCTTTCCTGTTGGGTTGAAGATCCACATGTGTCCTTGTAGTTGGGAGGTAGTGTGTGGCACTTGTAGAGGCAAGATTGACTCTGATAACCATTACCTTGGAGGAAGATAAATGGTCCAGGATTCATGTTGGGACCTCTCAAGGGAATATCAACTCCAACACTTTGTATGACTGATAGTTACTAGACTCTGATAACCATTACTTTAGAGAGAGATAAACAGTCCAGGATTCATGTTGGGACCTCTCAAAGGAATATCAACTCCAACACTTCGTATTCCTGATAAGTCATTGAAGTGGAAGTTGGATTCACAATCACTGCATGGTGCCTTCATAACCAATGCCAAAGTTAATTTGGGCCGCCAGGATATGTAATACATTTTTATTTGGGAACTGAAATAGGTCAACATGGAGTCAAGATCTGAAACACTGATTCACATTTGCTGGAGAAGGAAAATATGGAAGTCAAACTGCCAACCAAAAATGGAAGCTCATAAATAGCCTCAAAGTTGTTTTGTCTAGGATTATATAGAAGTCAAACTTCCAACCAAAACTAAAACTGGTAGCTCATGTATAGTATCAAAGGTGGCTTATTTAACTGTTTAATGCCTTCTTAACGTTCCAAAGTTTTCTACAGTTTCAATAGTTCCAAAATTATAGTTGGGCATAAATTTGAAAGGAAACATGTCATACTGGCTCTTGGCCCTCAAGTCTGTGCATGGAGATTGAATTTCAAAGATTGTAGATGAATGAAAATAAAGCTTATGTTGTGTAGTGGCATTATGGCTTCTTTGTTATTTAAATTTCTGCTGTGCATAAATAATTGATTTGCTTCCAGAATTTGTGCACTGACTATTTGCGATGGTTATCATAGGTGTGGGTCAAGTGAATCTAACTTGAACTGACCAGTAAACTCATATAACCATATAACCTATGATGGAGGTTTAATAAGACCATTTTCAAATTTCAACAATGCTATCATGCCAATCAGGTGATTTTATAGCATTTTCTTATTTAGCTATACTGCACCAACATAACTATTCAAAAAAGGGTTACCACAGCTCTGAATCAAGAGAAGCTACTTAAACTGGACCAGTAAATTCCATGTAAACATAATCTTTGAATGAGGTTCAATAGGACCATTTTCCAATTTCAACCATGCTATCATGTCAATCAGGTGCTTTTATAGCATTTCTTGTACTGCAAAAACATAATGATTCAAAATAGAAATCATCAAAAGGCTTTTTATAACACAGTAAAGCTCAAGGAAAAAAATGCTACCATATATTTCTAGATTTTCAATCAAACATGGTAATATAAAATTCAAGCTTCAACAAATACTTTGGGTCTTAAAGCTTCATACAATGCACTATAAGCTTATTTATCCAACTTCGTTTTTTTCTTGAATCAGGTAGCAGTAACACTAAGTTACATTGAGTTGACAAGACAACAGCAAAATTTTAAATTGAGAAACTTCAAAAATTTTCTCACAAACAAGTAACACACATTCCAAGTTATCCTAAGGCCTTGTGCAGCAATTATCCCCAAATTACCCCTTTCTAACAAGAGGCAAACATAAGAAATACATCAACTAAAACATGCAAGGTAAATATACTAAATGTTAGATTTTTTGTTAATCTTCACATATCCTGTAGACTTGCATCTCCTAGAAAGCAAGGTTGTCTTACTGTCTATGTAATATTACTTTAGGAAGGTTAACTGACCTTTTCTTTATGAATAGCCCTTTAGCCTTTATCTATAGAGAAGTCTTTAATACATTTTATTAAATAATAAAAATATATATAATGAGACAACAAAAATTGTCACAAAAAGACAGACAGAGTAAAATGCAACAGAGAAGATAGCATGATAATCAGGAAACTTGCATAGATAAATTGTAGTCACAGTCTGGAAGTGTTGGGTAATTCCAGATTATGTAAGGTTGACTCGTGCATTTTATTTCCAAAGCACTGCAATTCTCTATCATATATTTTACTCGCCAATATTTTCCCGCTGTGAATACATCATTCTTTCTGCTAAAATTAAAATATTTCAGTGGATGGTATGTCTTTTATTTGTGGTACATTCATGCCTTAATCTATAAATCTGATTCCAATTGCTGAGCACTCTAGTGTTGCAAACACAAGCTCAATATCTCTCTTAGAGCACCGAAATTTTTTCCAATATTATTTTAATTTGCAGGTTGGTTACCTAATTGGAAAAGACAAAGGAATACACAACAAACACCCATGCAAATTAGAAGGCTCCAAGTACACCAGAGCCATGGCTGTAGCTAGTGTGACTTTCTTCTTTGTCTAAAATGGATCTGGTTGAAAATTTTCACAGCATGGGTTTCCATCTGGAAGCCGCAAATGGGAATTCCGTTATTGAACAAGATGATTTAACATTCTGAAAGAAGATGAAGTCAAACATACCATAGGAACTGCAAGAATCAACAAATGGGAAACTAATAATCACAGGGATCTTACTTGTAGCATTTTGAGCATTAATGATCAAATGACTCACACCAGCAGTGCCAAAACACCAACAGAAGAATGGGGCACATGTGTGTGAAAATAAAGTTGTAACTGTGAGATTTGTCTGAGGGAATTTCACCAAATAAAGAGGAGGTTCCTAATATGTAACAAGCACAATAATCACTTGGAATTCAAGATATTTAACATTTATGAATATCCAGCTACCATCCTAAGATATATCTGAGGAAATTTTCCCAAATAAAGATGACAACATAAGATGTGATCAATGAGGCAGGCACCAGTTGAGGCACCAATGTACATGCAGTCATCACCTTGATTGCTTTACTAGTCTAATCTTATGACAGTCTAGTCACTTCACTTGACAGAGGGCCCAGATTAACCTTGCATAATCTCCATACTACTGCAAGAGAAGACATGAAAGAAATATTCAAAGTTGATAACAAAAAAACAGAGTTTTCTTTTAGCAGGTGGGAACAAAAAGTTCAAGAAAAAGTTTGCCGATCTGATACAAAAATGAGATTCACTTGCAATTAGACTTTTTGTTGCTAAAATAACAAGGTATAGATGCATTTAATGCAGAAAGCAAGGGCACCACCACAGGAACATTGGAAAAGGATTTCAGTTGAAAAAGAGGATAAAGAAAATCTGGCAATTTCATTTGTTTCCACTATTTCAGATTCTTCTAGAGGTTCCTAGGCTCCAGGGCTGCTACTTAACAAACGTCCTTGTGAACAAAGCAATTCATTTCATTCACCAAAGTTCCAAAGAGTTTTTATCTTGAGTAACAATAGGAATCATAAGTAATCAGTTAAGTATGGAATGACAAAACTAGATTGCCCACCAATTCCCTACATCAAAAGACACTACATTTAGTATGGAATGACAACAAATGATCTCTTAAGCATCTTAGAATGTTCACACAGGTGTGGCTACATAACAGTAAAAGAGGGCATGCACTTGATGACAAATTTGTCCAACGTATCATGACTGGTTACAACTTAGAATTTGAAGGGATATAATATCTTATAATCAGATCAAACTTGAATTGATTGTCAAGGGGGGTGTGACTTTCGATGGATATTCACAGGTGAATAAATCTCTTGAGGATCTTCAAATGTTCGCATAGATGTGGCTATATACCAGTAAATGAGGCACACACTTGATGACAAAGTTGTCAAACGTATCATGATTGGTTACAAACTTACAACTTAGAATTTGAATGGAAATAATGCCTTATAAGCAGATCAAACTTGAATTGATTGTCAATGGGGATGTCACTTTGACAGGTAAATGAGTCAATGGAAGTTGGAAGACATGAGACACATGAAATGAAAATCCAAGTCTACTAAATGTGGCTTAAAGTGCTCGGAGACAATAACAATAACACTATGGGATGAACAAGTTGTAGATAACCCAAAAGTGGTTGACCATTCTCCACTTTGAAGGTCAAGTAAAGCACGTAAAGCTATCCAAAAGTAAATAATTCTTATGTTATGAGACGATTCCAAGAAATGGAGGCTCTAAAATACCATCAAGCATGAACAACGCCAAGTTGATTCCAAGAAATGGAGGCTCTAAAATGACATCAAGGATGAAAAGTTAATCAGGTAAATAAGTCCATAGGAGTTGAAAACATGAAATCAAGGCAAATCAAAATGAATGATGGTCCAGGTTTAGTAAATGAGCCCTGAAAGATCAAATACCAAGCAACAAGAAGTCATGTATTACAATGTAAAAATCAACAGGATCAACAAAATAGTATATCAACCAATAGTGACCGATCACAATCAATTTGAAGTTCTACTTGAATGTGTAAACCTCTAGCCAGAAAGCCTTGAAATATTATGGGCATGCATTCTACATATCACAACCCTTAGTCATGGATACAAGCCCTTAAAAACCATCATGCAGTTGAATGAAGTATAACTAACTGATGCCAAAAGGTATGTGGCCCTTAACCACACTTCCATATGGTAGGAAAGCTAGATGGAAACACTGTTTAAATTGAAATTCAAAACAGATGGTACCAAGCTTGTTCAGTAACAAAAGAGTTACACCCAAGATAAACAGATTAACTACAATGATAATGTTCTCTCTTTGTAAGGAAGAAATCATTCACTGTTGATGGCAACAGTAGCATTTAACTAATAGGTTGCACTTGGGTCTAGACTCCTCTAGCCAAAAAGATTGAGAGAAGTGTTATCCTCTCCAACCAAGTCCAATTCCTGTAAGAGACTACCCTTGGAATGTGATAAAGGCAGGTTTCTCCAGGATGTACATTTCACCTAAAAAAGCTGGCATAAGAACATATGTGGGCTCGAAGGAATCATCAAAAACATGTTTGGATTCGTCCCTGACGGCCGTATTTGTCCAAGCAAAGGCTTATTCTAGCATATGCATATCGGCTAAAAAATTCACTCAATTAAAAATATTTCCCTCTATGTTAAAACTAGCAATACGACAACAGACACTCTCACTAAGAAACTACGAAGAAATAAGTTTAAAATTCATGCAAAAGTTGTATCTGTTGCAGGAAGTTAATGCTGTGACTTCACAACAAATGTTTCACATTGTGGGACACTATTTAGTTTTTGTGAGTCTTAACATATTCTGCGTATCTGAGCAAGTGAAATTTCCCCTACTGGCGTATGTAGCCATTGAATAATCCTCTAGAAATTTGAATGATAAGAAGTTTTTGGCTAGAGACTTCATTATAAACTTATTTACTTGTACAGCAAGTTTGGAGAAAATGTGACATAATAGAAGCAAACAGAAAGCTATAAATGTGCATATTTAGTGACAAAGCAAACAGCAATATCTTCGGCTAAAATATTCAAAATTATTTACTTATATAGCAAGTTTGGAGAAAATGTATCATAATAGAAGCAGACAGAAATCAATAAATGTGCATATTTAGTGACAAAGAAAACAGCAATATCTTCGACTGAAATATTCAAAATTTACTGGGATAAATTCAATAAAGTCATTAACTATGGAACAATCGAAAATGGAACAACCAGAAAGAAAGAAGATCATATTACACCATATCGAAAATGGATGCTTTCCAGAAAGAAGATCATATTACACCAGAACTTGTGTGATTCACAAAAGATGATAAAGGAATACAAGACAATGATGGATTGGTTTGTAATCGGAAAAATTTTGAACCAAACAAGTTTGATTCACAAAAGATGATAAAGGAATACAAGACAATGATGGATTGGTTTGTAATCGACAAAATTTTGAACCAAACAAGTTTGATTCACAAAAGATGATAAAGGAATACAAGACCATGGTGGATTGGTTTGCAATCGACAAAATTTTGAACCCAATTCAAGTTTTTGCGCAGCCAACATAGTAATAAAGTAAACCAATATCACATTGTGGGAAAGCCTTGACTAAAGCGTGACAGTAGCATACCAGAGGCACTAATAGAATGCCCATGAAGATTAATTATTTACAGGCAGCTTTAAAATAATAATAATAATTTATATAAAATTATTTAGAAATAAAATATTAAGAAACCAAAATGAAAAGAACCAAAAAAATTAAAATAAAAAGAGGGGGTCATGAGAGCTCTCCCCTGCCGAATAAGATCCAAAGAAGATTTAAAAAGAAAGGACATAGACTCAATATATCACTGGGCTGAGCAAGGGCTAAGATTTCAATATTCCGCATTTTTTTCTTTCAAAGGGACCACATGCCGAATAAGATCCAAAAAAAGATTTAGCAAGTTTTAATATTCTTTTTTTAAAGGCACGCCTGCCGAATAAGATCCAAAACAAGATTTAAAAAGAAAAATGGACATAGCCTCTATATATCACCGGGCTGAGCAAGAACTAAAATTTAATTTCTCTCAACAAAGAATATAATTGTTTTGGAATTTTGTCATAAAAAAGTTCAATATTCTACCATTTTCCTTTTTGAAAAAGCCCACCTGCCGAATAAAATCCAAAATTTTTAAGAACTAAAATATAGTTTCTCTCAATAGGGAGATTTAATTGTAGCCCATCAATAAATAAAAATTTCAGTTTGCTATTAAACCCATTTGTTTGCACGGAATAGTCCAACCAAACCAAGCTCAAATTTATCAATTTTATACATAGCATATATGCATATTGTAAGAAGCAAATTTGAAATACCCCTAGGCGATTGCAGATGGCATATACGTGTGTTGAAGGAAGTAAGTGCCCAAGAAGTCTGCCCTTTAGATACATAGGAAGTCAATGCCCTTTAAGATATATTGCAGTAGAAAAGCATACAGGGCAATCCAGTATAGTTTCGAATGACTTTTGATATAAAACCAAAAATTCCCAACTCAAGGCAAAGCGTTACTGGCTAACGAAAAATTATAGTGGAGAGGCCACATTCATGGCAACAGTAAACCCAGGTCCTCCTCTAACAAGGTTTCATTCGTTTGTCTGCCTATGTCAAGGAAAAGTGCTATTTGAAAAGCAGCAAAAACAGAGCCTCTATTGTTTTACAGCAATTCATTTGTTAGTTTGATTGTTATGTAGGCCCAAATTGATGCAACCTTTAGATGCAAAGGAAGTCAGTGCCCTTTAGAACATTGCAAGGGAAAAGCATACAAGGCACTCCAATATAGTTTCGAATGACTGTTAATTTAAAACCAAAAATGCCCAACTCAAGGCCAACTCAAAGCAAAGCGTTGTTAGCAAATGAAAAATTATAGTGGAAATGCACACCCATGGCAACCGTAAACCCAGGTCCTCTGACAAGATTGCATTCAATGCCGAGGAAAAGCGCTATTTGCCGAGAAAAAATAAAAATTGTAGAAATTTGAAAAGCATCCAGCAGCAAAAACAGAGTCTCTCTTGTAACAGCAATTCATTCGTTATTTTGATTGTTATGCATGCCCAAATTGAGCCAAAAGGCTATCTGCTAAAACATATATATGCAGAACATTTTAAAGTGATACAGTAAACAACAATTCATTCGTTATTTTGATTGTTATGCATGCCCAAATTGAGGCAAAAGGCTATCTGCTAAAACATATATATGCAGAACATTTTAAAGTGATACCATAAATATTGCATTTATCTTTATTCTGCCATCTAGGGTTTCAACCGATTAAACAAACAATGCAGACGCAGAAGTGACTCTACAAAAAACTGAAATTGCAAAAACCCTATCAACGAAGGTCAGAACCGAGTTCTTAATCATCAAGAAAGAATAATCGCCCACGATTCACACAGGAAAAGGAATATCAAGAAAAGAATAATAGAAACCCTAAATCATGGTTTCAAAGACATATGACTCACCTCTGCTGCTAGATACTCTAAAACCGCAGCCATGTAAACAGGAGCCCCTGCACCAACGCGCTCTGCATACTTGCCCGACTTTAGGAAACGAGCAATCCTTCCAACCGGAAATTGCAGACCAGCCTTCTGAGACCTCGAAACAGACTTTGAAGACTTCGCTTTCCCTCGGCCACCACCTGCAAAACTCATGATGCCGATTCCCCTCTTGGATATTACTGTTGATTCACAGGAACGAACTACTACCTCACCCAATGTGTAATACAAGCAGAAAATTTCTAATTGTAGTGATGAGTTTGAGGAGTTTGTCCTTCAAAAAGCAAATGAGGAGTTTGTGTTGTTTTTGGATGTTCTATGTGGTAATGATGATCGAATAAAAAATAAAAATAAAAAATATTAATAATAATAATAATTATTATCTTGAATTTAGTGGTTGTAATTAATTTGTAAGCTTTCAAAAATATAAAAGGTTTTAAAGTTTTGTTGGATTTTATTTTTATTTATATCACCTTGGATTCATCTAACTCTCGATCTATCATTTGTTGAGAGATCAAACTTTTCCTCAAATTATTAAATATAATAATATTTATATTGTAATATATTAATATTAATCTTAATCTTAATCTTTTAATATTAATAATAGATTTAATGATGTATTTTACATGACATGATAACAAAATTTATAATAAAACTACATCAAAATAATATTTTCAAATATTATCACTTTGTCTTTGAAGATATTAATATATTCATAGGATGTATTTTTCCTTTTAAAGATTCATTTTACAACTATTTAATTAAAAGAAATATTAAAAGATTTTGGAACATGATTTTCAATTATTTGTGTTGAATTGTATTGTAGTTTTGTCTATATGGTTATTTTCATTTTTTGTTTTGGGCCAACATTGTTTATCTTAGATAAAATGTCTTTCGGTTTAATCACATCATTATGATTTGGTTGACGTTACAAACCAGCTAATGTGATTCATCCTCAGGACAAGGTGGAGAAACCTGGTAAGAAAATCACCCAACCATAAGCAATGAAAACCCACACTTTGAAAGATTTTATAGCAAAATTAGAAATACCATAAAGTATTTAAGCCTAAAAAAGATCCAGACTCACTTCATATCGGGTAGTTTCAGAAAGAAACCAACCAAACAAAAAAAAATCAAGACTATTTTTCTCATGGCTGTGCTCCTTTCAATTTTTATTTTATGGTCTATTATGGTTTTTCTTAGGGGTCCGAGAGACTTTGGGTACTCGTTAGATCGTCCTCTTATTCTATTAAAAGAGTCTCTGCATCTATCCAGTTGTGAGCCTGGGTATATAGAAATTCCGATACTTCCTAAAAAACAAAAGAGAAATACCTTAATAGTGGTAGCGTTGACATACCTGAAGTCAAACCCCCGATGGCAGTTCGCTTGGCAACACTGGGAAACCCTAAATCAATTCCACTCTCTGAAACTTTTCCTGAGATAACAAAGAAATATTCAAGAATAAGAAACGATGGGAAAAGGAAGACCTTCATAGGAAGGGCAAACTGTCAAAGTTGCTCAGGGGTTTTCCCTTAAAACAGTGCCGCGCGAGCTATTCTGTTCTCTATCATCTCAACATTGTTAATTGGGTCGACTCACAAAGCTCTCATACTTGTCCCTCTATTCCAAATTTCTCACTGGAACCATTGAACCATTCCTCCCTCCATTTTTGGGCTTCCTCTGTTAGAAGAAATTTACTTGAACCAAAACATCTTGACTGGAGAAATTCCATCAAATGTTGGAAATCTCATTGTGCTCTCCAGCTTATGGTTAGCAGAAAATAAATTATCATAGGCAATACCTGCTTCCATAACTAATTGTCGTCGCCTCTCAAATTTGTATCTCCATCACAATCAACTGCATGGAAAACTGCCAGCAAGTTTATGTAGGCTACAGAGTTTGGCATACCTCTACCTTACTAGTAATATGTTTGAAGGCCCCGTACCTAAACAACTTGAAATGAACGGAAATAGTCTTATACAAGTTGATCTATCTGATAACCTCTCTATTCGAACCCTTGGGGGACAAAACTGAAGGTTTATCGGACATTGTGATGACCCAAAACCCTGCTCTCTTAATCTCTCCTGCAAGCCCATAGCCCACCTTGGGCACCAAAACCTGTCTAGCTGCTTCCCCATATTTCTCCTATTTGGGTACTATTTTAGCCCTAAAAGCATTCTTCTTCTTCCCTTTCAAGGAATCAAGACGCCTCAACAGCTTGAGCTGCTCTCTCTCCCTGAAGTGTTTCTGGAATTTGATGTGGGTTTTGAACTTTTCACCGCAGTGATTTTGGAATTTGATGTGGGTTTTGAACTTGTCACCGCAGACTTCGCAGATGTGGGCTTTGAACTTGACTACCGGAGCCTCGGCCTCCACCGCCGCCTCCACTGTTGCCCTGTTCGAATCCCTCAACATAGACCTGCAAACCCTTGTCTCCATACCCTCTCGGTGTCTCTCATGTCCCTATTTTCAAACATTTAAGATCTTGAAACTTATTTTTCAAACTAACAGGGCCAAATGGAAGATTTTCATTGGTTGGAGGAGGTGCCACATGTCTAAATTTATTGGCTGGAAGGGCGATGAGAAAGGCTTCTCATTGGCTGGGGTGAACAGTATTTGCTCACCCCAAGCCAACAAAAAAAATGCCTCCGGCGTAATTATATTATCATAGCATAAGTGTCAACAAAATACATTACCACCAACAAAATACAGTAATATAGATTGGTTTAAGAGCTGGCACAAGTCTTGCTTTGAAAAGTAAGAAGCCTGAAGAGGAGCCAAGACAGTCGGTGTTTTTGGTTATTGTCGACACAAAAAGAGAAAAATTACAAATCTCAGAATTACACATTAAGGATGGAGATTGGGAGGAAACGCTTGAAGTGCAGCAAAGAGAGCATCACGTTCATGCATATGGTAATCAATGTGTTCCACTCAACTCTCCAAGGTGCGAAGATGGTCATTTGTGCGTTGTTGTTGGCACTAGAGTCCTTCCACAGAGTCAAAGGTCTCATTATGCACATGCTCGAGGTCGTTGATATAGGAAACCAATTCGTTCATGTCCTCGTACCTCTGTTCCCTCAGCGTATCAATGTTGAGATGTATGCGATCCAACTGGGTCGCGATGGACTCCAAGGTGACCAGACTTCTACGTGGCTCAATGAGCGGGCTGGAGACAGGGTCATATCTGTAGCGGAGTGGCGACTCTTAATCGACTCAGAGTCCGAGCTAGGCTCCCCATGTTGTTGGTGTACATCCATGTGTGGCCCAACACCCCCCCTGCAGACCCGTCCTCTCTGTGGAGGCATACTACTCATTTATAGGTTGGTGTTTGGCATGCATATTAAATCATTAAAAGATTTAGACTGAAAGATGAGAATATTATTGTGTTTATGTATGATGGAATAACAAACCAACATTCTTTGGCTTGGTGCTACTATAAAATGCCAAACATTTGATATCATTATAAATATTATTACCAACTGAAACTATTATCACATAAGAGTAATATACCCACCCAATCAAACTTAAAACTAAGTGTTAAACAACATTTTGTCACCGTCCCTGCAATCCCCATCCCGAACATTGGAGGGCCATTTCTGTGACTTCTATGTAGTGTCATGCCTTGCAAAAAGTGTCATTACATCCCTTGCCATGAGAAGAACATTTCCTCTTTTGACTATTCCTCGAACAGGCTCTAAAAAACATATGATTTTGGGTCGGCGCTAGCAGGTAGTTATGGCCTCGCGCCCATAGAGAAATTAACACTCGGCCTCGCGCCCATTGGCGCTTTGTCCCAATGGACTGCCCGCGCTAAGCTGTTTTTTGATTTTTTTATAAAATAGAAGAAAATTTTCCATTTCCAACCACTTCGTGAGCGTAGTTAGCATGGGTTGTTCGACTGAATAACGTCGAAAATCTTCCTTTGGCTTCTTATTTCCTACATTTGAGCAACCTCCCAAAGGATAAGGCCTCCCTTCCACCATATGAGGGATCCCAACCTCCTTCATAAGTCTTATTCTTCTCCCTCATCCCTTCAATCCCCCTCCTCTCTCCCTAGAAGATAATTCCCTTGCTTAAAAGGAAAGCAAGTCCCACTCTTTATTTTATCTTAGGGAAAGGGTTTCGAGGGTCACTTCCCACCTATTCATTGACCTATAGTCTAGAAGTGACTTCCTAAACTATTGGGACTCCACCCATCGGTGAAATTCTGTGAAGAGCAAGGAGCCTTAGCTATGGTGACAATGGGCTAAGCCTCCATCGTTTCCCTTATCCTAGTAGTTGCCCTCTTAAGAACCCCTTTTAGATCCACTACTAGTTTGAGTGGTAACATGTTGTTCACAATTCCATTTGTGAACAACTCTTTGGTATGCCCACTTTTTCCATACTACAGCTCCAAGATGAGATGTCCAGGGCTATGGAGGCTGCCCTTCTTCTCACTGAATCAATCCTCTACAATATAGTGAACTAGGGCTAGTTGGTTGGCCCACTTGACTATTACTTTAGTCCTTCAAAGTCTGCAAATCCTTAGGCCCTATACACCTGCCCTTCTACCAATTTTGTTTTCCTTCACCAGAACAAGAGTCAGGGCTCTTCTTTGATAGTAACCTAACAACCCTCCAACTGTACTTGGCCTACCATCAATCTGCCCAACCACAGTCAATTCCTTTTACTGATCTAGGGCCCACAATATTGTCTTCATCTAGGGCTCTTCAAATCTGCCACCTAAAAATGGTTTGAGTCCTCTCAAGATCATTGTTCTTGTGTATTGACAATTTGATCTTTGTTGTCCAATCTATGAACAAATATGAACTACTCCTCGTATCATACTTCTAACAATCTGTAGATGACTGAACTAGGGTCACAAATCAACCACTAACAATCCATTCACTAATTTTTTATAGGTTTCTTCAGATCTTTGTCTAAAACTCTATGGAAAGTCCACCAAAATCAACTCCTCTGCATGTCAATCCATTCTTCATATGGCACATTTCTTCTGCATGCTCAATCTTCTGCTCAAGTTCCACCCTCCTTTGGATCTGTTGTCTCCACAGATACTGAATCTGCAAACCATCTTCCAGATCTGTGGTCTTTATTGCATAAATAAACCTCGCTCTAAGGGTCACAACCCATCTTCTTCTACGCAAATTTGTCACAGTCTTAAGGTCATACCTTATGAACTAAACATGCTAGGAAACTATCCTAACCAGGGCATTCTACTTATGTACTTCTAATTGTTGTAGAACAAACCCTATCCACACATAGAAAAAACACGACTCTTGCCTTCATAAGAGACTCGACCTAGCTCATATGGATCCATAGATTCTGGGCATTTCTTTGACTGAATATTGACATGAACTTCAGATCTCAATGTCGACCCTCAAACTAGGGTTAAATCAGTCAATATTACCACTGTGTCGACTTCTGTTATGGCTCTAAATTACAGTGCAAGCCCTCCTCCATTTATGTTGGTCTTTATCATAGACCTTGCGGCCTACTAACCACCACAAGGAAAGATGGTATCAACCCTCTCTTCTATTTCATGTAGGAAATCTAACCAACGGGATTCAATCTAATCTTGTAATGTACTAAAACAAGATATTGAATCCTTCCTACAATTTGTGGAAACAACACACGATCACACAATCACATATAAGTAAGAGAAAAAAGTTATCAATCGCACAACACAAGATGTATCTGGGGAATAAACTTCTCAAAACCCTCTATCTCTATTTTGTATTAAGTCAAGGAATCATGAAACAATACAATGCTTAATCTCTCTTGAGATTCTCCAACACTCTGTCAATTGTCTCCTGCCGATTTAGGAAAAATCGGTCTAATACTTAGCCAATTCTCAGCCTGCCTTGCTCACGCAATTCCTATGGAATTATCTCCATATTAATTAGGAAAATCAACCTTCCTTGATTGCACAATCCATCATGGCATCCCAATGACTTTATAATTGCACATGGGAAATTTTCTATAAATACAACTCATAGTTATGTTCCTCTGAACTGTGTTACAATAAGGATGAAGGGTCTTTTTTATTATTTAAAAATAAGATAAAATCCTAAACAATCAAAACCCTAACCTGAGGAGATGTAACACCAAGAGTTTATGGGCCCCGTTGGGGTTAGTTGGGCAGCCAAATTTCTGGGGTCGTAACTTGGTCATATGATCTTCGTTTGATGCACATGATACCTTGTTAGAAAGATCTCTTCGAGGACTACAACTGCTAATGTGATTTCTATGAAATCGCTAAACCTTTCTTTCCCAAAAAATGTCGTTTGGGGCCTCAAAATGGCTCTGGAAGTTCAGGACCTGAAAAACTGACAAAAATAGTAAACTGTGCTATAATTAAGGAAATTGAAAAATTGAAAGAGACAATGGCGAGGGCCCAAGTGGAATAGGCGGGTGGCTACCAATATCCACCTCGATCACCTTAAATCGAATTTCTTGAGCTAACTCAATCATCATGACTTAGTTAACTAACACAAGTTTTTATGAGACGGAATTACAATTTATTGTCCAATTTATTTAAGGGAAAAATAAATTAGATGCCTCACATTCCTCACTCCTGGTACATCAAAATTCCTCACTAGTGTGGGTGCATTTTTTTTTTTCCTTTCTAGTTTCCAATTTCACTATTTCTTGTTGCAAATTTCAATACTCCCTCTCAACAAGAAAGGAATTCAATCTATCTCCATTCGGTACTTTTGGAATGTTCTGCATGCTACACTTCTCTAGTGTTGTTTGCATCTGCAAGTCCTAAAACTGAATAGCCTCCGAACAAATTACTCAGTATAATGCATCTGTCATCAGAATCTTCTGACTGCTACTAGCTACTGCATCTGTCTAGTACTGGATTCTTTGCGCTGTTGCTGACATCTGTATCCATGCCCTTTGAACTATTGCTAACTCTAATTTGTGATCCAGTATTTGACATCTGACTCTGATTTCTATCTTGCTGGCATCTGACTACATCAATTTAACTGATCCTTCCTACTACTATTGTACCGTGGCTCCTCGTAGCCAGGTTCGATCCATGAGATCACACGCCATCTCAATGGACCTTGCCCAAATTTCTTATCTTGGGATTATGTCTACACATCACCCCACCAGCTTACACCTCTAGGTATGGCTGCTCCCTCTTCCCATCTGGCTCAAAATTTCCCCCTCATGGAGGTCTCTGCTTGAGTGGATGCTTCCACTCAGTCTCCTCTCTGCTTCTCCAATTGTGGCAACTACTCCACAACCTTCTGAGACCGCTTCTCATGAAGATTCATGTTAAGAGGCATTTATGCTCCCTTTAAACCACCAAGTCTCTAACTTCTGCCTTTCTCCTCAAAGCTTTGCATGCATCTGGTACCTCAATTACATATAGGTTCTTGACTCGCGCATAGTGTAATTGTCCCGACGTTACAAAAAGTTTCTAAAAAAGAGTTGATTTTAAATCGATGATATCTCCCTCATCTGAGCTCCGATTCGACCGATTTTTTTTTTTCTATTTCGGTAGATTTTCGCAAGGAATCCAAATAGCCTATTTGTTTTTGAAAATTTTACACCAAAATATTCAAATATTCTATGCAAACTCGCCGCCCAAAAAAATTATGCTCTAATACCATGTAGAAAATCTAACCAACAAGATTCAATCTAATCTTGTAATATACTAAAACAAGATATTGAATCCTTCCTACAATTTGCGGAAACAAAACACGATCACACAATCACATATAAGTAAGAGAAATAAATTATCAATCGCACAACAACATGATGTATTTGGGGAAAGAAACTGCTCAAAGGCCCTCTATCTCTATTGTGTATTAATTCAAGGAATCATGAAACAATACATTAATGCTTAATCTCTCGTGAGATTCTCTAGCACTCTGTCAATTGTCTCCCATTGATCTAGGAAAACTCAGTCTAGTACTTAGCCAATTATGATCCTTACTTCAGCATGCCTTGCTCATACAATCCTAGCTAGGGAATTCACTGCTTATTAATTAGGAAAATCAATCTTCCTTGATTGCACAATCCATTATGGAATCCCAATGACTTTATAATTTCACATGGGAAATTTTCTCTGAATACAACTGATAGTTATGTTCCCTTTAACCTTTGTCTCAACTGGGTATTCCTCGAAACTGACATGCATACAACTATTAATAGCGAATTATCAGTTATATGATTGATCACTCATTGTGAATTAAATCTAATTTAATTCACTGGACCTCTCGCTAGCTCATAACTTAGTTAGAACCAGTTAAACCGATTTTAACGCATTTAATTGAGTTAATTACACTTGCACCCCACTAATGCATCAATTTCAACTGGACCCAAAAAATATTAGAATCCCTCTAGATGCCTCATCTTAGACCCTCAAGTACTTGAATTTCTTGAGCTAACTCGGTCACCATGACTTAATTAACTAACACAAGTTGTTATGAGATGAAATTACAATTTATTGTCCAATTTATTTAAGGGAAAAATAAATTAGACGCCCCACATTCCTCACTCCCGGTGCATCAAAATTCCTCACCAGTGTGGGTGCATTTTTTTTTGTCCTTTCTGGTTTCCAATCTCACTGTTTCTTGTTGCAAATTTCAACATTTCAGAATTTGATGCGGCCTTCACACAAAGACACCATTGAAATCACATGCCCGTATTCTCATGAGAAACCTCTCTTAAGCTCGATCTGCCAGAAGAGAACCAACAATGTGCCATCCTACCTCCTAGCGCAAACCGACCCTTAAGGTATGCAACATTCTTCTGAACCCTCACATGATGATCTTGCTCTTGGAGGATGATCATGACCTCCCTTTAGCAACCCTTACTCGCCCTCGTACTCGACCTACTTTAGGACTACATCTCTCTTCACCCCCTTGATGTGCCAGATAGTGGGAATACATGTCAAACATGCTAATATGTGCCAAGTGATAAGGCATGCCAAGATGTGCAAGGGTGTGTCAATGCATGTCAGGGAATTTCAAGACAACAAAAGGGAGAAAAAAGTTAAACTACAAGGAAATGAACACATAAGAGGGTTAATAAGTCATCAATTTACCTTTTCCAAGAGGGGCATGCTAGGCACACCAACACTAGGCAACAATAGGTGCCAAGTGCAAATTCTTAGTGCATTCTAAGTGCCAAGTATTCCTTTGTTGCTTCTCATCTACTTTCCAACAACTGATAATCACAAATAAATTTAATATTAAACCATGCCAAATCATACCAAGGCATCTCAACGTATTCCACACATGCTAAGACTTTCCAAGCACCAACACATGCCAAGCGCCAATATGTGTCAAGAACTAGTGTTATGCATGTTGTGAAGTGGAAGGGAATGTTGAAGAGTGCTAAAGTGTGCTAGAGAGTGATAATGCATGTTCATGAGTGTTAAGGATTACTAGGAAAAAACATTAAGGGAGCACTAAGTAAAAATTCATGAAAGTTAATGAATATGAGGAACGTGCGCCAAAGACTAGTGTTAATGAGTGTTAGTTGTCATGCCAAGGAGGGACTGACAAGGTATGCTAAGCATTGGTAAGGCATGCTAGGGAATATCAAGGCATGCCAAGAATTCCCAAAGTGTGCTTGGGAGTTCCAGGGTGTGCTAATTATATCATGTGCCAATTAATAGTGCCAAGATATGCCAATACATGTTGGGTGCTAAGGGTGTGGTGTAGGGGACCAGGGTATGTCAATATGTGTCAAGGCAACAAAAGGAAGAACCAATAAGAGGGTTAATAAGTCAGGACTTTATCTTTTTGAAAAGGGGCATGCTAGGCACACTAATAATAAGTCCCAATACATGCCAAGTGGCATTGTGTGCCAAGTGCTAATGTATGCCAATGCATTCAACCAAGGTGTTCCAGGGCATGCTAGGGACTATATGCAGCATGCCAACACATGTTAGCAGAGTTCGATGTTGTGCTAGCACATGTCACCATGTGCTTGGGCGTAAGTGTCATCACAAGATGTTCTAGGTACAAAGATGTTCCAATACATGTGGGGTGCTAAGAAATGTTAGTGTGTGCCAAAGCATTAATTTAAGGCATGCCTAGATTGGTGAGGATTGTTAGGTCTTTCTCATTAATAGAATTGTCAAAGCTTGATTATGTATTAAATAATATATTTCCTACACACAATAATGGAACTTTATCTAAAGGGAATTTTCTAGATAATAAACTTAATATATATGAATCATTTGTTGACTCATAGAAAATCTCTATTCGACTAGTTATTACTTGAGGGAAATGATACACACTAATTACTTCTAAAAAATTCACTGACCCTAACCACTATGGCTTTGGACATATTATAAAAAATACTCCACAATAATGGTATTAAATCGTTAACTTTTGACAAAAAAATATATTAATAGGCACATAGCATCATCAAAAACTCATTCGAATGATCAATGATGACGGCCATTTTTTGACCGTCACCAAAAGTAACAAAACGAGCATTGGTGAGGGTCATTAAAACTCCATCACTAGAAGTGTCACCAAAGAGAGAATTAGTGATGGGCCTTTAACGACCCTCACCAAAAGTGTCATTCAAAATGTCTTTGGTGACAGACCATAAAGGACCATCACTATATACACTTACAGTGACGGTTTTTTAATGATCAATGATGACTGACATTTTTTTACCGTCACCAAAAGTAACAAAAAGAGCATTGGTGAGGTTCATTAAAAGTTCGTCACTAGAAGTGTCGCCAAAGAGAGAATTAGTGACGGGCCTTTAACAACCCTCACCAAAAGTGTCATTGAAAATGTCTTTGGTGACGGACCATAAAGGACCATCACTATATACACTTACAGTGACGGTTTTTTAAGGACCGTCACCATATGTGACATTGGTGATGGACCTTAAAGGTCCGTCACAAGCATGAACCTCACCAATGTGCTTTTTCTCAGAGTGTTTGTTCTAAATGTAAAGCTTTTGTGTGTTTTGCAGATTATTGAGATAAAAATATTGCTCCATTTGTAGTATCCATGTTACGGGATCCTTGCCATCAAACTTCCTCATATCCATATTTGGAATATGGTGGTTCTTCCATCCAACATTAGAGTTTATGAAATCATGATTAACATTTATTTTCTTCTCATCATGAGTTTCCTGTACTATCTTTTCGCCATTAGGAAACATTTCTTGTATCAACTTTTCCAAATCATTCTTCATGTATTACATGTTGTCTTTCATTTTTTCATCGATCTTAGCTTCCATGTCATCTATATTAGCTTCCATGCCATCAACTTTAGCTTCCATTTCCACTTCCATGCCATCTATCTTAGCTTCCAAACCATTCATCTTAGCTTCCATGCATTTCTTCAAGCCATCCATCTTAGTTTCCACACCTTTCTTTAGAACTTCCATTTCATTTTTTGTTGCTCTTTGCGATAGCGAAATTTGGTGCACTTGCTCTTGTAATTTTGATATCTCATGTTGTGTTTCTTCATCTTC
This sequence comes from Pinus albicaulis, assembly GCA_034641835.2. Lineage (NCBI taxonomy): Eukaryota > Viridiplantae > Streptophyta > Pinopsida > Pinales > Pinaceae > Pinus > Pinus albicaulis. Next base: position 572,382,926 of record CM076573.1, on the reverse strand, counting down.
ATGAGTCATAGTAGAGCAAATATAGACCCATTTCCCTCTACAATGTGCTCTATAAGCTTGCCTCCAAAGTGATTGCCAACCACCTTAAGCCTTTACTCCCCCTCCTCATTTCTCAAGAGAAAACTAGATTTGTAGAAGGTCACCACATCCTTGACGGTATAATTCTCACCCATGAAGTAGCCCACTCCTTGAAGACCTACAAAGTGCCAAGGATGCTTCTCAAAATCGATCTCTCCAAAGCCTTTGACAAGTTAATTTGGGAATACATCCAGAAAATCTTAGCCACCTATGGGTTCAACCAAACTTGGATACGATGGATAATGAGTCTCTTCTCCTCTCAGATTTACTCTATTCTTCTCAATGGTTCCCATTCCCCCCCCTTCTCCCCTTCCATAGGCATTCATCAAGGCAACCCTCTTTCTCCTTTTCTTTTTGTTCTTGTGGCGGAAGGACTCAGGAGACTTATCAAAGCCCATGTGCATGAGAGATCCTTAAGAGGCCTTTATCTTCATCATCATCCCCTCATTACTCATCAACAATTTTTTGATGAAAACATGCTCTTTGGTCATCCCTCAGTGCAGGAGGCTGCCACTTTCAAGTCTATCCTAGATTTCTTCTTCCTTGTTGTTGGTCCCTCTATCAACAATTCCAAGTCCCAACTCTTCTTATATAACACCCCTGTCATCACCCAACGCAACATTGCTCACATTCTTGGCTTCACTATTGCCTCTCTACCTTCCAAGTATTTAGGAGCCCCCCTCACCGAATCTATCATCAAGCATTCCTCTTCGAAAGACTTACTGGACAGAATGGAAACTCGACTCTCTCTATGGACCCACTGAGCTCTCAATCTTTCCAGTCGTCTCATTTTTGTAAAATCCATTCTTCAATCCATGCCCTTGTATCTCTTCTCCATACTGGCGGCACCAAAATGGGTTCTCAATTCCATTCGAACCGTCCAACCTAATTTTATTTTGGGAGGAGATAAGGCTAAAAGAAAGTGGACACTATTAAAATGGCAAGACATCTGCACTCCAAAAAAATCTAGGGGGCTAGGCTTTAGAGATCCGCAGCTCAGCAATGAAGTCATGGGGGCCAAAATATGGTGGCAGTGGATCTCCAACATAGACACCCCCTGGGCTCAGCTATGGGTAGCCAAATATGTTGATAACTAGCCTCTAAATAATCTGGTTCACTTTGACACTAAGAAAGACGGATCCCTCATTTGGAGGGAAACATTGAAATAACAAGCCCTTGTCCGAGACCATAGCTTTTGGGAAGTGCGACCTGCAAACCAAGCACACTTGTGGATCGATTCCTGGCAGTAATTGCCTAGAATGGCCACCCTCTTCCCCAACTCATATTGGAAGGAAAATATGGAATGTCTTTAGCAACCTCGAATTAACAAGTTATGGAGGACTCAAGACAACAACACCCATCAGACTTATTATAGGCCTTGGTTTACAATAGACCAACTTCAAGGTCAAATTGGTCTCCATCTCATAGATGATATTAATTAGGAGCTCCTAAAGCATCATATCTGCGGGTTTGAAGGAGATTCCATCATACGCTGGGTTTATTCTTCATTAGGGACCTTCACCACCAAAGAGGCTTATGGCCTGCTTCTCCCCAATCCTCAGGACCAGCTTGATGATATACAAAATTTGGCATCCCAACATATGGCCCAAGATCTCCACTTTTCTCTGGCTCCTCAGTAAAAGGCGCATTCTGACCTTGGAAAATCTATGCAAAAGTGGTTTTGTTGGCCCCTCTCAATGCCCCAGTTGCGAAATCAATGAGGAATCTAGAAAATACCTGTTCAACGAGTGCTCTCTAGTAATCACGCTATGGGACAAAGTTAATTTGGTAAGCAGGCATTCTAATAGGATTCCTGGATCTATTCTTGACACTATAAGAAGATGGCCACCCACTCCTTTTCAAAGTAACATCCTCAATGCTCTTTTGACTATCATTCCTGGAATCATCCTCTGGTCTATTTGGAAGGAGCGCAGTCGCAGAATCTTCAAGGATGTCAAAGCCACTCCTGACATCCCTTGGAATATAATTTGTAGCAATCTACAAGAAACATTAGCCCTTTAGCATTGGAAAGACTTTGACCTACCCTCCCATCTAGGGGAGAAGCTCATTTGGATCAATTGGAACCTTAAGCTCCACTCATTCCCCATCACTGAGCTCCCTTCAAACCACTCATATAATTCCCCTTACCTTTGGTCCCTGCCACCTCAAGGGTTCTTCAAGCTTAATTTTGATGGGGAGTCTCAGGGAAACCCAGGCGAGGCGGGCTTCGGAGGTATATTTAGGAATTCATTTGGCGAAGTGTTGAGGGTCTAATATGAAAATATAGTTTGGGCCGCCAACAATTCTATTGAGCTTGAGGGCATGATCTAAGGGCTCCTTCTCACTCAGGACCACAGTTTCTACCCCTTATAAATTGAGGGTAACTCCCAAATCCTCATTGATATGGCTACTCTTCTGCAGGCTGGTTCATCTGTCATCAAACTAGCCAAGAGCTGGAGATTGGCCTCGCATATCACTCACTTGAAGCATCTCACCCACTCTCTAGAGGCAATAAAATTCAAGCACGTTCGAAGAACAACCAACAAAGTGGTGGACCTCCTTGCCAACAAGGGAGTCCCGCACTCAGCTCCTCTCTGGTCCAATCCTCTATCCTTTTTGGATGATGAAACTCTCAAAAACGCTTGTTCCCAGTTGGTTCTCAGGGATCTATCCCTCCTAGATCCAGGTGGCATGTAAAGGGAATAAGGGTCAAGGGGCCGCCATGATGATGGAGACATAGTTGCTCCACGTGCTCCATCCTTGGAAGGGGCACCAACTTAAATCTTTGCATGAGGGCATCATTACTCCACCCTCCGCTACCCTATCGTTGATGTAACAGGTTTGGATATTTTTAATTCTGCTCATCATGGGCTTTAAACCCAGTGCCCTAGCTCTCCATCATGCATTCGGCTCTTCTTGCTCGTTCTTCCTTCGACTCTCCGTCTCTGCTTCTCTAGCTCTAGAGTAATGCCCTGGTTCTTCTAGGATGGAGGCTCCCTCTAGTCTTCTCCCCTCTTGGAAAACCTATTCTTGCCTCCCCCCTAGTCTGAAGACTCGCCCCCTGGACTTTCATGCCGCGGTGACATAGGCAGCGATGTCAAAGAGTTGGTGGGGTGGCTTGCCTTCCCGCCCTCCCTACCCTCCCATCTCGCCCTACCTCTATCTTGACCTGAACTTATCCATTGACTAGACTAATTTTGAAAATCCTCAGCCTTCTAAGCATCTCCCTACCTCTGCTCCACCTCCCTCTCCCCTTCACAACAAAAAACGAGCTTGCAATTCCACCATCTCCCCTGATCCTGCCTTCACCCCTCGCAAGCTAAAAGCACTTCTGATTCATAGTGCTACAAGTGGTAGCAATGGTTCAAGTGATTCTGATGGCAACAAAAAAGGAAACCTGAAGCTAGATGTGGGTGACATCTTGGAGTTGAACATTGGTGACTACCCTCAGCACCATGTAACTCCTCCGATTACTGATGATGCAGCGACACTGAGCGACCCCGCCTTGCCATGCCCTCCACAAGATGAACACGCGTTGGACACAGGAATGATGAACGTGGGCTACGTGTGTAGGATCCTCGAAGAGCCTCAAGCTTCCAGTGACAAGCATGTAGGTCTCCCTTAGTTTTATCTATTTAACTCTTTGTGGCATTAGCCTGTGCAATCATGTTTATCATAGATTTTTTGTACAACTCCGCTATCTATTTTTGATGGTTTCCCCGCCATGGGTAGCAATATTTTTTGAACTTCAAAGGATTGGTTTCCCCTTTAGGGGCAGTCCAGTACTTGACATAACTCTTTGGCACTTTCCCTATGGATTAAATCAGTTCTTTCCACAGGATGCGACCTGTAACTTCTTGTTTCTTATGATCTACTAGAATTAGCCTAAATTAGAAAAAAAAAAAAAAGGATGAAGAAAAAATTTGTATAAAATAGCCACAGGTTTGGCTCTAACACTTCAGTGCTCAGACATATCGAATGGAGGCAAAGGAAACGAGAATGACTAATTAGACAAGATTTTGAATTTAAAATGTCATCTCATAACTGAATGATTCCTCACTTATACCCTATCATGACAATGATGACTGCAACGTGGGTAAGTACATTGAATCTCATCATTAACTGACTCATCATAACACTAACTTACCATTTCCCAACGGTTTCTGACCTTTTCTAGCTTAGATGACAAGACAGTTAAGAAACCGCACTTTCATAGTGCCTGCAGTGTATTTTTCCCTGTTTGCACTACAAAACTATTAGCACTTTCGTAGCGCAAATCAAATTTTTTGAACTAGTGGTACTACGAAAACGAGGTTTCTTGGCTAATTAACCATTTTTGACATGAAACTTTAGGGAATGACCCACAAATGGAAATTATGGATATTTGACAATGAATGGACCTTAAAAAAGATTTTATTTGAACTTAAGGATGGGCTTTTAACTTATGAAAATCTAACCTACCCTTGATCAAATCCTAAATTGACCTCTAAACCCAATTTTGAACCATGACCAAAAACAAACTTGACACAATGATGTTTCAAAAAAAAAATTGGGTGATAACAATGGTATCATATCACACTAAAGTTTGTCCCAAATCCTAGGCCATAGAGACCTTAGGACCCCATGGATTGAGTTGCGTGGCTATTCATTTCCTAACTACATTTTTTTTTTCATTTACATTTTTGGATTGAAAATAATTGTCATGAAGTATATCTGATAGCCTATGGATGTCTCAAAACACTATGTTTGTTTTTTTCAAAAAGGCTGAATGAATGGTTTTTAACTTAAGAAGGTTCTAAAATTTATTTTACGAGCTAGGTGGAATTCCCTTACGCTTTTGACCATTTATAGAATGATTTGTTCCACAGTGGGAAACTTAAATATATGTAATGAATCAGTTCATATATTTAACCCATTCATATCTTTAACCCATTCCCTATAATATTTTCTACTACACCAATAACTAATATTTGCTACAAATGACAGAGAGCACCACCATCCCTTGATGTTCTTACCAAGAGTGCATTTGGACCACATATTCATAAGGAATTGTTATTGATGCCTCCATACATTCACTAGTGCATCAAAGAGTGCAATAAATAACACATATATCTAATGGGATTGACCACTTTGTTCCTCATAGAAATTGTATAACATGCATCTCTTGATGACATTATGAGAAATCTTTATGACAACCTATATGTTAGATTCCTTTTACAATGTCAGTTATATATATATATATATATATATATATATAAGGGTGGTGATCACCTTATTGAATATAGACCTCTATTAAGAAAACCAATCAATTCCAACTAGAAGAAAAGACAAGAGAGTGGGAACAATTTTTGAACGGTGACTCCAATAAAAATCAAGGAGATTGGAAATATTTTCTCTAGAAATGACCACGGTTGATTTCTTTTCCATCCTTGACCAAGAGTAATATTGTGCCAATGATGGGGGATCTTCATGATATGCTTGAAACAGAGTAAAAACTCTAGCTAACCTATTGACCCATATATAGCTCACTTGTGTTAAAGGTTGCAAAGTTTGATATCCTTGTACTTTTCTTAGGCTAAATTAGGTGAGATCCAATTATTTGAAGTATTATGAATGATTGAATTCATTTTTATAGTTTACATTATTATTTGACACATAAATCTTTTTTTTTCAAAGATGCATACTTGTAATATTGTTATCATGATGTAAAGATTGTTTGGATGTTTTTACATAGTTTCAAGTTCCAAATATGAATAAATTTTGAACATGAAACTTGTGATATAGATCTAGTACGCTTTGGCACACAAAAAAAATTGGAAAGGGATAATAATGCTTAGATATCTCACAAATTAGTATCATATGTTATTGGTCCAACAACAAAAATGGAAATAAGGCAAAATATTTATAATTACATAACTATATGGTAAATAGTAAATTTTTGACTACATGACAAAATGATATATTGTACGGTTATAGGGTAAAGTGATACTTGTTGATGTTGAGAGTGTGTGATAATACATAGTTAATGGCATTATGGTATAACCATGAGCTTGTATCTTGTGACAACATTTAATAAAAGTGTGACATGGTGGAAAGAAATGTGACATTACATCATGAGTTTACATTGGCATAAGGTATAACATTGAAATGTTTGAGGTATAATATGAAATTTTGTGTGGTGAAAAGGTCGGCTTCACTACATTTCACAACTGTCGGTTTTACTAAGGCTTATTTCGTTTCTTTCCCGCTCTATTCTCCTTCCCCCGCAGCCAGGCCATCTATCTGCGATTTGAATCAGACCCCGCTCTATTCTCCTTCCCCGCAGTTAGACCATCTATCTGCAACCATCTCCCACAGAGTCATTGACAAACTTGAGACTCTCTTGTGAATCGTATTCAATATCAGTAATAGCAGCAAGTTTTTTTAAATCAATATTGATAGAGCAGGAACCAAATAGCCACCATTATTTCAGTTCAACGAATTGAATAAGGATTTCTTCTATGTACAGGAAAACGTTGTGTGCATAACCTGAAAAAGTTGTTGAACTCTGCGCGGGGACGAAATCGAATCCTCTGCCATCGCAAACACTTGAGGGAGCTCCAAATTAAATGAACACATCTCTTTGTCAACATAAACCCCACCCATTCAAGTGTTGAGACATTGATTTGCTAGGGTTGCATCAGAGGAGACATTAATCTGATAGGGTCATGTCAAAGGAAACATTAATCTACTACGGCCACATTGAAAGGATAAGCGGCAAAATGGTAATCTGGTTTCCTCTTGCTTCAAAATTTTTCATTTTGGCTTCAAAACTCCTGTGCATGTACTCTTGTGCTTCATGTCTATTTTATTTTTGATGGGTTGATGTATAATTCCTTCATTTGCTACTACCGTTTATTTGATATAATTTTGTTGCATGCAAAATGTTTGAAGAAACCCTTGACTTAATTACTACACATGTAGTAGTGTTCACTTCTTGTCATAGCATGTTAGTTACAAGCTCATATACGAAGACTAAATCTATTCTTTGTGACCCAAAAAAAATAAGGAAAACAAGATACATGCATCTACTTCAGATATGCCTTATAAATCTAAATTTGAGTTTTGTTTGAGTCTGTCACCAAAGTGTTTGAAAAAATATTTGAGTGAACTCTGTCACATGGATGTCAGGCTTCCATATTCTGGTGCTTCTTATACCCTAAAGTCCGACAAATGGGACATCCCTTGCAAGAATGGAAAAATAACTAGTGTAAAGACCTCAAAACTCTTTAGCTTCACACATTAAATTATCCAGAGTAATGCAGATATGGTGGTGTTTCCAATGCCTCGGAGATGGTTGTATGCTGCCTTGTAGCTGCATACAATGCTTCCTTATTCAGTCTGTTTGCACACATGTGCCAATAACATGCTGTGAGCAATTTTTTTGGTTCCCACCTCTGCTTTTTACTGAAATGTAACAATTTCTTAATTCTTTCATTCAAGTGGAGAATGTCTAAATCTAGAAATGCGCAAAAGGTTGAACTCATTGTGACAATGAAGGAAGAGATGAATCAAGACTAAACAATTGGTTAATAATTGTCATTTTAAACTTGATCAATGACTACTCATGCATAAATAGTGAGGCATTATTTAGTGACAGCCATCAAATTAAGATTCTCTTGGGCTGGAATTGGTGGAATAAAAGTTCAACATATAGGACCTATTTAAACAATAATTCTTGCCCCAAATTTCCATCCACTGCCCTATGCACCTTGTTTGAATCAAGGAAAATGGGTAGCCTACAAATTTTGTGATTGCACGATCAAGATAACCATAGTGCCCTTCATTTACATAGTTGGTTGTGACATGTTTCTACAAGATTGTTGTGATCTTCTATTGGCTGGAAGATATAAGGGCATTCAAAATGCCATTTATGATGTATATCAAAATACCTATGGATTGCACAAAGGTAAACAAGGTTTACCTCTTCCAATCTTCATAGGCCTCTTTTCCATTTTTCATCATTGTTGTAATTATGCCAAGAAACATGAAGTTTTCTAAAAGTTGGGTGGGGGAGATTCCCATTATGTATTGTTTTTTCTTTATGAGACATTGGGTGTAAATTTTAGTTTCATAAAATAAAAATTTATTGTAGATGCATCTTAACTTCAAAACTATGAAACACACTCTAAGGTTTTTGATCCATCTCAACACTTAATTGATTTGGGGTTTAAGATGGATCTACGCTAGTGATATTTTTCATAACTAAAAAGTAATATTATTTTGTATAATGAGATAAGTCACAGATTAATAATCTTCCCATGTATCATCTCCTAAATAAATTCAAGATTGATCATCATCCACTTTGGATATTCCAATGGTTCGATCATCTTAGTAGATCTTAATTTATGATAGACTTTGTTCTTCATTTCAGCAAAAAATTATGTAATAAACAAGGAGAAATTAATGGCACAATTGCAATAGGATTAAAACACACCAAGAGACTCAAAATTTAAACTTGGAAAAACTTGCAAGAATGATGTTAAATTGATACAAAACTTGTTCCTTAATTGGTCACATAATGATACAATTATAGAGGATTAAATCACTACAGAACTTCAAAGTACTATGGTTTGGACTTCAAACTTATACAACAAACCCCTTACTTCCTCTATTTTGTTTCTATTTCTTTGGTGATATTTTCTTGGTTATGGAAGTTGTGTCCCCACATGAATTTGAGCCCCTCATCAATCTCCCCCCACGAATTTGAACCTCTCATTAATCTCTTCTCTCTCTATATAACTTCTTTGGCATTTCTTCATTGATGCCCAAGAATCCACCTAAATATCTAAGAAACTTGTACTTTGTTGGTGTAACTCCTTGCTTGGTGTCATTTTCCACATGGCGTGTAATGTTCATGATAAGGGGAGGACATATCATACAAAACTTGACTTGGTTTCCTTCTTATTCCTTTGTTCGATGGAGGTTTTGAAGCTCTTTCTTAGTGGTTATGGAGTTTGGTTATGAGAAAGCTTGTTGAGCATGAGTCCTTATCGAGCATAGGCTAATGAGAAAAGGATATAATTTTTTGTTTTTGGTGGATTATTTCTCATTATTGGAGAATTATCTCCCATTACTTAGTTGACCTACCAAATCCTTTTCTCAATGCTTGGATTTTTAGCTTTCATCTACTTTCGCATAACACAACACTTATTTTCTTATTAAGGATAGGTTGTCGTGCAAGGAAACTAGTGTTTCTTGGCTATAGGTGTTTCTCCTGGTCATCAGATTTTTCCATCCAAGTTTTTCCAACTCTTGTATTTTTCTCTCTGTTAGGGTGCTCATAAACCACATCCAAAGGTGAAGGTAGTAAATATCCAAAGCAAGCTTTGGAAGGTGACTTGTTTGTGGAAGTGTGAATTACATATTGTATGAATTAGTAAAGATGAATGCAAATTAAGTTCTCATTCTGGGGTCTTATATAGTTTTCATAATATGTAAAGCAATTGTGTGAAGAGACAAGAAGTATTGAGTCTCCTACAACACTCTAAAGTGCTAGATCTTCCTTGGAGAACAACTTGGGAGCTATTTTAAAAACAATGAAAGGCCTCCACTACTTAATCAACCATACAAATGAAGTAAACAATAATATTTGGTATGGAAGATGAAGTGTATGTTATGAGGTCCTCTCCTTGTAGTTATTGTGTTGTTAACCAATTTTCAGTTGGTAATCACACTTTAGGTGTGGTTGAGGATAAACCAAGGAAAAAGTAGCGATGGACCTAAGATAATTTATCCAATGAGATATGAAAACCTAAAAAATGGAGAGAGTATGCTTGTGAGGGGAAACCTCTAGCTATTGGAGGAGATATATGGTCCAAGTAGCATAAGAGTTTGAGAAGTAGATTAGATTTCTTTGTGATGAAAATTTGATAGAATCTCAATGCTCTAGAAATGTTTAAGAGAGGTCTGAAATGAACCTATAGGAAGATGAATAAAATATGAAATTTCCCTCATCTCATGGCTTTATGCTCACGTTCTTTTGCCATTGTTGATCCAAAATGGGTAATGGAGATGGCTGTTAGTAGAAGTTTCTTTGTTTAAGCTTTCAGTGCCATCCATTCTTTTGTATTCTTTCTTAATTACATGGCTTGTAGGGTTAGATGCACGTCTATTGGATGCCTTTGAGTTCTAAGATATCTCAAATGGATGGTAGTGATTGGTTGGGAATTCCCAACATGCATTGTCAGAAAATGGATGAACAATGAAAATAAGAGAAGTAGCTCAATATGAAAAGGACAAAAATCAGGATGTAACTCGATCTACACGTGGAAGATGAGATATAACAATCACTTATACATAAAAATTAATACATGTGATGAAGGGGAAACCAAACATATCTATATTCATAAGAAGAGGAAAATACATGTCCCTAGTACCTCGTCTAACACTTCCTTGGCCCTCACACAACTTGAGAAGTCTTATATCTGAAGGTTGAATATTCTCTTTTAAAATGAACAACACATGTTTGCAAATGATTCTTCCTCCTTTCTTCCTTGAGAGACCTTCCTTAAATAGATTAATGGAGGAGGCTAGAGGATGGTTGTAGATCTCTTGAACTTAAGGAACTTGAGTCTAATAAGTTCAAAATCTCCTAGTGCAAGAGAACTGATTCATTTAGTGTTGATTTCCTCAACTCATTCAATGTTGGTCTATGAAATGGGTCCTTAGTGAGATTCAAGGGTGGAAAATAGAGTTGTAACAACACCCCCTAATGTGTGAGGTAATAAGAGGAACCAATGGTCGAAACACATTCTAATAAACACAAGTTATGAGGAATTCCAAGGAAAGAGCTAAAGATCAAGGAACTAGTCAGTACTTGCAATCGATTGTCAAAAAATAGATAGGCATACTGATGCTTAGAAGAGAAACAAAGCATGGCTTCCAACATAATACACTATGGATCCATGTAATAATATGCAAGACCATGGCCATGAAAAAGTACACAGTGGGTCCATGTCATGAATATGATCATATCCATGAGAAAATTCAAGTGGATATGTCATAATATACATCAAGAAGACAACTAATACCAATGGGAAGACGTAGTAATCGTAAGATAGTGATATAATCCATCACAACTCAGGCAGGGTAGCATGAGTGACTTGTCTCCAAAGCCCAAGGTCTTTGTTCCAACCTCGATGGTATGATTCTACATCATGTGAATGGATAAAATATTGGCATACAACAATGTATCAAGTATCAACACTTAGTGCTATTCTTGCCTCTCCAAAATGGGAACTAAACATTTGTTGATCCACACTTAGAAGCTGAGAAAGCTCAGCTTGAGATCCTAAATATTGGGGATAAAAAACATGAATGGAATCCCCATCAAAATCTACACCAAGTGTCCACCATATTAGAGGGTTAATAATCATTGTAGAGCCCAGATGTACGTATGATTATAATCCATGTAATGAATGTTTGTGGACACTTGGAGGACCATTAATCAAAACAAAATCCTTATCATGCAAATCTATTTAAGCTAATCTCTAGGAAAAATTTTCCTCCTTTGAAACATTTCAAGCCCTAAGAAGGCAAGCTGTTGAACCACTTTCTTAGCAGATCTTGCATTTCCACTATCATTTCCTAGCTCATTCATAAATATACTTCTTTGAGAATCACAACAAGCAAGAACCAAATCATCCAAACATGCACTAAAAGCATCTAAGGATAAAAATTCAATAAAAAAAAGTTCAACTGAATTCAAGCACTTCACTGCCGCTCCTGAACCTTTGCACTTAAAAATTGCATTACAAATTTGAGTAAGAAAACTCAACAATTGTGTTTTATCACCATCGAATAATATAATTTCACTATTTCTTATGAGAATCCCATTCTCCTCACAGTTCAAATCAAGAGGTAATTCCATTTGAAGAAGTTGCCTAGCTATCCAAAATGGCCCTCCATCATGCACCTTACTGACTGTTGTTTCATGCAAGTTTCCATAAGTCCACATTGATATCTAATTCAGTGTAGTTTTATCCAACATAGATTTTATATATTATGATGTAATCAAATTTTGGAGGCCCAAGTGTAACCATAGTTTTAAAAACACACAGCCCAAGATCACCTTGAGCTGACTACTGACTGGGAAAGTTAATCATCCCACAAGTAATGCGACCACTCATTATAAGGATCTGGCAAGGGCACCGTAGATAAGAAAGTGTTGTCTTCATATATAGTTCATAGCCCTTGTCTGCCATTTGATCATGCAACTTCAAAGCCTCTAAGATCTTGTTCTCTTTTATTAGCCCATAAATTATGGTACTGTATGTAATTATGTCAGGCATGCAGTCATTCTCATTCATTTCTTTGAGGAGGAGGAAATATTCATCCAATTTCCCTCCCTTGCAATATCCATTGACCAATGCATTATAGGTCACTACAGTTAGCTTTATTCCGCTCATTAAAGCTTCACTGAAAATCTCTTTAGCCTCATATAATCTACCTACTTTGCAGAAATTGTCTACTAGCAAGGTGTAAGTATAAATATTTGGCTTTCAGCCCTTACTTTTAATTATACTCAACCACTCCAGGGCCTCTTTAATGCATAAAGTTTATGTATAATTTAGAAATTATTTCAATTTTCATTTTGTGTTTTCAAGTTAGATATTGTTTTCAAGTTTTTCACATTTCTAATTTTATTGCAATGTAAGTAGTTGCAAGAATTGTAAGTAGCTAAACATCTTATAATTAATTGTATCGCCTTCCAACATTTTTGTAATCCCATCAAATAACATTAAAAATACACAATCATATGTAATGTAGGGTGATGAATTTGGAACGGAAACCATAGAGGAAGACAAAGATATCGCTTTCCATTCTGGCTATCAAGTCGTAGTTGAACGTCATAGAAGCTTGGGATAGGTCCCAAGATCTAGAATGTCTGATAAGGTAAAACGTTAACCTTTCAATATGTTTGTTTTCGTCCATAAATTTAATGTCTAACAACTTTATTTAAATCAGGGAAGAAACACCTTCAACGAGCCAAAAAACCCAGTTGTAGAGCAGTGTGTTGAGAGTGAAATATTGCCAGAAATACATGGTCCTCACGTGCGACCTGATCATTCTAGTGAGGACCAGGTCGGAAATGCTACTATCAGTGAGGGCCATGACGGTAATTAATTTCCACTTATAAGTTTTTCTAATTATACCTTGATGGTTGTGTCCTTATAAATTTTTTGTTTAAATGACAGAGAATGTTGTACTTGAGCATCCTACCACCAAAGAGGAACACAAGGCAACGGTTCCAACGGTGACAACTAGTGCACTAGGTAAATAATCTCATTGCAATTTTTTTTATTAATATTACCGAACTAGTTCATTGATATTTAAAAACTGACAATTAAAATTTAATATTATCTATTTTTGTAGGTGATGCCCTGTCACTACATGAGACCAGACATCGTGAGTACACAACTAGGTCAGCTATGCGGGAAAGGCACGAAACAAAAGTAGAGCACAATGATGTTGATGATGTAGTTAGGAGCTTTAGAAGTAGGAATAAGAAAAAGAAAATTTGATAATGTAAAATATTGTATTATTATAAGACAAATGTTACCATACTTGGAACATTTTTTGCGTTATATAAAAACTCATTTATCATACTATTTTTATGTCAAGCATTAATTGCAATGTTTCCTTGCATACTTTTTGTTGAATTGTTTTTTTATTAGTTATTGAATATTTTTTTTTATGCTCATGAAAGTAAAAAATGAAATATAGATTGGGTATTGGGGAATTGAGAGTGATGTGAGGGGGGGGGGGCGAGGGGCCATAAGAGCTTCCACCTTCACGTGGTTGGCCCTGTTTAGTAGAGAATAATTTATTGGAGCGATTTAATCTTGGAGCAAACCTCCCTCGATCCAGCGTAGCAACAAAAAAGTCACCGTTGACTTAGTTGCTACTCTTTCAGATCGTGGGAGGCTTGTTCCAAGTTCATGCGACTCTAATAAATTTTTCTTGAAACGAAGAGGAGCTTATTCAGGTATGTTTTGACATTTTCAACATATGTTCTAACATTATCATAAGAATGCATCTTAGAGTAAAAAATACTACATCAATTACTTGTATTTATTGTATAGATAATTATGGATTTTGAATGACTTGGCAGCATAGGTACAAATCCTCTTGCATCATGAGCAATACAAATTTTCAACCAGGGTCATGGGAAGGATATTTTTGCTTGTGCACTTGACCAAGTTCGTAGTGTCACATTTTGTAAGTTCCTTTACAGTTCATAATTCAATATGAAGCTTGTTCATGATTATTATCTGGTTTTTTGTATGTGTTTTTTCCTCTATTTGATTGTAAGTTTGAACATGCTTTTAAACATTGAAACATTTATTTTATATATACTATTTTTATACTTACTTGTTCTAGTTATGGTGATATAACCACCATTGTATCGTATCCATCTTATCGCATTCTCTTGGGTTGTAGTTAGGTACAAAGGAACTCCAACCAGTTCCAATTTCCTCACATTCCTCTTGGCCAACAACATAAATTTAATATATGTGGTTTCCCCAGCCCAATGGCCCCTTTTGTAGTAGAATGATTGCCCATGTTCTGGTAATTGTATATCTTCTATATTAGCCTAGGAGTGGACCTAGGGTATTTGCAACCAATTTCTCCCTAACACCATTTCCTAGAAGTCTATTATGTTAGGTCATAAACTCCCTTGGGTCATTTAGTTCCAAAAAAAAATGCCAATTATTTGGAGTTGAAATCTTATATCTCATATGGAAAAAAAATATATATATTAAATACAAGTTTATTTAAAAATGCTTAAAATTGTAGCAAATTTACTTGGTATGGTGGTGTTATAATATGTGTCAAGTTTCCAACCTTCATTTGTAGGTCCAGGTGCAGGTTAGAAAGTTGGACCTAGATCTAACAAATTACATTGATTCCTTGAGTTTTTTCTAGGGGTTACTCCATGTACGTAAAATGATTTCCACCCAGGATTCAAATCTCCTCACTCAGCCCAGTTTTGCAAGGTTGAAGGGTTCACCCAACACAAGGTTTATCATACTAAGTGAACACAATGAGATCTACAAATAACCTCCTCCTCATTCAGACGATGATAAATTTTCTTGAAGATCACAATCTCAATTTTAGCTAGGTTGACCTAGTTTTGTGGTCACTTAGACACTAATAAAATTATCTTATTGCATCTTATATTATCTCCTCACACTCATCATCCTAGAAGGGGATAAGCCACCGACCAATAGAATGATGGATATGACACTTGTCACCCCCAACTAGGGGGGCTAACAATGAAGGCTAGCAGACAAACCCCAAAAATAAGGATGGCTTTATGATGGAAAATTGGCCTGGATTTTTCCTACAAACATCAATCTATCATCACTAACTATTTATTCTACGCAAGGTATCTAAATTCGCTCTACCAATTCATTTTAATCCCAAGAATTAACTACAAGAAACAAAATCATTGTTATTTTTTTTCGAGTTAGGATACAATTTATAACGTTAAAAAGTTGGTATTGGTTATAGGTCCATAGTGTTGCATATTTTCTATTTGAATTACATAAATATTTATAATAATTATGTGTAAGTCTGTGTGTGTATGTGTGTTGGCTCACACACAGACACAACGTTGAGTCGTCAAAGATGAATCTCAAAGGTGTTTTTCAAAATATAAGCGCACATGGGCATTATTGAGCCAACAATGCCTGCATATTTCCTTCTCATGAACAAGTCTCAATGTGGAAAATCCATGAAATATAATTATGTCAACTTTTTCACGTAATTCTTCCACATTTTTCCAAAAAAACACATTGCCACGTGCTCTTTTTTTCTCATTTTTCTAAGCAAGGAAATGGGAGCATGTTATGCTATTGATGGCGAAGGTTGTTGTGTCTACCTGTAGATGCCATCCTATGGGTCAAGGCCTACTACTTCTGTCTTATCACTGAAAAACCTCAGAGATAGGTCACTGAAAATCTCAGAGAAGATGTCTGAAAATCTCTATTTGGAGATCACAATCTCAATTTGCAGTGAAGAATAGTAATATATTCATTGGTATGTGGAACACCCACATGGAAGATAACATGTCATTGTTATTTGGTTCATGATGTTGTGGCACTAAAGTAGAATGATGTGTCACACCTATGTGGTAGATGGTGTATCATCATGACATGGCTCATTGGTGATGTGGTGATGACATGGTGAAAACATTGCACTAATGTGGCCTTAACATGGAGAGGAAGTGGAAGGTGATTTGGAGCGCATGTCGAGGAATTGATTCCGAGAAATTTGGAATCCAGTATTTGGCCTATCTCCCAATACTAATAGAACCTAAAATTTTTCAGTTATATTAATTGTAGCTACAAATCCAAAAGAAACCTAAGACAATATGAAATACTTGTAGCTTCCTAATTATGTAGCCATCGTGTGATATTGTTATGCATTACGTTGTTAGAAGAATTTATACAAACTGATAATAAATGAAAATAGGCTATCCCAATTGGGCATGATGTCAAGGTGTTGCCATGGTGTATTCATGCTTGGGCATGATGTCAAGTATTATTCTAAATTTAACATTAAACACGGTGTATTTTTTAATGGACATAAATCTTTGGTGGATACCCTAGATTCTTCTTGAATGAGAGGAATTACAACCCAAAAAAATAATCCTAATCTCTTCTTCTTGATATGATGAAGGAGCGAGGTTCCCAAGAATGCTTCAAGTGTAGAATGATTCAAGAGAGATTCTCAAGGTGACTAACTGTAGCTTGTTTTGAATATGAATTTAGATGCCGCTAGAAATTTTCCTTCTTCTCAAATCAAGAGGTCTGGAGCCTATTTCTTTAGATATTTGAAGCCCTCTTAGAGATGTCATACTCTGTAGGACTTCTTCTTCCATTTGTTAACTTCTTAAGTAGCTCCATCTCAACCTTGAACCTTTGAATAGGGCTTAACGTAGTCACTAGAGACAAGGACTTGAAGGCTTCCAATATGAACTTCTGGAATAGGCATATTTGAGATATCTTCCCTCAAACTAGTCCTTCACATTATTCACTATATAAGCCTTCACATTATTCAAACTAGGATAGTATTTTTTTTCCCTCCTTCTGTTCACCTGTTCCATTCATCACAAATGACAGACATTTGGATGAAGAGAGTAGCATGCCAATTTATAGTTCACTAGGTTTTCCCCTTCTTGTCATTTGTTCTTTGTGTACATAATTCTCCCAATGGTTCCTTGTGCTCACAATCCCACAGGTGTACATCCAACAAAGGAGAAATGGAAGGAAATTTCTTATCAATTTAAGGTATAGATGGGTGCCACTTTATTTGTTTTTCTTAGAACTAACCATATTCCACTTCTTTGGTTTTCTTATCAATGTATCTATGTTAAATGTGGATAGGTGAAAAATCACTATCCCTTATTTGACATGGCTTATCAAGGTTTTGCATGTGGTGACACTGTATTTTCTGCTGATTCTTTCAAGTATATGATTGCCACCGACCTTGGATTGATGTCCTTATAGCTTCACAGGTCCTTATGCAAACTGATAGCTATAAGCATGTCACTGTTTCTTTCTAGCTTCAACATTTGATTGATGACTATATTGCTTCAGGTCTGTTTTCCTTGGATCTTTCAAAATTCATCACAGTGATCAAATATATATGAGATTGGTGACACATGTACTCGGTGACCACATGATTTTAACTTTGTAAGAAGAGTACAGTACCAGTGTCACAAGGACACATATTTGAAGAAGAGATGTATTCTATCACAAAGATAGAAATATATATGCTTCAGACTTTTGGCAAGTTTATAATTCTTGACAGGGATCAACCGTATGCCCAGAAGAGGACCTTAATTAATTTGGATTGGTGCTTCTTTTTGGAGTTTCCTTTTATTTGGATTGGTTCTTCTTTTAGTCATGTTTTGTTGTTGGGAAGTTTGTGTTGCTACAACAGAAATAAAATCATGCCCGTGTTTTAATGACTGGGAAGTTTATCTTGCTACAACAGCAAAGAAATAGGGTTTTGTTTTAATTATTGGGCAGTGTGTCTTTCTATAGTAGAAAGGAAATGGATCCATGTTTTAATTACTGGGAAGTATATCTTGCTACAATAACAAGGAAATGGTCATCACTAAACTTCAAATCTAGTGGCTCAACACTATTACCATCACTAACTTATCTCCCATTGACCACCAAACTAGTGGACTTATCCAACTTTGGTGTTTGTGTTAACCAACTGAAATTAGTTGTGCATTTTTCCTTTAAAATTTTGCAAAAGATAGTTGAGTCATGGAGTCTTTTACACTGTAATGGTAGCATAAGACTAATTGGTATAATTTGTGTGATTTTCATATATAGTTGGTCTTTATATGAGATATTTCCATCACTTGAGTGTGTAACCATGCTAAGCACTAGTACAAAGACATTCCATTCTTGATATGGTAAGATTCTTGGACATGTTAATTCATTTGTGACTTGGCATTTCCATGGTGCTTTTGATGTTTATTTCTCAAGGAAAGCTTCATGGATGGTAGATCATAATAGGAATTTCAATTATGTGTACACTCAGATATGAGATTAAGATTGCCATGTTATTGGTTTTGTTCTATCATAATACCTCTCTTGTATGTACTACAAGAGTAATCACCCTATTTAATGGTTTATAATTAGGTATAAACTTGATGACCCTTCCCACATGCACCATGTATTAAATGAATGCATGTATAGAAACGTATAGAGGCCTCCCTTTGAGGCAAAAAATAGGACTTATTTAGAGGTAGCAGTATGAAATGATAGTTGTAGGTTTCATTTCCCTCTTTACAATCCTCTTGTGTTGACTCCCTTGGAGGAATTTCAAGCATAACCTTCCAATCTTGTAAATGCAACCAACGGGTTTCAAACCTATAGAACACATCTAATAGAACAATGATATGGTCCTTTTCATTGGGTTGAAAAATAAGTATAAGGACTGGTCTTATTCATGAATGCATAAATCCTGGATGCTTATGTTATTGCTGAGTAGGGTGCCATTGTAGGTAGATCAAACTTGAGGTGATAAAATAAGTTCTTTGACATATGAAAAAGTATCTAGCACCCATCAAGCACAACTGAATATCACAACCATCAAGTACTACCAAGTGACATATCATTGATGTCTGATACTCTGTTGAGTATCAGTTATTACCCTTGAGCAATACCACATCGGACTATAGAAGTATTGCATTTATCCAACATTCTTTAGTCCAATATCCTTTCCATAACCATCTATCAGATTTGCAAAGTCTTCTTTAGCACTATGATCTATATCAATAGAGAAAGGTACATCACATCACTATGATTTAACTTATAAGCTCAACCTAACTGGTAAATAATTTCTTTGGCATAAATGATTCTCTGAAATTACTACTCTCGGCCTTGTGGTGGAATATTAAATCAAATGAGAGATATTTTAGAATGATTTACATCTATTTTGGCTCGTTAATATTTCTTTCATTAATATTTCTTCTATCCAAAACACTCTTCAACCTCTTTGGTGAATGATATTCCTTTATTCGCAAACTATGTGGCAAGGTATGCCACCTTATTTGGCATGCTTGCAGGCTCTCATCTCCCAACAATCTAAAGGTATCTTCAAAATGAAGTTTTTCGTACTCCTATTTCTTTTTGTAGACAGTTGTCATCGGTCGGTCTTCTACTATAATCATTTGGTTAATAGTGATAATGCGAGGGCCTTGTAGTTATTCTATGATCCACAAAGGTTATTAATCTCTTTTTCCATGATTCTTTTTATTTATTCTGCCACGGTCTCTTCACGAGTCATCTAGGAGGCTAAAGAAATAAATTTCACATCACCTAGTTGAGAGTTGGGCTACCACACATTCATAGCAAGCAACATTAAATTATCCATATAAAATTCTGCCATCTTATCCCTATCTTGAATGTTACACCTAAGGAAAAAATCAATGAATGTTTTGATGTTTTGGAAAAGAGGGGATCCTTGTTGGGCTAATACTCTAGTTTAAAATTGGCACCATTAGTATTTGATGAATAGAGAGTATGTTTTTAATGGATGTCTAGAGTGTGTCTACTAATTTTTCCAACCTTGCTTTTGATCATCCAAAGACATTTCTTGAAAATTTGTTAGCTGCCTTATTGATGCCTGTGAAGCTGCCCCCAACAAGCCAATTTGTGAAGAAGGTAATGATCCCATATCTGTTGATCTAGACCTCAGAAACTTGATGGAAAGTGTCCATACTCACAGGATGAGCATTGATATGTATATTCACTGGGTTGTGTCATAGTCTGATTACAGTAGATATATGGATCTCATATTGTTGGGCTCCAAATATGTAGGGACAACTCTCTATATTTTCACTTTGAAGAGGTGTATTTTGCTTTCTTGTTCATATCTGAAGAAGAATAGGATTTAATCTTTTGCTCAGGTCCTTATTTTACAGGATTCCAGGCACTGCTACACTGTATCTAAATCCTTGGTCTCTAAACTTCAATCCAATGGAGGAATTCTCCTTGTTTTGTTATGGGTTTGCATCCCCTTTTTTTGTTGATCTTTTGGGGCAAGGCTATTCTAAAGGATATCGATGGTGACTTTGGGAAGTTACTTGAAGTGGCAGAACACAAGGGATGCCAATTTTTGTGTCTTGTATTTGTGTTGAAGTCGAGTTGGATAAAGGTCTCATGGAGGCCATTCCTCTATAGATGGATGAGAGGATCTTCCTCCAAGAATTGTATTACTATCAACTACCTTTCAAGTGTAATATTTGCCACAGATTTGGGCATTTTTTTAGGAATTGCTAGCAGGATGCTCATTCTGCTCCTAATCAATCTTAGGGGAACAAGGAACAAAGCAATGAAGAGAATCAATCTCAATTTAGGCTAGTGATGATTAAGAAGAAAATACAATTTGTACAATCAAAGAATCAAAAGGTCCCATGATTGATACGTCTAGGTCCAGTTGATTTCATGCTGTAGGAGTCTCAAAGATGTAAGAAGAAAACCAATTTGTTCAATCAAAGAATCAAAAAGCTCCTAATATTGATCCATCTAGCTACACTTGATTTCGTGCTCAAGGAGTCTCAAAGACGTAAGAAGAAAAACAATTTGTATAATTAAAAAATAAAAAAGATCCCAAGATTGACTTGTCTACCTCCAGTTGATTTCATGCTCTAGGAGTCCAAAGGTGTTCAAGACGGCTAAGGAAGGAGGGGATTCATTTCCTAAAATGGGCACACCCCAAGCACAAAGGCACATTGATTCCAAATATATTGTAAAACTCCAAGCAGGGTCCCCTATAGTAGAGGTGGAAAAATGCTATTTCAGTCACCTGATGACATCAATATATTTAGACTACCCAAGCCGAACAATAATCTAAACAACACCTCATTCATACGGTCATAGAAGAAGAGAGAAGAATGGAAAGAAAATGAGAAAGGGTTAGTCCTTAAAGTTATACTGAAAATAGTGCTCCTTATAGTGCACTATACTGAAAATAATGCACTATACTGAAAATAGTGCGTTTGCCTTGTAGAATGGTACTTTGGAGCAGGTTAAAAAAATTGTTAGTACTCTCAATGAAGCAGAAGTGCCATATGAAGATGTTGTGGGTAAGTATGCAGTAGATAAGGCTCCCTGGAATCTGGACTGTAAATTCATGCTCAGAATTAGGTTGAAAAAATGGTTGGTACTTCCATTTGAAAATAAATTTTGTCAAATAACATGAGCCATAATTGTAGAATGCTATAATTTGTGTCTATGTGACAATGATGAACCTATGCCAAGGCAAAATATTCCTAAAGATTTAGTACCTATGCTATAATTGTAGTACCTTCTTATTTCTGAATATGTAAACCCTTCTCTATTCGAGACAACTGACAATGATGGAGATACAAATACACTGAATTTACGAAAGACCAAAGAATAGATTTATTTCACATCAAGACACTGAAAAATGCACCTACAATCATAATTTTAAAAATACTCAGACTTTGACTGAGCCACCTATCAACTCAGGTTTTAACCTAGCCTCAAATCAACTCAGATACAATGACTCAGTTTTCAACTCAGATTGACTCGGGAAAATTAGGATCAAATGACTCAGATTTTGACTCATTTTTTACTGTGGCTAAGCTTCATGCTTTATTTGTCATCTTGGTGAATGGTTTTATTCCTATGCGTGTGGATACATGTTTTGCACTTCTTTCTGGGATCACTTGCAATGCCCCTCACCAGTTAATCATTACCAGTTACCCTTGGGTTAAAATTTTGGTTTTTGTTGCTTCTCTGCATGCTTGGATCTAGAGGGAGGGGTAGCAAGATTTTTAGAAATGATTAATGTTTAAAAGTTTTTAGGATCTATGTTTCCCTAGTTTCTGCAAATCAGATGTCTGCAATGGCTCTTCCTGTAAAAGATACAGGGCCATAAATTTGTTCCATACACAGGTGGGGATTGTGGTATGTTGTCCATTAAGTTTAGATAAAGACAGTATAATGGAAAATACCTCCAAAACCTCATTGCTACAGGTTCTATAGCAACGTAAGGGGTAGATACTTGCTCAAAGAGTACAAATAATTAGAGTAATTTTAGAGCTTAGCATGTAAATTTATGATATCATTGTAAATTTATAGTCAAGGGAACAATTGTGCATTCATCTTTGGGTCAACCTTTATACTAACTCTACTCTATTCAGATGATACTATTACTTGTGTGTATTGTTCTATTACTTTTGTGCATTGCTTTTTTCCTTTTTGTATATTATATATTTCTTCAAACTATTTGAGATTATTTGAATCGAAACTACAATGATGAAGATTGGGGTCATAGTTTATAGATTACACATATTTGGAGTATTCTTAGGGATAGCATTCATTGATCAGTTATATTGTGGACCTAAAATCGGCTATTTAAGTCAGCCAATAGTTGAGAGTGTTATAACACTCTATAAATATTCCGTTAGGAGTTTCATTATGCGTTTGTGTGTGTCAAAATCTGCAATTAGAATCTCATCACTAGTGAATGTATAAATGCTTGCAGTGGATGTGTCTTTGATAATATTGAATTACTTAGCATTTTATACTATGCTATTTTCTAATTTGTTATTGAAATATGGAAAATTGAATAAATGATTTTCCCTAAGAGTTGTTATACTAGAGGTTTATGCATAAAACCTTCACAAGGGTCATCACGCTCTGACTCTGTCTGTAGAGAAGATGTTTGTCTTTGTAGGATGAGAATTTACTTGTGTTGGGAATTATGATGCACAAATATACAGAGTTAATTGTGGAAATATTACATTTCTTTATGATCTAGCACCTCAAATTATATGACATAGTTGTGCACTGTATTGTTATTTTTGTAGGCTAATGCCCCAAGAATTAAGATCAACCTGCACTAGGAAGTGATCTCCTTGTATAATGGCATTTTGTATTCAAACTGCACCATGTAGTTAATGAAAATGTCCAGTGAGAGGTGGAGTGCAAATGTGTCAAGGAGGTTTTTTAAATGACTGTCAACAATGTATCATGGAAAGGCTTCTGCAACAGCAGGGCTGCTAAGTAGTGAATCCCTTGAGATTGAGCTTTCTGATTATCAAAGATTGCCAAGTGGTGACATTGAAAATCCTTCGGACCTTCTTAAGGGTACACAAGCCTCGTGATTGCTTTACAGGTTAATTTTTCCCTCATTGCAAATACTTTGATTGCATTTTAATTCTTTCATATGCATGTCTATTCATTTAAGAATGCAAAGGGAAATTTTAAAGTGCTCCTAATAAATTCCAATTCTTTTAGGTTGTTTCATTGCCATCTTGAAACACATACATATGTACATATACAATGTGTGTGTGTGTGTGTTTAAAGAGGAGAGAGAGAGATTTATATTTAAAAGAACCCACATATTCTCCCACTCAAGGGTTCTGACCTTGGGTCTTACCAATGATAAAAGTGTGATTATTGTACAAGTTGTTATAAGTAACAAATTTCTTTGTTTTTAAAGTTGAAATTCATGGGTTTTCTTATTATTTTGTTTGTTTTTACCTAGTATGGTGAGAAAAATATTTATTGACATTCTTGAGTGCACGTTACTACATAAACTGATTATATATTGATGAAATCTAAATTGTGATCACATATAAAGGATATTAGGTGTTTTTATTGTTAGTTCTAGCATGTTGAAAGTTCTTATGATTTATAGATGTGGGGTTTCAAGAAATTTGCTTTCTTTCATCCAATTTGTATTATATGGGATTTGGAATGTAGTATTTTGCAAGCATTTAGCCTTAAATACGTAGCTCCTGAAATTGTCCTTATGTTCGCATCCAGATTGGGCAAATATGACAAATAAATTGTGTACTTGTCTATTAAATAAAGAACAAATTCAAGAAATTAAAAAAAAAAAAAATTATGTTGATGGATTATTCTTTGTTTGAGATGTTTGGATATCTATCAGATCTTGTTAATGATGCAATATTTGATATAATCAATTTTTCATTGTTAGTGCAATCTCATGGCATACATAGACGAAAATATCAATCTGATTGTGAGTGCCATGCATGCAAAATTTCAAAAAATAGCCAAAAATATAAAAAATGCCTGTAAGTGATGAGAATTTGGAAGGGAATTCTACATTTTGTTGGAAATCTCTAAAATTGCCATGCAATTCCATGTCAATAATGGAGTAAAAAATTAAAATGTACAAATCAAGTTGTAGGTATGGAAAAATTGTCTCATCCAAATAGAGGTCTTACTGTCATGCAATATGACAACATTACTGGATATTAACAGTGATTTTTTGTAATGTATGGACTTCTATAGAATTGAAAGAAATTGATGGGTTCACCCATGTGTCTATTGTGGATACTTCAGTGTTTGAAAGGTTTTTAGTTTCATTAAGCCATTTATTTGGCAACATGCATTGTGAACTAGCTTAGTGTGTTGACATGGGCTTTTTAAAACCAATGGATTTTCATTCTTCCCTATAGGTAATTTCATTGAAATTGGCATTCTGTATTTCATTTTGATCTCTAGATTTACTAGTTATGGGAATATGGTTATTTTCTAATGACATACATTGGATTTTGTGTATGCAGGCTTTTCATTTAAAAAATAAAATCTTGCAGTTTTCAGGTTATGTATGGGGTGACAATGAGGTATTCCTTTTCAGCTTCTGCATAGTTAGTGAATTCCAATACATTTATCTGTGTTCTGATTTTAAGATTTATTTGTTAGCATGGAAGTTTGAGTACATGTTTTTATATTGCCTCCTTGGATAGAATGTTTGTGTAGAATGGGTTTTTTTCGAACTTGTGAATTGTAACTAAGGTAGATGCTATTTTTGTACCATTACATACTATTTGTTGCACCAGTTGAGGACATTTCTTGCATAATGTGCAATATTATACATCTCAGTATCAGTGTGGAGAGTGTTATTTAGTGGCATGTGGGGTTATTTCATTGTGCCTGAAGTTATATTACCTGGGCTCAACAGTGACTTTAGTCCTGCTGCATTTGAACTGCAAGTATTTAGTCCTCTTTTAACGATATTGTTCCCTAAATCAGGATCAGTTGGTCACAATATTTCCAACAAGTTTTAATCTCAAAACATAAGCACAATGTTTTAGAAGATCTGCAAGAAACACTCTCAGTTAACCCATATAGTTTCTTTTTCTAAGACAGAAAAAAGGAGCTGGTATGTCGTAACTGATAATACTGAATATGTTGGAACCAAAAACAAAGTAAATGTTTTGAGTAGCTGCTAAAAGGCATCAAGCAAAGGGTACAGAAGTTTGAATGCTCAATTTGAAATATTGCCATGGAGAATCCAACTGAATCCTACCTTTACCATAAGGTGATAGCAATCACATGAGGTTGGAAGATTGTCACGATGGATTTGGTGGAATTCTACTTGCAAAATGAAGAAGATCCAGATTTGGGGATGAATATAAGCCAAGATACAATGCATAACCAGGTTAACATCCTAGGGAACCAGCAAGCATTCCAGTTGTCAGAGTGCCTTTGGGGATAGTGCTAGACCGGTATGTGATCTTTAAATTTGGTATTACTTATCTGTAGGAGGGTTTACTGGAGTGTATTAACACTTCAAATTAGTTTATAGGTGATAAAATTTAGTATCCTGGTTACTATATTAGTTCAATGTGACCAACATACCATTTAGATATCGTTAGGCCATAGGTGTTGGGTGGTTATCATTCAAGAATTTGGTGGAAATAATTTTTTTTAAATATTTTTTTGTTGTTGTCGGTATTTTGACGGCTAGGTTTTTTAAAAAATATCTTTTTTCCATCGGTAATCTGACGTTTTGACCCATCGCTATAGCGACACTTAGTATTTTTTAACTTACTTGTCGTCGATAATCCGACGTTTCTAACCGTTGCTATAGCGACACCTAGGTTTTTTTTAATTTCTTTTCGTCGGTAATTCGACATTTCTACCCGTTGCTATAGCGACACCTACTTTTTTTTTAAATTTATTTTTGTCGTTGTTACGACATTTACTATTTTATTATTAAAAATTATATTCGTCGGTCTTCAGACATTCTATCGACATTTTAAAAATTTTGTTGGTTTGCCGACCTTCTAAAACCATCGTTCTAGTGACGAGTTGAGGCATCGGACTAGCAACGAAATCAAAGACAACATTTTCCGGTGCCAAAGTATGGTTTCTCCTCACATCAATTTTTCGACACTTGGTTAGGGCGTTGGACTAGTGATGCTTAGAAATGTTGGTATAGTGACGAGTCATTGAATGTCAGAAGTGCGACAAAAATAACAAAAGTCAGAACTATCCTCGCTATACCGATGTTTCGGTCCAATGTCGGAACTCCGACGTGAATAGAAACCATGTTTTTCCCCAAAGAAAAACATCACTCTTGGGCCACCTATATGTTGCAAGAGCGACATTTTGGCCATCGAAATTTGGGGCAAATGTGGTAGGGACAGGTTGGAAGTGTTAAATTTGAAATTTGTTCCAAATACATCTGTAGTGTTAGTAGATTTATAACAAAGGCATAAACATTCTAGAAGCATTATTTGGTGGCATGGATACTTTGGAGAAGAAGTTAGTAGATTAGGTAAATTTGGTGATGCGCCAAAATTAGAAAACCTCTACTAAAGCTTGAAAAAAATCGAGAATAGAAAATTAAGTAGTGTAAACTAAGATTTTCTTCCAATGAAAGGTAAGCAATGTTTGAAGACTTGAAGTGCACATTCAAAATACATGTTTGAAGTAGGAAAAAGGAAAAAATAAAGATTCATGCAAGCATAAAAGTACAAGATAACTAAAATTTTGAAGACTAAAAATAATAGTCCAAATTCTTTAAAAGTATAATTGAATTTGTAATATTATAGGTATTATGAGTATGTGTGTTGGATTGATGTTATTGGTGTGCTCATTAATTTATTAGTGATCAAATATTGTTGAAGGTGATTGTGGTGAGTGATTAACTAAGGAAATTATTTTTTACGTAAGGAAGTGGCATTCATGATTTGAGTTTGAAAATGGAATGAAGGATAAAAGTTTGAACTTGTAGATCATGGATTGTAGCTCCTTCTAGTAGTTGTTGGTAAAATTTAGGGGCTGGAGCTCCTTAAAGTAGTAGCTGATAAACTCAGGGGTTGTATCTCCTTTCAGCTGTTGTTGATAAATCAAAGAGTATTATCTCTCTTGTGGTTGTACCTAGAGAACTTTGTAAAAACAATTAGAAACTTTCCCTTGTGAAGTAAATTGCTGGAAAGTTTGAAGAACTTGTGTGTTTATTTGTGTCTCTAATGATTTATTCTTGTGATGATGATATGAATCAATTGTTGGATTATTTGTTGAACCCTTAGTTAAACTTGGTGGGGGGGGGGATGAATAAGTTTAATGCATTCAAGGTTTTGTAAAACTTTCTTTTACATGTATTTAAATCTTCATTTTATGATCATATAAATATACACTAGAACCACAATCTTAATAAGTTAGCAGCAGGTATTAAGTAGATTAAATACAGAATTTGAACACATAATCATAATGCACATGGACAACAGATATAAGTGGAAACCCATAAGGAAGAAAACCACATGTTATTATTGTTGTGATGCAAAGGCAAGCTCCAACTCCCTCTCACCACTGATTTTCTGTAGGCTCTAACCTACAAGAGGCTACTACCTCAATTCTGCAAGCTACAACTTTCAAGGAAGCTCCAACTCCCATCTATTTTCTGCAGGCTGAAACCTACAGGAGGCTCCTACCTCAGCTAGCAACAACTAGACATCTATCAAGCTACAACTTGATATGGAAGCACCAACATCCTCACTGTACCATAAAATCATATGCTGATTTACTTGGATATCAGCTCTGTTTTTCCTTCTTCACTGTTGTCCTCCATCCTTCATATCTGCCTTATATTATCTCTGGATCTTCACAGTTTCTTTGTCTGCTCCTTTTTCTTCATCCACTCTCTCCCATATACTCCTCACTCTCTAACTCTTCTTGCATATGCTGGTAATATTATTTATAGAGATCACCTCATAACTGTTCGCATTCCACAATGAATTAGAAATGAACAGGTATGACTCTTTTCCTTCCTCCTTTTCATTTTCTTGTCCATCATATTCAGAATAATATAACAGAGTGCATACATTTGTGTATTAAAGTGGAGTTTTGTTTTGCGTATGGAGACTTGCCTTTGCGTCACATACAATAAAAATAATTAATTCATTTACATATATAGTTACAACAAATATTTCACCCAACCCTTTCATCTCTTTTCTCGTTGTGCATTTGTCTTTTCTACTCCTGTCAGAGTCACTTCGATTCCTGCTATTATATTCAACACAGTTCTGCATTGCTGTCATTTTGGCCTAACTTGAATGAGCTGTTGTGTTTCCAAGAGTGCCACCATATTCTCCTATTTCCAACTCTGCCTCTTTTTCTCGTGCCGACAACATTCAACCTTCACTGCTCTTCAAAACATTTGATTTTTCCCTTTTCTCTGTGTCGGGTCCTTACCCGAGCCTATTCTTGCGTTCAGGATTTCCTTTATGCTTTACATTATAATCCTCCTTTGCTCTCTGATACGATTTAAAAAATGGAAACCCATACTTCCAGACTTTAAATCTTTTAAATAATAGCTCTGAGTTGTATCGCATCCGGCCACTTTATCGTACTTCAGCGTTTATGAGTGCTATCTCTTTTGAGCTTTGCAATCTGTGATATGCGATGAACTTCGCATCGCCACTTCACATTGGCATTCCAATGTGTTTCTTTCTATGCATAGATTTTCCAACCCCCGATGCGATTTCTGAAAGGGAAACCTTATACCTTCGGATTTGAAATCCTTTAGACTTTTGCTTTGAAGTTGCATCGCATCTAGAACTCTTATCACATTTCGCATTTAAGCGATTCAACCTTGCTCTTACGATCTTCACCCTTTCGATCTTGCGATTTGCGATATGTGGGCTAGGTCCACGTCATCTCCATGTCATCGTGCCATGTCACCTTGCCACATCATCGCCACATCATCACCACGTCATTATATCACACTTCGCATTTTCTGTGACCATTATGTTTATGCGATTTTACTCCTGCCCAGATTGCGATATGCAATGGTATCGCATCGCATCCATCGCATCACATATATCCATCGCATCGCAAATTATACAACTTACGAATTCTTATCACATAGGCATCGTTGATTGCAATATATGATATGCGACGGGTCCCACTTGAATTTATCGCTACTTCGCATCGCAACTATCCATCGCATCACAACTTTGTTCATCCATCCAGCGGCTATCGCATTTGCTTGCGATGTCCAATATGCGATTGCATCGCATCCATCGCATCGCATCTATCCATCGCATCGCAACTTCTCAAGGTTTATTACCCGACTTAACATAAGTCATAAATACAATATAACTTGCCCTTCCATACTTTTGTTTAAACGTATTTATGAGTTTACTTTGGTTAAAACCCAAAGCACCAAAATAATATTATATTTAGGTCCCACAGCATATACTACTTACATATTCATTTGTGCAGCCCAATTTCTCTCATCCATTTAACTGCTCTAGATCCAACGAACATCGCTCGATATCACACTCCAAATAGCACGATGGGTAAAACTATAGAACTTATGCGAAATGGGTTGTATCGTAAAACCATCCGATGCAACGTGGCCACATATGATTTGATCGTGTTTGAATTGCAATAATCCACTTACCACTTATATCCAATGCGAAAGCAACCTATGGTTTTTTTCATTCGAAAAACAAATCCACCTCCCGCCTTGGAGTAGACCCGCATTAAATGACATTTATAATGATTTATATTGAAAGAAAAAACTTTATATACCATTTATATATATATTCTTTGGACTCCGACTGATTAAAACTTCCGCCCTGACTGTTTTACGAGCTTTAAACCCCTGTTGACCGATTTCTTCTCCTGAAGCTAAAATTAACCACTGTTTTGATATATCTGAAGCTGATTGAGGCCACTCTCTACGTCAAAGGATCCAAATTAAAGCCGAAGCCACCAGAAACCCTCTTGTCCATTAAAAACCTATGCTGCCTCAGCTACCTCTGCTACTTTACTTTCTTTCTCTACAACAATTCCATCTAAATCTGATCTACTCCCTTGTCTTGGTGCTGCTCCTTTGTGCTCCTTTTCCATCAATGACAATATTTCCAACAGCCTCCCCCTTTGGCATTGATCGCAATACTCCAATGCTTCCTCTAGGACTTCCTCTTCTTGCTTTTCAGAAGACCTTTCTTCTTTTGCTTGCTTTTCCTCCCCCTTTGACATCAATGGCAAAGGGTTGCACTTTTCCCAGTGTGGTTTCTATCTTTTCATAATACTCTGATCTTAAGCACCTGTTCCATGCACTGCTTCATTGTTCTAGCTCTTTTATTACAATTTATTGATTGCTCTCCCCCTAGAATGATGCTTTCTTGTCTGATATTGACTATCACTTGTCTTCTGCACTGATCCTCTTTCTTGTATGCAACCCTTATTGTTATTATTTTTTTTTTGTTTTTTTGTTTGTTTGTTTGTTTTTTTTTAATCATATCAGAGAGTAACATCTGCAAACACTACCCTTGCTTGTCTCTTAGATATTTGAATGGTTATTTAGCAAGAGGTTTTGTGAATATGTCTGCTATTTGTTCCTTTGTTGGTACGTATTCCAACTTTACCAGTTTCTGTGCTACTTGTTCTCTGAGGAAGTGGTACTTTATTGGGATGTGCTTTGTTTTTGAATGAAGTACGGGATTTTTTGATATACCTATTGCACTTGTATTGTAACATTTGATAGAAATGGGTTCATCAATGCTTATCTTCATGTATTGGAGAGTTTGTTTCATCCAAATTACTTGTGTGTAACATGCAGTTGCTGCTATGTATTCTGCTTCTGTTGTAGATAGAGTGATAGAAGTTTGCTTCTTGCTTAGCCATGCCACCAGACTTTTTCCCAAATAAAATGCACCTGCACTTGTGCTTTCCCTGTCATCCACATAGCTGGCCCAATCTACATCTGTGTATGATGTCAATGAGAAGCTTTTTCCTTTTGGATACCATAGGCCATAATGTGAAGTTCCTTGTAGATATCTAAATATTCTCTTGATTGCAAGTAAATGATTTTGTTTTGGTGCTGCTTGATATCTTTCCATAAGTCCTATTACCAACATAATATCTGGTCCAGAAAAATTTTAGGTATAGAAGACTTCCTATCATGGATCTGTAAATTTTTTTATCTACATCTGTTGATCCATCATTAGCACATAGTTTGAATCCAGTGATCATGGGAGTTGACATAGGTTTGTAGTCTTCCATTTGAAACCTTTTCAACATTTCTCTTAAGTATTTTTCTTGCAAAATGAATATTCTTGTGTTCTTTTGTTAAATTTGAAGTCCTAAATAGAAGGTGAGCTCTCCAATCATTGACATCTCAAACTTTGATTTCATTTCTTCAGCAAATCCGTTTGCTAACTCCTCTTTGTTTCTACCAAACATGATGTCATCTACATACACTACTACAATTAAGAGTTCATTTTCATTAGCCTTTATGTACAAATTGTTGTCTACTCCTTTCTTGAACCCTTGTTTTTGCAAGTATTTTCCCAGCCTTGAATACCATGCATGAGGAGCTTGTTTCAGACCATATAAAGCTTTCTTTAATCTGCACACATAGTCATGTTTATTTGTTAATGAGAATCCTTCAGGTTGTTCCATGTAGACTTCTTCCTCTAAGTCTCCATTCAGGAAGGCAAACTTCACATCCATTTGGTATACCCTGAAATCATGATAGCATGCAAAGGCCAAAAACATTCCAATTGCTTCCATTCTGGCTATAGGGGAAAAGGTTTCATCATAGTCAAGTCCTTCAATTTGAGAATACCCCTTGCATACAATTCTGGATTTATTTCTGATTACCTGCCCTTGTTCATTCATCTTATTCTTGAATATCCATTTTGTGCCAATGACATTTTTCCTAGTCGGTCTTGGAATTAACTCCTAGGTATTGTTCTTCTCAATTTGGTCTAGTTCTTCATTCATAGCATTTACCCAGTTTTAGTCTTTGCTGGCTTCTTCGAACTTCTTAGGCTCTATTTGAGATAGCATGGATAGGTATAATTCTTCTGTCTGTTCAGCAAGATGTCTTCTTGTCTGGACTCCCACACTCTTGTCCCCAATGATTTGATCTTCTAGATGGTTATTTTGAGTGTGTCTTGAGGGACCTTTTGAGTTTAATTCAGCATTTTCTATTGTCTTGCTATGTTCATCATTATCTTGGTTCTCAGCTTCATGATCATCTGGAGAATTGCCGCAGCTTGTGCTTCTTGTTATGTTTGGTAGATCTTCATCAAATATTACATCAATGGTTTCCACAACTTTGTGCAGTCTTTTGTTGTAACAGCTATATCCCTTACTCTTGGATGCATATCCTAAAAATATTCCTTCATCATCTCTTGCATCAAACTTCCCCAGTTTTTCATCATTATTTTTTATGAAACACTTGCTTCCAAAGACTCTAAAGTGCTTGATTGATGCTGGTTTACCATGCCATAATTCGTAAGGAGTCTTGTCACAATTTGGTCTTAGATGAGCTTTGTTGAGAATGTGAACAACTGTGTGTACTGCTTCTGCCCAGTAGGTTTGGGGAATGCTACTTTCTTGCATCATAGCTCTGGAAATCTATTGTACTAACCTATTTTGGCTCTCTGCCACTCCATTCTGTTGAGGTGTACCTGCAATTGTAAACTGTTGTTTTATCCCATGCTCATTGCATAGGTCTGCAAAATCATATTCTGTGAATTCACCTCCTCTGTCTGATCTGATGCACTTTAGCTTGCATCCTATTTGATTTTCTCCCAATGCCTTGAATATCTTGAATTTATCAAGTGCTTCACATTTCTATTTGAGAAATGCTACCCACATCAATCTGGAAAAATCATCTATTATCAGCATGAAATAAGATTCTCCGCTTGGTGCTTTAGTTCTTGAAGGTCCACACAGGTCCATGTGTACAAGATGAAGAGGCTGACTTATAGATAGTATCTCCTTGGTCTTGAAGGATATGCGGGTCTTCTTGCCTAGTTGGCAGGATTTACATATGGTATTTGAAGGCTTCTTTATTGCTGGCATATCTCTGACTGCATTCTTCTTGCTCAAAATGATGATGTGGTCAAAGTTTAGGTGTCCCAATATTCTATGCCATAACCATGATTCATCAAGTTTGCTTATGTGGCATGCTTCATTATCTTCTTTCACTATATAGACATTGATTTCTGTTCGAACACCTTTGATCAAGTTTTTTCCTGTGGTGCTTGATCTTACTTCACAGTCTTGGGATTTAAAAAGGACCTCATAGGCTTTATCACACATTTGACTCACGCTTAGCAGATTGGCTTTCAACCCATCCAAAAATAGTACATATTGAGCTTTTCCTCTTCCATTATTCAGATTGACTGAGCCTTTTCCTTTGATTTTCCCTGATTTATCATTGCCAAATGTTACATTCCCATATTTCTTTTCATCAAAGGTTACAAACTTACTGTCATTGCTGTAATGCATTTCCACATTTCTTTGCTATTAGAGCCAGATCACACTTATTCAACTTCTTTTTCCACTGCAAGAAGCTATTGGATTGGCACCTTTTCTGAGAAGATGGACCACATTATTTGAGAGGACATTTGGAAGACATGTGTCCGATTTTATGGCATACAAAGCATTTGATTATATTTTTAAATGGATTACGTGTACGAGTGAAATCTCCATTGTTCATAAATCTCCTTGGGGTTTTGAACATCAGTCTTTGTCCATATGTTCTGCACTCCATGGCTTTATGGCCAAACCCCTTACAACAAAAACAATACCCATGGAAGCGATTAGTGTACCTGGTGAAGGGTTGTCCTCTCCATTTGTTTGCTTGAGGTAGTATTTTCAATTTCTGCATTTTTTGCTGGTTGAAATTGATTATCTTTGTCTAACAGTATGCAACAATATGTCCCAGCTTGTGGCAGAAAAAACAAGTGATATTTCTCATAGGAGGAAAGAATATCTTTTGACAGCTTCCGAATTTATTCAATTCATATTCAGGATTGTCAAAGCCTTTTTCAGCTAACTGTTTCTTCATTTCGTTCTTTGTCTCTTGATGTTGCTGCTTGTTTCTGTTTGTTTCATCACACATCAAGTTCTTGCTGACTTCTGCTTCTGTAGTTCCTTTCTGAGCTACTTCATTATCCTTTACAACTTTTACAAAAACAATATTCTTGTTATCTTCTACCTTGGACTTACTGGTTTCTCCTTCATATCCTATCCCAACCTTTATGAGAGGAGACCTTTGAGCATTAAGAATCTTGTCCAACTCTTCATTGCTTATCATTTGAGGAGTGTTCATTGATAATTCCCTTTGGGTGTTTTCTAGTTTCTTTCTCAGCCATACCACTTCTTCTTCCAATTTCTCTTGCTCCTGATGTTTATCTTTAATTTTCTTTAAAAGAATGTCTTCCACCTTCTTAGCTTCTTCAAGTTATACTTTCAATTGAATGAGGTCTTCTGAATTCGGTACCTCTTTTACACATTTGAGGAGAATGTCTTTCTATTTTCTGCACTTGAGTTTAAGTCTGTCTATTTCCTCCAGGGCACTTCTTAGCTCCCCCTCAAGATCTACCTCACCTTCTTCCTCATCTTCTAGAAGGAATCCTTCAGAATCTTCCTTGGCCATCAACACAAATTCAGAGGTTCCTTCTTCATTTGAGGATTCATCTGAGTTTTCAGATGCACTGCTATCTTGCTGAGCATAAAATGATCTTCTATTGAATCTCTTCCCTTTCTGCCAGTTATTTGTTTTGGTTTTCTCTGTCTCTTGATTCTAATTCTTTGTTTTCTTAAGAGGACACTTAGATGCATAGTGCCCAACTCTTCCACAGTTAAAGCATTTAAATGGAAGTTTACCTTTATACTTGCCTGAGCCTCTATCCAATCTTTTGACAAATTTGGCCTCTTCTTCGTCAGAGCAGGAGCATGTATCTTCTTTTTCTTCTTTGCTCTTCTTTGTCTTAAAGGCTGCCTCCCTCACATTTGACTTCCTCTGCGGAAGTCTCATCTCATAGGCTGTTAAGTTTCCAAGTAATTGGTTCATGGTCAATGTTTCCCAATCAGCTGTTTCTTCTATGGCAGAAACCTTGGGGTTAAACCTAGATGGTAAAGATCTCAATATCTTTTGTACAATTACACATTCTCTAATGGTTTCTCCTAGAGCTTTCATGTTATTTACAATTTCTGCAACCCTTAAGAATAAGCTGGCAACATCTTCTTCTTCATTCATTTTTATATTTTCAAATTGAGCTCTATAGACTTGCAGCTTGGCAGCCTTCACCTTTTTATCTCCCTCATGGATAATTTCTAATGTATCCCATATTTCTTTGGCAGTCTTGTTGTGCATTACTTTGATAAATTCTGCCTCACACAAACCACTTAAGAGAGCATTCATGGCTTTTTCATTAGCTACAAAATCTAGTTTGGCATCTTTCTCTGAGTCAGACTCCTTTGGGGCATATCCCAATTCCACAACAACCCAAAATTCTATTCCTAGAGACATTATGTACGTCCTCATTCTAATTTTCCAGAAGGCATAATTTGTACTAGTGAACAAAGGGGCTTTATTTGTTGAGCATCCTTCTAGTCTGGCCATCTTGGGGACCTAAGATCTCCTTCCAGTTGTTAAACTGATACAAAAGGAACCTGCTCTGATACCAATTGTTGAACCCTTGGTAAAACTGAGAGGGGGGGGGGTGAATCAGTTTAAAGCAGTCATGGTCTTGTAAAACTGCTTACACTTATTTACATCAATTTTCTCCGTGTGCCACACTCATGAGGCCCTACTCACCCAACTACCAACTGGACTTCTATCAAGCTACAACTTGACATGGAAGCACCAACTTCCTTACTCTACAATAAAATCATATGTTGGTTTACCTGGATATCAGCTATGTTTTTCTCCTTCTTTATTTTTGTCCTTCCAGCCTTCAAATTTGCTTTATATCATCTCTAGATCTTCACAACTCCTCTTTCTGCTCCTTCTTCTTCTTACATTGTCTCACTCATTTCTTCATTCTCTAAACCTCCTTATGCATATGCTGGTAACATTATTTATAGGGATCACCTCATAATTTTTTTGCATTCCACAGGGAATTCGAAATGAATAGGTATGACTCTTTTCCTTCCCCCTTCTCATTTTCTTGTCTAGCACATTAGTCCAACACATTCGTAATGACAGCAAATTAACTACATATTTGTCAATATCGTTTTTCTTTGCTTCACGGAAAGTGAAACAAAATCACAAACAATATAAATTCAATAATACAATTACAGTTACAATCAAACATTTCAATCAACCCTTTCATCTCTTGGTTCGCCATACATTTGTCTTTTCTACTGCTGTCACTGTCTTTTCAGTTTCTGCCGTTATAGTCTAGCTTTGCTGCATAATTGCTCATTTTTTCCGACTTGACCCATTCTATTTGTTTTCAACAGTGCCACTATATTCTATTTTTCTCGACTCTGCCTCTTTTTCTTTGTGTCGGGTCCTTAACCGCGCCTTTATAGTCCTCCTTTTGCTCTCTGAAACGATTTACAAGATAAAATCCACAGACTGCCGGACTTGAAATGCTTTAGGCTTCAGCTTTGTTATCTATCGCATCTGCTCTATTTATCACACTTTGGCGATTCCTGTTATCCATGTGTCTTCGTCCATCTGATCTCCCGATATGCGATATGCGATGGGTCCCACTTGGATTTATCGCTACTACGCATCGCAACTTTTATATCTTGAGAATTCTTATCACATAAACATCGTCGATTTCAATATGCGATGTGCGACGGGTCCCACTTGACTCTATCGCTTCTTCGCATCGCAACTAACATGCCTTCTAGGTTGTGCGATATCTCTCCTGCTCCGATTGCGATATGCGATCACATCGCATCACTTCTATCAATCGCATCACATTTCTCACATCGCATCGCCTAGCCACTTCTTGGTATGTGATGGACTTTGCATCGCAGATGTGCGATGTAGCATTGTGCTGCCACATGTCCCTTCTCATCAACACATCGCATCGCTTCTTTCCTTCGCATTGCAACTTTTCTCATCCATCCAGCGGCTATCACATTCTCTTGCGATGTCCAATATGCAATCGGGTCCCACTCCTTTTATCATTCTGCACTTTTATATACTTTGGTTTAAACACAAAATATCAACATTATAATATATATCTGGGCCCACAGAATTCCTGACGGTCAATCTTACTTTTCAAAGAAATATGGTTATAAACCATGATAAACCCGTCTCATGAAATTCAAATCCATATATCGACTTTGGTTAAATTACCAAAGAAGCCTATAATAACAATATAAAGGTTTTGGCCCACATTTACCAATTCACTTGTCGCAATGTTAACCCTTCGGAATCCTTAGACCTTCGGAAATATTATAATGCACATTATAATATGTAATGACCTTCAGAAATAATGTTAAAACCTTCGGAAATGAATATTTAAAACCCTCGGCAATGTAATATTATATTGTGCTTTAAACAAAGTTTTAGAGCCTATCGACCTCATATAACCGAATTCCAAACGTTAATAAAGCTCTGTTGCAGAAAATGTCGAGTCCATACCTTGTTTTAAATTCCCAAGCAGCTTTCAACGTGAACTTTGTCGGATCTTCCACAGATCTAATCGATTGGCAGTCGCGTTCATTCCACCTTCGTAGTTTATCAACCAAAAGTGACGCAAAATGGGTGGTATTGCACTCTTGACGTGTCGCAATATCATTCGATCGCGTTCGAAATGAATAAAACTACTCATATTCCAAAAGCGGCGCGACAAAAGTGTATGGTTTCTGTAAAACCGCTTGTCCTTCATACTTTATGTAAAATCGCGTTCAAACGCGAATTTTCACCATTTCTTCGTTTAACTGCAATTTCTCATGATAACCTCCTTTTCATTGCATAACTCAATATACAGAGACTGATTATCGCTGTGCTCTCAACCAAAGAACGAGAGTTCTAATTTTATTCCAAACCCTTATTACAGAGGTTGATAACTCTCGATGGTACACAGAAGACCATAAATCAATGAATTTTCAAAGGGATAAAACCCTCCTTTCTGCTGCGTAACTCAATAACCATAAATAAATTAACATTTCCCGATCTCAAGTAAACGAACCAGAATTCTCTAAATTCCTCTGAATCTTTACATAGAAGTAAATATACTCAACAATCTACACAGAATGTATAATCAAATGGATTTCGGAGAGGTGAAACCCTCCGAGAAATTGCTAAGCATACAAAACCCTGACTGTTCAAAAAAAACTTCTTCCTGTCTAAACCCTCCTCTTGTAGCCTTTGCCATTTTACTTTCTTTCTCTACAACAATTTCATATGAATTTGATCTGTTCCCTTGTCATGGTGCTGCTCCTTTGTGCTCCTTTTCCATCAATGCCAATATTTCCAACATTTTGTATCCGACAGAGATGCCAAGTTCACTTCCAGTTTTTGGGAATAGTTGTTTGCAAGTTTGGGGACAAATTTGGCTTTCAATACAACTTATCATCCATAGATAGATGGAAATACATAGAGGGTTGACAAGATTCTTGAGTACATGTTGAGGATGTATGTCATGCATCAGCAAAAGAAGTGGGAAGAGTATCCTCCACTAGTATATTTTTCTTATAATAATGGATATCAAGAGTCCTTGAAGATGACTTTGTTTGAGGTGCTTTATGGGCAGATTTGTAATACTCCTATCAACTGCAGTGATCTAGTGAATAAGGTGTTGATTGGACGAGACATGTTGGCAGAGATGGAACAGGAAATGTAGGTTATTAAAAGGAATTTGAAGGCAAAAAAAGTCAGGAAAAAGAGTTATGCAAATTATCACATGGTATTTAAGGAGCTTCAGGTTGGGGATCATGTGTACTTGCACATCAATCCAAAGAGGAGTTCCTTGAGGATTGGATCATGTGCCATGCTGGTACCTCAATATTGCGGGTCTTTTGAGATCCTTGAGAGAATTAGACCAATGGCCTACATACTTGCACTACGTCCGATAGTGAAAGTTCTGATGTTTTCCATGTTTCATTCCTTAAGAGGTATGTCTAGGATGTTGATCATGTGATTGACTGGTATGTATTGCAGGTGGAGCCAGAGGGAAAATTCTAGCGAGAACCACAATTCATATTATAGCGGAAACAACTCATGCTCCATAACTGAGAAATCACACAAGTTAAAGTGCAATGGAAGCACTTTGGGCGCGATGAAGCTACATGGGAGATGGTGAATCATATGTGGGATTTGTATCCTTCATTATTTATTGGGTCAAGAAAATGAGTTTTTGGTATATGTATATGTATATTGATGTTATTGTAAATACCATGATGATTTGTGTTATAAAGCTCCAATAAGCAGTATGATTGTCATGATTTTCATGTTGGTCATGGTTTACAGTAGTTGTTCATTGTAAATATTGCATCGCATTGTGTTATAAATCTCAATAGGCAATATGTTTTGTTTTCAGCGGTTTGCTGGTCATAGGTGTTAGAGAACACCGAGGACAGTGTTCCCCCAAGGGGGATGGGTTTGTAACATCCCTAGGTTAAAAATTCATGTAATAAAGGTTAGTAAAGGAAAAATAATACCAAGGTCATGGGACATGTATTCCAAGCTGAATGTTTTATTTATGGTTAAATAAATTGGCAAAGGCAAAGAGGCATTAATTGGAAATTATTTATGAAAATAAAGGAAAATAGGAGAAAAGGAAGGCGAAGAGACACAAATTTTCATGAGAGGGAAATTGAAGGAAAAATGAAGGAAAATGAAGAAAATAGAGGCCTCAATGATAAAAAGGATTTTTAGGGTCAGTTCACAACCTTTTGTCAGTTCAATTTTGGAGCTCTCTTCTATTCTCTCATTCTCTCATACTCTTTCACACTTAGAGAAATCTTAGAGTATTCTTAGAGCACTTGGGAAATCACTTGGATTGGAGAAAGAAGGCAAAGTACAAGCAAGGAAAAGGTTGGATCGACAACTTCAACGAGAATATTTTGTAGATAATAGGTTTCATGTGTAATTTCCTATTTTTTTTGTGAATGTATGATACATGCATTGATTTTTTTGGTTCATTTGTTGTCATTGACATGGGTTTTGTCGGGTATGACAGTGGTTTCAACCTTGCCTTGTCATTTCCTGGATAGCCATGGTGTTATGGGATTCATTCCTTGGTTTATATTTGGATTTTCGGAAGGTTTTTGAACCAGGTGAGGTGGTCTTAGGAAAATTCACAAGGATTTGGGGTAGAGATGGATTTCTTCGGGAAGCCCTCAATAGGTGGGTGGAGAAAGGTAAATTCTCTGTTGTATGTGGTAATTTTGAGATCCATGGTTTAGATTTTGGGATCTCTCGACTGGGTTTTGTGAGACTGCAGTAGTTTGAGGGTGGAGGTGGTTTAAGCTCTCCAGATTCCCTTGTTGTTTATGTCTTGGTTTATCCCATGAGATCTCACATTCATGCTTGGAATATCTCATGAGGGTGATTGGCTAAAAGAAATATTTGGGTCAAGTTAATCTACATAAAGAACAAAGATTCACACTCATATATGCATTCATGAACTGTAACATACATGTTTACCATGTGTTTGATGAAATTCATAGTATGTTTTGGTCATTCTAGGTTAAGTTCCTGACTCAAGTTTGTATGTTTAGCCTTGTCATTATGTCATTTATCATTCTAAGAAGTCTCGGGAAGTTTTGGGCAGTGGTGTGGAGGTTGGCTTGGAATTGTGGCTCAGATCATGGGCCACACCCTCTAAAATGGGAAAGTTGGGTCACAACCACATGGAACAAGGTTTGTGAGTGTGATTGGAGGCTCATAACCACATGGAAGTAATGTCATGGGTGCAGTTGGGAGTCTAGGTTAGTGCAGCAAAGTTCTAGCTCAGGGATTGACCACCTGGGGTGTTTCTTCAACTACAGTGTGATATGTAATCCCTGTATGATGTCAGTTTGTGGTTAATTAGTCTTAGTTGTAGGCCCCACTTCCTTAACTGGAAATAGGAGGTCAGGTCATGTCATAGTGGCACTTTGCTTCACATTTACCTGGAGGGCTTGTAAAAGTGTGTAAATGTGGTGGTGGAGGTGTTACGACATGCTCTTTCATGTTGAGGACAAACTGTGCCCCTTGACCATTAATTTTCATGTCGTCAATAGAGTGGTAGGCTTACCCCTCCCTTGTGAACCCACCCTATCACGGAAAATCGAAATTTGAGATTTATGTCAAAAGTATTTATATTTTTTTACCAATTTTTTTTGTAAGTTCAACATTAATGACGCTACATCATGGTCATGTCCAAGAATAACACCCAAATTGGGCGATGAGAATTGAACCAGTGAATTAACATATAAGAGTGCATTAACAATGCACTTGATCATCATCTATCCAATACGCACTCGATCATCATCTACTCAGTGGGTAGTGGTCATCATTGAGTGCTTAACAAAAGGGTTTTTGTCATATGTGATTCCCATGCATTCAAAATAGTAGTAAAAGTGCTACTAATGCCTCCATATTACTTGATTCAAATTGGAATGGATCCAAAACTTTCACCCTTAACTTTTACAAAAAAAATATTAATTATGTTTCTTAATTTTAATTTTCAAATAACAAAATTATCAATTATGTTTCTTAATTTTATTTTTCAAATTAAAAAACATTAAAACATATTAAAACCACCTAATAACATAATTAATATAAAATATCTTTATTTTAATTTTCAAATCATAAAAAATTTAATTATATTTCGTAATTTTAAGTTTCAAATCACAGCTCCCCAATGGGGGTGGTCACTTGGCATAACACTTGGTAGTACAGAGCCTGCCTAGCCTCCATGAACCCATTGAACGTGCCATAATGAGAAAGGTAGGCAGTAAGTGCCCGTAGATGGGTGACACTTTCACTCGCGGCGGTGATATATTCCCGCCTCGACATAGGAATTTTTTCAATGTGGTGTTTCAAGTGATGAAGTGGGAGGTTGTAGAGGGATTTGGGTTTATGCTCTAGACTTCCCTTCTGAGATCATGACATCGGGAAAGTGGGAATGCAGGGAATGGGATAATCTAGAACAAGGGGAAGTCTTGGACAAGGATTGTCCATGGGATCCCGACACGTCGGAGGTGCCCAAGGCATCGAGCCTTCCTTTTGGGTACTCTGGTCTGTTTGTCGATCAATTTTTGTTGTCAACAGTGGAGGGGTCTTGCCTCGACACTCAATATAGTTTTGTGTTGGTTAGTCTTCTTCGTCCTAAATGCTACTGGCCCTGCACATGGTTTTGTTCTAGGCTGAAGATTCAATGGAGATTTCTCTGGGTTGGCTCTCTCCGTGATAGAGCCATTTGCATAGTGTTGGTTCTCACCCTCACTCTATGTGGCCTGGTGGTCGACTCGTTCCTAGTCTGGAGAGGTGCATTCTACGTGGGCACAATTTGGGGTGGTGTTGACGAACGGAGAAAGAATTGGCTTATCGTTTCTAGTCACGACATCTTTGTGTCTGGTAATTCATTTTATTAGTTCATTTATCTTGTGCACTTATGTAACAATTAGTGTTTCTTGTTGAGGGGGAGGTCTTTCTACAGGCCCCATGCAAGTTTTCATTTAGGCTCTTGTGGGCATGGTAGTCCTACCTCGCCTGCCTTCAGTTTTCCTCGGTCTGCCTCCATGCTGTGATAGAGGGGTCATCATCGACGGGGGTGAGCATCTCTTTCTTAGGAAGAGTGGCAAAGGCATAACAAGGGAAGCCACTTATCCTCGGAGAATGCAGCCAACAAGGAAACGACGAAGGATGCTGCAATTTACCCTGCTCGCTCCCCGGACCATGTGATTGCGTCAACTACCTTGGACTCTCTAGCAGCCCAGCTACACATTATTCAAATGAATATTGACATCATGCGGGAACAACGCTATGAGGATTGAAATAAACTGGTAGCCTACATCAATGATTTTCAACATGTTCAGAATGAAATCTTGGACAACTTGGATAACCTTTGACGACAACATTGGCACACCAACGACCACCTTCGCATTCTCGAAGCAAGGGTGGAACACATAGAATTACACATGCATGAACATGCATGCTACTTTGTTGCCCCTCTTGTCTTTCCTCCCAACCCGCCTCCTTAATATGTTGATTCATGCTCTAGTTTATGTTTAATTTTTTTATGTATGGTATATCTAATAGGCTAATCAGAAATAAAGGTTGGCACCATGTGTTTGTGTTTTCCTTGAGGCTCTTAACTCAAAAAGTGTGTTCAAATGAGTGAAAAAAGTTTGTTGAGATAAATTTTGTACTCAATTTCTCTTTAATAATATAATGAAAATTTATTAAACTAAAAAAACAAAATAAAAAATTTCAAATCACAACATATACAAAATAATAATATATATAGAAAAAAAATAAAATAAAAAAAAAACAATATTCATAATATATACATAGAAAAAAATAACAATAAAGAAAAATGAATTTTTTTTTTTTTTAAAAAGTATTTATAAGTGAGCTTGAGATGAATAACAAATTTGCGATATATATATGCAATATAAAACCAGCACTGAAAAACAATTGCAAATAAAATGATTTATTAACAAAATTGAGATGAATAACAACTTATTTTGTAAAGATTTATTTGCATTATTTAAAAAGAAAAACAC
Source organism: Pinus albicaulis (assembly GCA_034641835.2). NCBI lineage: Eukaryota > Viridiplantae > Streptophyta > Pinopsida > Pinales > Pinaceae > Pinus > Pinus albicaulis. The sequence continues at coordinate 572,338,542 of CM076573.1, read as the reverse complement.
AACGCAACAAAAACAAAAACTAATTAGAGTTATTCAACAAAATCTGAAAAAGAAATTGCAAATTTTTAAATTGTGGTAATTGCAATTGACTTCCTCTACATTAATCCTGCACTTTTATAAATAAAGAATTTATGATAAGTAACTTAAATATTTACATTTCATTGGCTTCCTCTGCATTAAACCTGCGTTGCAACAAGTCAAAAATTTATAACTAACTTAAACATATTTACATTTATTTTTATTCAACGCCAAATACATTTTTAAAAACAATAATGACACGGAAGTTTAAATCTGGGGCCTGAGTAAATGATTCAAACTCTATTTTTTTATATTTTCGCCAATCATGTAATCCCATCGTGAAAAAAACATTTATGTTAATCATTTTCAATTTGATAGATTGGCAGGGGTTTATCACCCTCCTGACTTAGATATATAAAAGTGTTTCTCACTGCTTATTTTACACTGCTTGAATATTTAGGGGTGACGAGGAGCTCTTGTTCTGATCTGCTTGGACATCATTACATCAAAACCCTGCTCTGCCACCTAGAGAAACAACGACATGACATAAAGAATATTAATAGATGGACAGATGCCCTTGACCAGGTCCCAAAATCAGATGATTTGATGTTGACCGAGTAAGAATTCTTATCATCTTTTCCCAGTTATTGCAAATTCCAGGTATCTAATAAGCATGGAGAAAAATTAATCATTAACTTTTATGCAAATTGGATGCATAGTTTACTTTACTTCATACCAGTTGGATAGTTGAATCTGCAATTGGATGGATAGTTTACTTTACTTCATACCAGTTGGATAGCTTAGACCCTTCCCATCCTTGTAAGTGTTAGTTTTCAATTTGTTGGAATAATAGCTACATGTCACTCAAGTAGGTGTTTCTCACTGCTTATTAAATTACTTTACTGATCTTAACTAAATATTCAGGAACAGGGAGGAGCTCATGAATAAGATTGTGCGAGCATGTTGAAATATAAGATAAAAATTGGCACACACACACTCAATATATTCTATATCATGAATGAGGAGATTACACACATATTTATACAAGCAGAAGTCTCAAGATAGGAATTCTATCTTAGACGTACAGTAGTGTGGTTGAGAGATTCTCTCAACCACACACTAAACTAGGAGAAACTATATTCTAGCTAATCCTATTATGTAGGAACAAACTCCTAAAATGGAGAATTACAACCATAGACAAGTAGGAATTAAATATTTCCAACACCCCCCCTTAATGACTACTTGTCATGATAGTGATTCACAAAGTCTGGTTGTGGTCAAACATAACAAAGAATATGTCGACGTCCATATAAAAGAGCAACCATCCACCGGAATGCATGGGTACCAACCGCTGCAACCGCTAGTCCTGTAGGATGTCCTTCGCATACATGATTCTGTCGACCGTTTTCACTGCATATATGTACCTGCAAATCCACCACCATCAGGCGAATTGCATGTGCAGAACCTCCAAAAAACACAATCTGCCTCTCTCGGACAGATCCGCAACTTCTCCGATCTGCTTCTCCGCAAATCGTCAAACGAAGTTGAGGCTTCCCGCGGATCTTCCAATGAAGTTGAGTTGGCATCTTCCTGAATAAAAATCGTGCGCTTCCGCGCCATTCCCGTGATTTGGCGCATTGGCACGAGTATGTACTGAACAGTCGCGCCAATTGTACTTCTCAGCACAACTGTTAGCTAAGAAAGCACACCAACCCCCTTCTTCTCAGAGATCGATCAATCATCTGAGACTGAGCCAGGTGTTACTGCAGTCCACCTGCTCCTACGAGCACAAAGCTCCCGTGTACACGTCAGCCACTCAGGCAATATGCCACCACCGGGCAAGTCCGATTTGCCACCACCGAGCAAATCCGCCGACTTCAATATGCCACCACCGGGCAAGTCCGATCTGCCACCACCGGGCAATTCCGGAACTTAAATGTGCCACCACCGGGCAAATCTTGTAGCCACTAAGGCTCTGTATGTGGTTTCTGGCTCACCACAAACCATCACTTTACAGTGACAAAAGATGGTTTCAAGCTGACCATAAACCATTACAAAGTGGTTTTAAGATCACCACGAACTTTCAAATGCCTTTACCAGGCTTACATTCCATACTTCAACATTTGGAGTTTCTGGGTACATATAATGACCATTACAACAACTGGACTTGCTTATAACATGCTAGGGAGTCTATTCCACAAACCACACTAACTCAAACAAACATATACTTTGTTGTCCACCATAAACGTTGTTGCTACTCCTTTACCTCATCTGTTCATTGTTCACATCTTGGGCATCTTTGTCTGTTCAAATAACTTCTTGGAACTCCACGTTTAACCTGTCATTTGTTAGAGTAGCTAATTCTAACAAAATAACTCTGCCTACATTGAGTTAGCTAGGCTCAATAAGGCTCAATAAAACATGATTCCAAGAAAAATACAACATAAAATCTTCAAATTTAATTTCTCTATCTCTGCCCATAGATGATTATTTTCCAAACATACTAGCAGCCATTTTTCACCAACAATACCTGTGAGGGGTCTACTGATAAAGAAACGTATTGACGACTTTTCACCTGGACTCAATCCAGTGCATTCAAACACTGATGATCCAGACATAGGCACACAGCCATACGAAGAGAACACAATTTTCCCTTCAAGAACATTAATCCAGGACTCCACGGTCCAATCCTCCGTCGCGTTTCAGTATCCAATTCTCCCGGCATCGCAACATAATGCCACTTCCCCTACTCACAATATTAAGGCTAGTCACTGCTCTCAAGCATACTGCCTCATGCTCGCTGACAATCTGCAACACAATCTCGATCATCCTCCAATCTCTGATGTAGCTCCAATTGATGTCGTTTTCACTGTCATGTGTTCATCATTCCCTGCAAATTTGCTTAGTGTTGGAATGACCAGTTCCAACACACACTCAAAATTGTGACAATAGTTGGTCATACTAATGTCAATTAAATTACAACCAATTTCATTGTCATGACAGTTAATATATTGCAACATCATCAGAGAATTAAAAAAATACATTTAGACAATGGCATAAACTTCTATATATATCGAGCAGCTCCAACACCCAAGCAATCTTCAACGCAATGGCCACACAAACTCTTTTCAACATCAGCCCGTACTTCCAGAGATTCAAATGCATGAAGTATGCTGGAAACAAGCATCATCAGGTTTGTCTTTTTATACCAAGACAACCATAAAAAAATGCCTAAACGAAAATTCAGGCCACATAACCCCACACGCCTCACTGTGCTGGCTCTCTCTTCTTATCGCGGCCACCGTTGGTAGCACAGGGAAATATGATTTATATGAAACCAGAGTTTTACATGCACATTACACGCTGCATATGAATATAATGCGAAGAGCAATACCCAATGAATCAAACTGAAAATGATAAATACTTTATAATTAATCACTCAGCATCCCCCACATGGAATAATGAGACACCACGAGACTGCGTGCTCACTTAAAGATCCATAAAAAAAAATGTGGATCTTAGATCTTTCAATTCTTGGACGCGTTATTAGCACCCATTTGGATCGAGGAGAGCGGGTGGAAGGACGCAAAAGGGCATACGTAGGATGACGACCAAAGGCTGCCGAAGCGATAAAGCGATAAATGGCAAGTGGCTGCAGACTGTTTCCTCGACACGCCCAGCCTTTGTTCTGACCCTTCTCTGGTTGCACAAACCAAAGAGGCACGCATAGAAACCGGATAAATACTTAGACGTTGATATCGTGGCCAAGATCATGTACTCAAATGAAAAGAAGAGCTCCACTGATGGTCGATACGTTCTCAACAAATATGATAGAGAATTATAGAGAAAAAAACGCAATCCAAGGCCAGCGAAAAAATGCCATAAAGCTTATTATCCGAAAAATGAGACAAGCGGGATACAGTTGGTGTCGTTTCGATATACTCGACCCTCTTTTGAGCCAGCCAATGAAGTGCCTTAATCAACAGCAAAACCGTCACCATTGCCAAAAAAAAAAAAAAAAATGATAGAGAACTCGTCGCAGAGAAAATAGTAATGGCAAACAAAATCTCCATAACCTGAAGCACATCATCACCAACCACATATTAAACAGAAGCACACGGTTGATATTTGAAGTGGAGAGATAAACCATGGCCGGATAGAATTGGCCCTGGCTGTGAAACGCATGATATATCACTGCCACTGCTCCCACTACACTCGCCGCTACATATGTCCCCAATCTCACCATCTTCTCAACTCTACTCTTTGGTTTCGTGAGTTCAATGTTGATGGAATGATGGCATCCGTCCCCATTGCAACAAAGATCAGCAATTAGACTGCCACCACAGATCTGCACTGCTCCACGCAAGGGTTGGGTCTGGCGTTTGAGAAATAGTGGATCATTAAATCCACGTCCCCTTCAAAAAAATAACAGAGCTTGGATATGCTTATGCACATAGCTCTACTCTTTATTTGGAAAAATAAAAGCGTTAGGTGTTGTTCATTTGCAGCAACGATCCACGTTTAGAAAACAATCAACCTCTCTTTTCAAGCAATACAAAGCAGATCTCAATGCCATCGTAGCATAGATCTGTTCCGCATGCAAAATCTAATTAAGATGCTAAATCACCGCAGCACACATTTGATAGGCAGCCGCCCAATACTAAACAGAAATTAACTAGTGGCCTCCATGCCATGGAAATCTTAGAAACTGATTATAGAAATTCCAGCACGCAACCAACCTCAATTCTTCACACGCAGCGTTCCACTCCAGCATCGGCAGACCCACCTGCTGCTCTTTCCACGCAACTGCACTGTCGTCTTTCATTCGCTGTCCAGCTCCACGCATACACAAATGCTAATCACGCAATTGTTTTAATACGCAGCAGTTGAGCTCACACCAGAGCTCCTCTCCACGCAACACAGAATACTAATCGAATTCTTTATTTCCCTCAGCCCAGGAGGGGCCGAGGCCCAGGCCCTTACGGGCTCTAGCTCCGATACCAAGATAAAATTGGCACACTCACACTCAATATATTCTATATTATGAATCAGAAATTACACACATATTTATACAAGCAAAAGTCTTAAGATAGGAATTCTATCTTAGACGTACAGTAGTGTGGTTGAGAGATTCTCTCAACCACACACTAAACTAGGAGAAACTATATTCTAGCTAATTCCTATTATGTAGGAACAAACTCCTGAAATTGGAGAATTACAACTATAGACAAGTAGGAATTAAATATTTCCAACAAACCACGTCAAGAAAAATTGGCTCATACCTATGAGAAACCTCTCAATCCAAGGTAAAACCAGAAAAAATTAAAAACTCGAGCTGTCCTATTGCATTTTAACTAAATGGGGATAACTGCCGTGAATTCAACGCGTCAGGTCCACTGGATCACTACCCAAGGGATCAGAATCACGAGATCATGCTGTAGCGTAACATTAGGATTTTGTTTAGCTAAACGAGGGTTTGTGTTACTTCGTGGAACTTTTTTTTTCTCTCAGCTTAGTTAAATCTTAATGTTAAATGGAATTTTAGCAACGGAGTTGGGGTAGAGTGACATTGAAGTTCTTACAATATTTATAAGTAATTGTCATGGCAAGATTATAGTAATATAGTTGTATTATTATTAGTTTAGTATTGATTAATTTAAATTATAATGTTTAATTTTGAAAAATAAATAGTTATTTGAAAAACATATTTTTATAATTAAGGTATAATTTATTGTGTATGTAGATAACTGCACCAAATTTTTTAACTATAATTTTTAGATGTAGCTGCAATATTTATGCCATAGATTTTAAATAGTTGTGTGTTAATGATTTTTCATTGTTAAACTTAATAATTAAAATCTTTAAAAAAAGCTCATACTTAAATAACCTATTTACCAACATTTAAGTCCACCATACTTTAACCAAGTATTTCTATAAAAAAATAAATAAGTTACTACTTACCATTATTTATGTTTTCGTCAATGCTTTAATATGTATGAATAAAAGTGTAAATGTGCCAACTTAGCAGTGGTTAATAATCAGCATAAATTTATGCAAGTCCATATTAACTTATCTACTTCATATATTAATTTATAATTTTTGTAAATACATAATATCCATTTAACCAAGTATTTTCATGAAAAAATAAATAGGAGTTACTACCTACCATTATTTATGTTTTCTTCAATGTTTTAATACATATAAGTAAAAATATAAATGTGCTAAATTAGTAGTGATTAATAATCAACACAAATTTATGCGAATCCATATTAACTTTTCTACTTCATATATCAATTTCCAATTTTTCTAAATACATAACATCCACTTAAATAACAAAAACTATGCTTCTAGCACTTATTTATCTATATAATCTCACCCTAATTGTCTTCATTGTACTTCATATAACTTCTACCTAGCTATAATAATGGGTGTTTTAAATACGAAAATAATTACATATAAAATTTTAGTAATGAGACTGGTTTTCGACTTTCATATAATGTTATTAACACATATGTATCCTAACTTTTAACGTTTTATTTTAATCCTTTTGCCACTGATTTCTGTTTACCGATTTCTGTTTTCCGAGAGGGAAAGTCCCCTTTCTTACTCACCAAAGTAGATTCTTACTCACCAAAGTTCTACTTGCTTTCTTCTCGGAGTGCTGTCCTCCCTCGGATTTGACTTTTATATGATCGAAAGTATGAATATTAGAATCATTAATATGTCAAGCAATATATTTTTTCATGATCCGGAGTTTTAAGAAAGCTTTAACTTTTTGCAAGATCCTCACATTCCAATTTGTTACAACATTGATCCGATTGATACTTGACGTTGTTCTAAGCATGAGGATATTTCCTCCTCTCAAATGGATTGGATTACCCTTCTTCCTGATAATTTATGGATATTTTAACCTTGGATAGCTGAAATATTATTTTTCCTTCCTTCTCTGGTACCTATCTTTGTCTTGAGTTAGGCATAATGGAATTTTAACTTTTCCCCTCAAACATTCCTCTGCCTTACATAGGGATGATTCTTGCCATTTTTACAATTGTTTTTTTAACTCACTCAAAATTACATCGAAACCATCCAAGTGTGTATATAATCGAGAAAAAAAAACAAATCAAAGTTATTTGAATTTTAACCAACCAAAACTCAATTGCATAAGGTAGAACCATTAAATTTCCTTTCCATTATCTTCTAATAAAATTATTTAATAATCATGTCAACCTCTAAATAATCCATGGGTAAAGCATAAATCTGAAAATTTCACTATCTATAAATACAAGCATAGATTTCACTATTCTCTTAGCCACATAAATATATATTCATAGACATAATGTTGCAACCTATAATTATTCATTTTAGAACCCAAGTATGAACATGTCCAATACCCTTCCCTCTTATAACATAAGGTGGTAGTGATATGCTAACCTTGATAATAATGGATCTCCCTATGGTTGTTATTCTATACTTTAAAATCAGAACCATAGTAGTGGAAGAAATAATGCTTCGTCTAGGACATCCTTCAACCAAATATTTAGACAAACTTTCTCCTTCAAATTGCAATGACATTGATTTCTCAATACCCACTCAAGTTATATAAGTTTAGTGATGTTGTAAGAGAATATCCCGAGTATCACATAGAATACATCCTTATTTCCTAGAAAAAGGATCACTTGAAATCTCTTTCCTTGCTCCCTACCATTCAAATCATTTCATTGGTTTCAATATTGTCTCTTCAATGGGCTATTTTATGAATTTCACACATTAAAAAAAATAGTTCATCAAGCAATTTAAAATTCCTAAAGAATATGAAGCTAGTATGCTGACACTTAATAACCATAAAAATGAAGACAAGAAATCGAGTTTAACTTTGTTAACCTTTTACTCAAAAATTTCATAACAATTAGCATAAAATTTGATTTGAAGTTTTTGTGCACTAAAGAATGTATGGTAGTCTCATTGTTACATATGTTGTACAAATTCGAAAGGTAGCTTCAATGATATAGATAAACTTGATTTTATTGTTATAAATTACTAAATAATTGTCAACATTTTGTTGTTTTTGATACTTGGATTTATGAATATGGTTAATCTTCATCCAAATTCCAACTGCTATTGAATGAATTTAGAGGGACATGTGGCACCCATGTGGTAGTGTCATTTCAACAAAGTATTCATTTTATGGGTGGTTTGGCACCTTGGGGATTAATTATTCCCAATAAGGTGTAAAAAGCAGAAAGAATATTGACATTGATTGGTTTAATACCTTTTAATATTGTCCATTGAATATTACATTATTATCATGTAATGGATAAGATGGAAAATAGAAGCTACTTAATATGACTAATTAGGTTTTATGATTCCCAGTCCTAACTAGTGCGATCGAAAGTTATGACCTATTGGGTGAACATACAACGTGATACTAGTCCATGGAATTAGAAGCCTAGTCCTCCATCAAAGCGCCATCACATCAACTTCTTGAAGTTTTATTAGTAAGGACGAATGGTAATTGATGGAAAATTATCTAGGTATATGGTATATATTATGGTAGTTTTCTTTCAAGAAGCCCATGAAAACTCACGAGGAACATATACCTAGTTGTGTTAATTATAAAAATACTAACCTAATCCTCTATTATCTCAGGTTCCAACTCCAAAATACACCATTAATCATTAAAAATCACTTTTGTTTCTCTCTTTTACCCTAATGGTCTATATATATACGCCACTCTATATATTCTATGAAACTATTGCGTGCACTGCCAAGTTTGGAACCAACTTGTACCAAGTAAGTTGCTTCTGTACCAACCTACAATATGAATTTCGTGTCTAGAAATAACACCTTTCTTAGTATCGAATGAAGTTCTTGAATGGTGCCAACAAGGAAAAGTGTGCCTCAAGTAAGCACAATAAAATTTATCCTCAAGTAGAGAGATAGGAAAGGAGATGATTATTAGAGAAACCTTGGGAGGATTGTTTAAGCACAAGAATGATCTAGAATATGTTTTACAACTTTCTTTGTTTTGTAATGGTGAATATAATTATGACTTATTTCATGTAAATATCCTACTATTATGAGGAATTAATAGAAGAATACCATTTTTTTTACTCATACTTGTTTTATATGTGATGCTTTTGTGACCTTTAGTGTTGAAGATCTACAATACTTAACATATATTTAACATTTATTTATAATAATGTTCAAATAATGAATACTATTTTTCTAAGGCATCCCTTTGGGTGTGTCACATTAGTTCATAACCTAAAGCTTTTCAATTCCTATAAACTCTAATTATACAAAAACAACACTGATTTACAAATCAACATTCACCCTTTCCCTTTTCTTCTTATCTAGAATAAATAAACAATGATTATGCATATTTCAAGTTCACAAGAAATAATCAAATAGGAATATCACCTAATAACATTCAGTGTATTCACAAAATATCATACCATCGCATAATATTTCCATCCACTAACATTCATTTAATTTACAAAATATCATAGAATAATTTAGAATAAAAAAAGCTTAAAAAGAATCTGCTATGAAAAAATACTTTTTAGTGATAAAATTCTTTACCTTCATAAAAAAATTTTGGGCAAAAATCGGCAAGAGATGCCTATTAAAACCCTAGAAATGCACAATGAGTTTGTTAAAAGTAAGTCAATGTTGTATAATACTTTAGATTTAGTTTGTGCAAGTTGTTGGATGTTTTATTTATATTATTATAGTTTTTCATGTGATTAATTTTGTGATTGCATGTTTAAAATGGGTTGGTGCACAAAAGAGGAAAAGTTTTCCATGCCATTTGTAAGGTTAAAATGGTACTAGGTGAGAAAATAAAAATGCATTATGAAGGGTACTTTCATATCTAATTTGTTTTTTATAATATGTAATATAGAGGTATATATATGGTGAATTTACCTATATCATTTAAAATTCATCTAAAGAACACGAGAGGTTTGTATCATGCACCAAGATTTGGGATTTCATGTAAATTTGAAGGTAAGACTGCCTTAGAGTAAAATGCATTCCCTTGTCTCATATTTTTCCAAATTTAGTCGTTCAAATGTTATAAAGTGTAATTGGTGATTTTACAGCTATATATAACCTTATATTTCCATTTTCACACATAAACTATTTTTTGTGTGCATAATGTCCAAAATTTGCATCGTAAAACCAATGGATATGCCAAGCTACACTAAAATGCATGTGTAAGTCTAATAACTCATTCTATTTCAACTTTTAATTTTTGTTTTTTACTCATTCTACATTATCCTATATACTTAATTTTAGATTTTCATTTATAAAATACCATGATATGCAAAATATGCAAGATATGCCTACTAGAACCTTAGAAATACACTACTTGTTTGTAAAAGGTAAGTCAAGGGTTGCATTATACCTTATATTTGAATTGTGAAAGCTATTGGGGCATGGTTTATCATTTTATAGCTACTCATGTTTTTAATTTTGTAGTTTTGAGTTTAAATAGGGTTTCTATCCATGAGAGGGAAAGTTTACCTTGCCATTTAAAAGGTCAAAACTATACTAAGTGACCAAATTGCATTGATGTTCCACCCTTATTGTATCTAAAAATATTGTATTATAACTTATAATATGCATTTATATATTTGTATATTTAGCTATGTCATTTAAAGTGAAATTTAAGACTAGCATAGGTTGTTTTCATGCAACCATATTTGGGATTTCATGTAAATTTGAAGGAAAACCAACCTTAAAGTAAAATCCATGAACTACTCTCAATTTAGACCTAAAGTGAAAGTGTAAAGTTGTAAAAGGTGTAATGTGTGATTTTTCAACTATATATAGCCTTAAATTGACATTTTCAGACAGACAACTAGATGTTATGCATAGAGGCTAGAAATTGCCTAGTAAAACCAGAAGAGATGCCAAGCTACACTAAAATATATGTCAACGCCTAAAAAATCATTTAGTTTTAGTGCTTACAACTGTAAATTATTTTCTTTATAATTTAACATGAGACATTATACATCATTTCTCATTTCTAGTCATGAAAGACTATGATTTGTAACAATAGTAAAGATATTCCTAGTAAAACCATAGAAATGCACAACCTATTTGTAAAATGTGAGCAACGATTGTACTATACGTTATATTTGTATTATGAAAGTTTTTTGGCATGTGATTTATCATATTATTCCTATACATGTTGTTAATTTTTTCAATTTCAAGTTTAAAAAGAGTTTCTATGCAAAAGAGGCAAAGTTGGCATTGTAATTTGGAAGGTTAAAATTTTACTTAGTGACCAAAATAAAAGGCACAACCTACATTTCTTATAGCTCTAAAAATATTTTTTATAAGTTGTAAGGTGGATTTAGATATATGGTAAATTTAAGTATCTAATTTAAAGTGGAATTTAAAAACATGAGAGATTTATTTCATGTATTCGGATTTGGGATTTTATGTAAATTTGAAGGAAAAACTACCTTACCATAAGTGAATTAGTTTCTACCATAATTTCACTTAATGGAAGAGGAGTTATTGTTACATATATACAACCTTAGGATCTAGATAATGGTGGGTGTAAAAATAAAATACGATTCCCTACGGCCTATAAATTTTTATTCCTTTTATACCATGGAAAAGATAAGAAGAGACCATATCTAGCTATATTCGCATGTTGATGCATATTACATATATAATATTGAAGGTAAATGTCCCACTCGTCACTTATATATCCTACTCTATCTCGCAAATATTGTCACTTAGAAACATTCATAAACACATAAGGATGATTTCTTGCATTCAATAAAGGAATACTAGTATGCAATAAGATCTAATCACAATGGAAACATAATGGTCTCATGTGACATAGGATTTAGAGAGGGAAAATAGTTTTTTAATTCTATATGAATAAAAGTACAATAACAATATTACACCTTTTGATGTTAGGTGTTCTTCTTCGATCGCTTAACCTTCCCCCTTCGTTAACTCACTCACAAACTTAGATCATATATGAAGCATGGATGGGCTTACTAGTGGAAATCATGCAACATAACGAGGAATTTCAATTACTTTGTCCTCCTTTTCCACCTTTGAGAGGGTTTGGTTATATAGGTTTTTCCTAGATCTAGAAGGATGTTTCTAGACACTTATGTCTAAGAGAAGTTAGGCTTTATGGCAATGAATTAGTAAGATACAAGTCATGGATAGAATTAATGGAATGTGGACCAACCAATTACAAGTAAGGAACAAATTTCATGCTCAATTATGAGTTTGTCCCAACTCACTACGAACTTTAGTCTCAATTATGAAATAATTATTATTTCATAAATATGAAAATTTGACAAAATAATTATGAAAAACTACTTAATTATGTAATTTATACACTGTAACATCTAATAAATTATTTTTTAGACCTATGGTGGTAAATACAATTATAAAAAAATCCCCTTAATGCATGTGATCAAAAGAGAAACTAATGGTTGAAATTCATTATACTGAGTATACAAATGCAAAGAAGCAATCATGAAGCAATGAAAGAAATTGGAGGAATCATGATAACCATGTCACAATAATAAATAATTGTCCCTTAGGTCAGAATACTATTCTCGACATTAAGAATAATTACACATGGTAACAAAAAAAAAAATTCGATCCATGACATGAAATTCTAGCACATGACAACAAATAAAGACAAAATAAATGTATGCAATAAATAAAGAGATCAGAACCACCAAAAAACAAATTGTGGATCTATGTCATAGTGTATATTAGTAGGAATATGAAAACATAGAAAATATCTTACGAAGAGTAGTCGTCAAAGTACATGAAATGATACATGGTGAATTTCGACAACCTTGGGTCTAGGATATAATTTTAAAATATATGATGCTAAAAAACCAAGAATATCAACAAAACTACTTACACAAAGAAATTTAAACAATAGTAAATCCCACATGCACATAATATTGACAAATTTTTATATTTTTCAACCCAACTTTGTTATATTAAACAACATATAATACAATAGTCTACAACTCCCATACCAAGGATAATGGCCCTTAATCATCCACTAGTACAATATAAAAACTAGGGATTGGTGTCAGTACATCGACATTCAATCTTCCCTCAACAAGATACGCTGACCATATGGCTGATGCAGTCAACTCTCTCAGCTCCTCTCGATCGTACCCTGTACCTGACCTGCCCTTCAATTCTCGATCTGAAGCTCCTACCTCTATCAATGATCCAAGTCCAGATGTCCACTTAACCTTCTTTGTCAATCTCCTCACTAGTTGTCCTTTAGTCCAAAAAGGGCACACCACATAGATATTCTTGTCGAATTTTTCACAGCTCTGTTTGTGAACAAATGTCAATATGGAAACTATTTCTCCTTAGATACTCATGACTTCATCCCACTATGGTCTTCCTGCATTGCTCCAATGAAGACCAACATATGGCACGGAGGGTTGCTACCTATCACTCCGATATGTCCATCTCCCACAATGAACATGAGATAGGAGGAATTCCCATTACCTGTTATCGAAGTCCATCTCCACGCACAAGTCTTAGGATCTCCCAAATTCTCCTATGGTTTGTTAATCCTTGAGCTCAACAGCTACCACTATAGAAACCATCTAATTCCATGAACATAGTGCACATTGGGCTCCAAATTGAGCACAATCACATTGT